>VXBU01016829.1:188112-304708 GCA_013400315.1 Bombycilla garrulus
ACACGGAGCGGGCACGGCCCCGGCGTGGTGCTCGCTGGCCGCTGGCCGCTGCCCGCGGGCTCCTGGCGAGGAGGGGGCTGGCTGGGCACCGCCTTGGCTGGGCATCGCTCCATCGCACCTCCCGGCACCTCGGGATCTCTGGGCATCATCGCCTGGGTTACGGCCTGTACCGCCCGTGCCGTGTTGGACACCAGAAAAGCCCCAGCGCACCGGTGACCCCTCACCGGTGCTCCCGGTGATCCCAGCCCTCACTGCCACCCCTGCGCCTTTCAGACACCCGGCAGGTTTCTCATTGCGGGTAGTTGGGGATTTTCCCCCTATTTCTCACTCTGCCCTGACCTTTCTGCCAGGTGAGCAGCCGTCTGCCCCACCTGCCCTTCGGCCCAGTCCTGTGCGAACAGCCCTCTTGCTTCCCATCGCTCTGCTGGGCACCCTGGCGCCCCGGCTCACACACCTCTAGGGAGCTGTGCCACTTGCCCGGGCACGGGACAGCTGGTGCGCAGCCACTCCAGCCCTCCTCTGCTGGGGCTTCTGGGCTCGAGAACATGGGCCAGCCAGAACCTTCCTTCCCCCTTCTATGTAATGTCGTAACTGCTACTGGAACATTGACACAAACGCCTACGTGCTGAACCCAGAGTGCTGTGCCAACATGAGGGAACAGCTGCCTCTGCAGGGCCCACACTTGTGCAGACACACCATTATCCAGGAGGGGCCCTGAGCTGCATGACAGATCTATCTTTTTGGCTGGAGAGCCACCTTCAGCTGAGATGAACAGGAAAGCAGAAGAAATACCTCTGTTCCTGAGGTCCAACTGTCCCCCAAGAGCTGCCGTGGCTCGCTGGACACAGACTGAAATGAAAGTAAACATCATTGACAGTATTTGTGGTTAATTACCAATTTTCTCAATAAAGAGAGTGTCATTCTGAGGGCAGCAATGAATTATGTGCACCCACCCCCTCCTGAAAGGATTTCTGCCAGTTCTGAACTTGATGAGGATGTTGGTTTCCAACATTTCCAAGTTTCCATGTTTCCAACTCTGCTCTTACACATTTACCGCTTGTGCTCCTACACATGACATTAACAATGCTGGTGTCCCTGCTGGCCTGGGGTAGGCAGAGCCAGCTCCCCCCCAGATAGTAAATGGAGTTGACAACCAGCCTAGCATGTAACTATGGAAGAAGCATTTTGTTTTGGTTTGTGTTTTTTCCGGGTAGGATACACTCCCTTCCCCCTGGCAGGGCAGGTTTTATCCCATGGTAAACAACTCTGAAACCTGTAGCACTGTCAAACTTTACAGAAAGTCACTCCAGCTGAGGAAAGAGATCCTGACTGTCCCGTTGCTGCCTCCAAATGATGCCACGGGAAAGCAATCAACCCACTGCAGGGTGAGAGGGGCTGGGTGGTGAAATTCCCTGTTGCTGAGACAACCAAGCACTGTGACAGTGCTCCCAAAGTACTCCTTTTAAACATCCCTTTGAAGTCTGTAGCTTCTTGAAAATGTGGCCCTGAGAGTCACTCAAAATCATTACTCATGCCTCCATCATAAGCCTCCTCTGGTCCCATTGCAGGGCTGCTTGTAAATACCAGGTGGGAGCTCACTGTCTTGGGAATGGAGACCGAGAGTATCTGGAGAGCCTACAAAGAACAAATTTCCCGCTCAGAATCACAAGGTAGGTCAGTGAATGCCTTACTAGCGTAGTGAGTACTAGCTCCTGAAACATCTCCATTTCTGGGGAGCACAAGACAGGAGAATTCCCTCTTCTCTCCCACCGATAAACCGGTGTGTGGGTGGAACAGGCTTTGAGCAGCTCCATCTGCCAGAGGAAACAGAAGGAAGGGAATCGCGGTGGATGTTACTCTTCTGGAAGAAACACTCTATATTTATCTTCTATAGGAGTCTTCTGTGTGAAAAAAACACCTGCTAGAGACCAGACGTGACTAGCATGCTGCTGAGCATGACAGAGTTTGCTGGGTGGCACCTCTGCCGCTGTCTGCCACTCCTGCTGCCACGTAGAGCATTCTCCATGGAGGGCCACGAGGCTCCAGAGGAGGTCCGGTTGCTCTGTGAGGAACCTCAGAACGCTCCCACAGAGCTGGCTCTCAGAGGGGCAGAAAGATGCGCTTTTGTTCTTTCCACAGCGCAAAACCACATGAAGCCCTGGGAGAAAACTGTGTAAATCACAGGATACAGATGTGCAGAGATGATGGCCAGATGTGCCTTAGCGGAGCTGAGGAGCAGTCGTGACTGTTGCAAGGAGAGCAAACAGCCCTCGCGTACTTGGCGTTTTCTCCCGCAAGCCACGCCAAGTTCTGCACTTCAGACCAAACAGAGATTTCTCTTCTGTTTGAACTTGTAGATTATGCTCACAAAGAGCTTTCAACTATGGAGAAAAATATTTGGGATTCAAGCAGAGCACCATCGATGCGCATTGGCCAGGCAGAATCCAGCTGCCAGGGAGGGTGATCCCCAGCTGGCGGGCAGCACCCCAAGGCTGTTTGAAGGGCTGAAGGGAACTGCGCTTAAGAGTGGCCCTGGAGCCTTGGCCAAACATGGACAGGGGCACCATGAGGCTGGGGCTGGGCAATGCTGCCCAGCAGAGAGCACCTGGGTGGCAGGATCACCAGGTCTCGCTGCTGCTGCACACACAGAACAGCTGTGGAGACCCACCTGCTCCAGCTTGGTCTCAGAGGGCAGCAGGAGGGTTCCCTGCCTTGGCTTCCAGCCCAGGGCCCTACCTTTGCAGCACAGCTCCTGTGCCCTCCCTGCCAGGGCCTGCCTGCACAGAAAGCTGTGCCCTCACCCAGGTTTGCTGCTGGATGTGTTGGCTGCTTGTTCCTCCTCTCCGAGCGGCTCAGTGTCGGGGCTGTGGTGAGCACACCTCCAGTTCCAGCAGCGAGGGTGCCTTGGTGTGGTTACCTCTCCTGTGGGGTAAGAGGGGCTGGCTTAAGCCAGCTGTTTAACCTACAGAGCTTAGACACACACACAAATCCTCTGCAATTAACCACGCTGCTGATTGCCACTGCTCTCTCCTTCCTGCCTGCTCAGCGAGCAGAAAGCCTGCCCGAGTGCCCTGCTCCCAGGCAGAGTTACCCATCTGAATGAGCTGGTTTCAGCGGATGCAGCCAGCCGTGCCCTGAGGGAGCCCAGGGAGCGTGTGCACCCCGGGATGTCACTGCTGGCTGGTGGCCGGCAGCTGAAGGAGCGATGCTCTTGGTCAGCTCCTGGCAGTGCCTCACGCAGCCATGACAAACCCCTCCTCTCTGTCACGCACCCTGCTCCAGGTTCAGGGTGGTTCAAAAGGCTGCCCAGCTGATGCGATTTTCATGTAAAAACAGTTTACAGAAGTTTAGGCCACGCCTGTTCCCATTTTATTTAAGAGCATTTAAATAAGTTTGCATCTGCTTAGATAAAACAGCTTAAGGTCACAGCCTTGGTTAAAGCTGGGTGTCCTCCTCCTGAAGGCTGGCAGCTCTCTATCTGAAAAGCTTGAACAAAAGTGTTTGCACTTACGGGCTTTGTGGTGAGCCCAGGGTTTCGGGGAGGCCTGTTGTACAGGAGGGAGCAGAGGGGACACACTCTCCATGTTTCAGTTCTCTGGGAAAACAAACTGGGCTGTGACAGGGCTGTCCACTGGCTCGCCTTCTGCCAGAGGGTTTTGGGGTCTTTGGTGGTTAAAGGAAGTCAGCAGCATCCAGCTTCCTCACTCCTTTTCTGGTGTGTACCCTTTCCTAGACAGATTTTTCTAAAGCTTGCCATGTCCTCTCTTCTTCATTCACAACTAAATACACACATGAGCAAACAGACTAAAGAAGCAGTGTATACTATACATGTATGTGTATTTGTCCCTTTTTGAGGCTTGGAGGTATTTTCTCCTGCAGCCCTCTTTTTGGGTGCTCTTTTCTCTTACCAAGGCCACTGGGGTGGGAGCCAAAGAGGCAGGATGGGTCAGGACAGCCCTCCCCTGCTGGAGCTGCTGGTCCCAGCAGTTAACCCTCTGCCACTGCCGAATCTTTGGGAATTTCTTGTGTTTCAGTGGCGAGCCGAAGCAATTACCAAACTGAGTATGCAGTGCATAAAAGCCAACTAGACTTTCTGGATGAAAGAGGCAATAAAAACGCTGGTATTTATAGAAAAATATTTATTACTTCATGGGATATCAGGGCTTCCTGTGGTTTGAGGCTGTGCCTTGCATAGCTCATTGCTGAATGCCTCGGGATGACTCTCCTTTTTTTCTTTCAGCAGCAGCTTGTTTGCTCTCAAATCAATGATCAGGTTTACAAACAGAGTGATTCTGTGTCCCCTTATGGGCCGTGCTCCAGTGCTGCCCTCCCCTTCTGTGGGCACAGGGCGGGCTGGTGGTGTAAGTCTGGGGAATAACAACTGCTCCAGAGGAAAGAGCAGCTCTTCTACCTGCCTGATGGCACTGGAAAACAGCAGCATGTAATGAAATTAAAGGGCAGACAATTCAAAACAAATGCAAATGAAACCCTATTACATGCAGTGAAATTGCCCTGGAGGACCCTTTGCCACGGGAAGATGTTTCTGAAGCCAAAAAAAATTCAGAAATGCAGAAGAAGGATGGGTAACTGTGTAAATATTGAAAATAGCGGTGTCAGAATGAATCCTAACATTGGTATATCCAGAGTTCACAGTTTACATCTCGTAAAAGTCTGAGGAAACAAAAAAGGAGCATGAAATCCAATATAAATCTTGTATCATCAGCAATGCTTCTGCTCCCAGTCACTGCTGGACCCCTCCCCAGCGGCCTGCCTGCGAGGGATGCTGTTCTCCCAAAAGCACCATCCCACGGGGCAGCTCTGGAGGATGCCATGGCAAGCACACACTGCGGGGGAGGCTGTGCCCGCCCAAAGGGGGCACATCCAGCACAGCAGCACTTTGCTCCTGCCAGCCCTGAAGGGCAGCCCTGCCTCCTCCCTGCACTCTGGTCTGCCCCCAGCTCGGGAATGTCCTTGGGCTTGCCAGGGGCACACTCTGACCAGCCCCAGGTCTCTCTTAAGGACTGAGCAGCACCAGCCGGTGAGCAGCGCTTCCCTCCAGGGTCCCCATGCCTCAGCTCTGCAGAGGTGGCTGCCCTGGGGCGATTCCAGTGGCCTCTCTCAGGCTACTCTGTGTGACTTCCCTTCAGACAGCAGATAAATCTTCCTCTCGTCCTTCCCCTCCACCTTCTCGGCAGTGTGCCTGGGTTTAGAGAGGGCTGGAAAGGGCCACTGCCAGCAGGAGACGAGCTCAGGGTCTGCAGGAGAGGTGCAAGAGCCTCCAGCTGTTTGTTCCCTTTGCTCTGGAAGGACCTGTACGAAGATCCCTGAGATCCCTGGGACTGTCTCTGGGTCCTTATCTGAAACCAGCTCATCAGCACTTCACACAGGAGCTGATGCAATCAGAGTGCAGGGCTGCAGCTCCATGAGATAATTCACAATTACGAGGAGGAGAAATGCTGCTGCTGCTTGGCTGAGTGGGCTGAACTTACTGGCCCAGCCACAGTAGTTTAATTAAAGTCACTGGAAGGAAGCTGTGATCATCCTTCCTGTGAGCAGATATATGGTTTATTGCTTAGCATTTTTGTCCCTCACATCCAGATACAGGAGAAGATGGAGGAGTAGTTTATGTAGGAAGCTTTGCTGGCATACTAAACCGTGAGGGAAACCTTCCCGGGTTGGTAGAAGACCAAGAGGGATTTCACTGGGAGGTCTCCCCCTGCCCAGCAGTAGCCCTCACTTCTCTGCCTATGAACGTGTTACATGACAGAATTTGTCACCAGTTCTCAGCAACAAAGCGTGCTGCAGATTTGGCTCTCGTTGCCAGAAGAGGCAGTGACACCATGCAAACAGGCCAGCTCCTGCTTGGACTCACTTCCAGTCCCATTCCAGTCCCGGAGGATTTATCGCGCGGTCAATCTCACAGCACACAGGTTGCTCCTGGAGACATCTAGTGAGGCGTCAGCATAATGCAAAGCAGCACAGCCTCCCAAAAACATCCCTGTGGGGAGAGAGAGCTGCTGGGGGAGAGCTCCTGTTCAGTGCTGGTGCAGCAGCTCCATCGCTTCTGGGCCCTGAGCCCTTCAGAGCTCCAGGCACAGCAAACACCAGGGTCTCAGAGCCACTGTTTGGGCACGTCATGGAGGAAAGAGAGAAGGAAAGAAAGAGGGAAAGAGGGAAAGAAGGAAAGAGGAAAGGAAGAAGGAAAGAAAGAGGGAAAGAGGGAGAGAANAGAAAGAAAGAAAGAAAGAAAGAAAGAAAGAAAGAAAGAAAGAAAGAAAGAAAGAAAGAAAGAAAGAAAGAAAGAAAGAAAGAAAGAAAGAAAGAAAGAAAGAAAGAGAAAGAAGCTCCTTGCTGTCTCCTCAATGACACCTAATTTATTCAAAATTTTGACCACTTCCTGGCACAGCATGTGCTTCAGATGTGAGCAGGTGATAGTTTGGAGCAACACTTTGTCACTTTCTGAAATGGAATGGCCTGACCTTAAATAAAACAACTACAGTAACCCCACACTCCGACAAACATTACTATCTTGTTTAACTAGACTGACACCAGTTTTCAGGCATAAATGTCTTTGTAATTTAGCCTCATTTATTTCAAATCTCTATCGTAAAATTAAATTATATTTCCAAAGTCTCTCAGAAATTAATATCCAAGTGCAGAAGTTCTGCTCTGTTTTCAAGAGTGTCTGTTACCAGCGTGTTTTCAGCACGCAGCACAAGCCTCTGGCACTCTTAGCCACAGGGAAGAGGGCAGCAGCGCTGCGAGGAGCTGATAATCCCGGGCTGGCTCCCAGCCGGCCGACGCTGCCGTTCCCAGTTCCCGGCACGTTATCACGGCCACGGGAAACACACAGCCAGCACATCCAGCCCAAACAGCGAGGTCTGCTGCCAGCCAGGGAGTACATGAGCCCCGGGCTTATTCTGAATCCCATTTCATGTAGCGCCTCTCACAAGCTGGGCTGCTCCCCGAGGAGCCGTGGCACTGAGCTGCCCGGGCCTGGCACTTGCCAGCAAAGCCCTGAGGAGAGGACATGGCCTCAAGTGCTGCCGGGGGAGGTTTAGGGTGGGCTTTAGGAAAAACATCTTCATGGAAAGGGCTGTCCAGCCCCGGCACAGGCTGCCCTAGCCAGTGACAGAGTCCCCGCCCCTGGAGGGATTTAAAAGCCCTGTGGATGTGGCACCTGGGGACATGGGTGGCCTTGGCAGTGGCTGGGGGAATGGTTGGACTTGATGGTCTTAGAGGGCTTTTCCTGCCTAAGGGATTCCGTGTAGAGAAGCTGTGGTGGGAAAGCAGCACAGACAATCCCTACTTCAAAGAGGGAGAAATGGGTTAATTTGTGGTGAACTGAACTCCTAATTAAGCATCCAGGATCCCACTTGCTTGCACTACTAAACCTCTGCTTACCTGAAGGACAACACTTTCACCATCTCCTGCATGAGCAACCCCACCAGGAAGAGAGGCAGCCACACCACTCACCTGTGCTCTCGTTAGCTTCAGTGACAAATTAGCCCCAGTTCTTCTGGGTGGCCTGGAACAGCCTGCCATGCAAACACCACAGGCAAGAAGCTGACACTCATCAGGACACTGTATTTTGTAACAGATAGATAAAGAAGTATTTTGAAGGAAAGTGGGATGGTGAAATCACCAGGGACCCTTACCCAGCTGCTGCTCTGCGTACTGCCTCAGGGACAGCAAAGACAGTCTCTGGACTTGCTTCAAATTCTTGTCTTATGTTCTGTATTTTTCCCCAAATAGACAAGTGCTGTTTTTCTATGGCTGTTTAGAAAGGAGAGAAATAAAACTTCATCCACACCATGACTTCATACTCCCAAATACATATTTAGTATTTAATTTCACACTTTGGGACCCAGCACTGTGATTTGTATACATGGATTTAATTCTTCTGGTGGTACACTGCTCCATCCAAGTGAAGTAGGGTGGGTTGGAAAGCAGTGCAAAGTCTTACCTAGGCAGACTTGCTCAGGAAAAATAATCTAAATTAAGTCACTGTTTGACTTTAAGTGGATTAGTTAAAATGCATTCAATCCCTCAATGCAAGTTCTTATTCAGAAGCAAAATGACCTAAATTTGATTTACCTCCAGTCATTACCAAACTTAAATAATATTAACGCAGCTTCCAATCAGAGAGGACTGACCCCATGTACGCTAAATTCAGTTGAAGCAATCCAGTTACATAGACAAGAAAACCAAAACAAAACCAAAACAAGAAAATATTCCCAAGCTCCAGGCATTAAACTGCTAATTGCTGGGCCTGCTTTTCCGTGAGTTCAGTAATTAATGGTGGCTGCTGAACAGCCTGGATAGATGTATGGCTGGCGCCAGGTGTGGGCTAGGGTGAGAAAGCAGCATTGGAACCTGGATCGTTCCTTTGTCTGGGATAGAGAGGATGGAGAATTACCATATTTGGGTCTGCCTACACAGTTGCTGCTGTATTTTCTCAAATAAATGATGAATGCTGCAGAAATCTAAACATGACTTTTTATAGTCACTCCTCCAGGCACACAGCTATTAAATGCTGAGCTGCCAGCCCCAGCTATGCAGAAATTATGAGTCAAGCCCCCCAAATCCTGGGGCTGCCTTGAGGGCTGCGAGATTCACAAAGCAGGGCTCATTCCTCATGTTCTGCAAGCTTTAGAGGGAGGGGAAGGATGGGGATAAGTGCTCAGAAGTGGTAGAATGGGTCCAGAAAAGGAGCACCTGATCCCTGCTCACTCAGGCTGGCTCCAGGAATTATGCTGATAAAATTGCCTAAGTTTCTCTTTTCCTGTTAATCTTCTCTGCTGAAGCAAAACAGCCCTCAGAAAGGGCAGAGTCATTACACACCTTATGGTTTGTTTTCCTTGTGGCAAAACCTGTTTGGCACCAAAGAAGAAGCTGCAAATCTTTCTAAGAAGCAGAAGTACCATGACCCGAAATCTCCGCTGACTGCAATAACCAGCACGCCTGAAGCCTTGTCAGGGATGTACTTGTTTGCCCTGCAGCTCCATGATCCCCCTTCCCTGTCCCACTTCCCCAGACTAAATGCACTTGTTTGTAAAGGAAAAACAGATCAGCTCGGGCTGATGTGTTTTTTCATGGCCGGTAGGCACGGCTGGAAAAGCACAGGGATCAAAGCGACGGGGTCAGGAAGGAGAGGGTGAATGTTTGTACCCTGCCACAAAGAACAAACGACATTTCCACTGCTTGGGAGCATGGGGAGCAGCCCAAATAACTGAAGGGATCCATTGCTAGCCCTCCTTCAGGCCAGCCAGCCACACAAGGGACTTCTGTACATTTGCCATATTTGTGAGTGCTGGCCCCTCATTTTCCCTTAATGATCTCTCCAGGCGGTTTCTGAGGGCTTCACACAACTGGAGGGCTTTTCCTCTTTGCCTGCCACTTGTTACCCAGGAGAAGAGGCTGAGCCCCACCTGGACTCACAAGTAGCTTTCAAGTAGCTGTTGAGATGGAGAAGGTCTCCTAATGTTTGGAAAAAAATAATAGGATTTGCTCTTAAATCTGCCCCAGGCCTTATTCCAGCCCCTCACTGTCCTTTTGTTTATAAGCCTTCTCCTTGTGCTTAACAAACTGCCTCAGGCGAGATCCCAACCCATCCCATTCTTTTTCTATCCACAATAAAAACTCATAGAAAACAGCAGTGTTTCATTTTGGAGCTATTTTGAAAAGGAATGTAATCTCCAAGGAGCAGAGTAATGTCAGAAAGTGACCAAACGACACAATAAATCGCGCTCGGAGCTCCAGAACTGTCCAGGCTGAGCACCAGGCTCCAAAAAGGCCCTGTGAGCACAGGAAAACTGCCCTTTCCAAAGCTGTGGCTAACACTCCAAGAGAAGATTTTAACATTCCAAGAGAAGATTTTATCACTCCAAGATCAGATTCTAGCACTCCAAGTGCAGATTTTCAGGCTGTGGGCTCCTGGGCAGGAGGCAGCAATGCAACAGGAGGAAAGGGGCTGCCTGCATTTCCCTGCCTGCCTCCAGAGCTGCTCCTCACAGTCTGTGGGAGAGCTTTAGGAAATTGAGCAACTTACCCACAGCCTCTCTGCTCTGGGAAGGAGTGTGCCTTGGGATCACTGGGCACTCTGGGTTTTTATCAGTGCAAACAGGGTTTGAACCTCCACTTTAAATCCCGTTTGGCTGTGGAGGTGGCCACATGGCTGGGCAGCAGGATGAGCTCCTAGAGCTCAAAATCCAGGCCCGTCTGTCCCAGGAGCTTCCCTGCCTGGAGAGCAGCAGGATCTCCAAGCTTCCCGCACTGAGAGGCATCAGCTGCACTGGAAACCCCTCAGGAAAAAGCCCATGGGAGAGGCTGGGACTACAAGGAACATCCCTTTGCTGGTATGGGTTTGTTCGTGGCCCTGCCCTAAGGATGTCACCAAAACTGTGGCAAAAACAAAAACTCTCCAACAACATTTTTGAGAGTTAGAGTATCAAGGCATTACTTTATTCTGACCAGGATGTGCAACAGGAATCATTTCATCAGCACATTGCCCAGGTTGTGCAGAGAAAATCTTTCCATTACACGATTCTTACTAGATCTTTCCCATACTTACACAGTCTAAACCCAGAGAAATTCATTGGTTTGATGTTCATTGGTCCTAAGTCACACAGTTCTCAGTATTTGATTTCCTACTGGTTATTGATCCCTTCAATGTCAGTTAGGTTCTCATCCTTCCAGGACAGAGGCCCCGGGGTGACAGCCAGCCTGGAGCAGCTGGGATGGATGCAGCAGGATGACCGAGGCCTGTGTGCTCCCTGAAAACCTCTGTCCTGGAGACGAGAGTCATTTCCATCAGCACACAATCTTGTCCTGAAGCCCTTTTCTTGGGAAGAGTGAGTCACTTGCAATATCCATCTGAAACGTACTCCTGAGGTATTTTTAGACAGCAGTAGTGGTGGTCCAGCACTGCCCATTAATGCAGAAATCCCTGGGATCCAGGGTAATGGATTGCTGTCCAGGGCTGCTTCCATGGAGCTCTGCTGCGCCAGCACACCAGCCCTGGCTCCCACCACTGTGCTTGAGCGGTGGGGTTTGTTCCCTCCTCACAAACAAAACAATCGGAGCAGGCATCCCAAAGCCCTTCGGCTCCAAATCACTGTAATCCAACTTGATTTCACTGCATGTGCCAGCCATCGTTCCAAGTGCAGGAAAATACAAGGTAGAAGTGATGGGGAAGGAGGGAGGGAAAGGAGGCAGCCTGGAATTTGGCAAAGGAACAAGCTGGGTCGCTCCAGGGTCTGTCAAGGGAATAATGGAGGCATCAGGAGTGCCTGTTCCTTGTGCTAGCAAAGGAACAAGGCATGGAACTCTTTAAAGAGCTTCTGTGGTTTACCTACAATAAATGTCACACTTCTGAGGGATGGTGGGGAGAGCAGAGCAAGTGAGGGGAGAGGCTGCCCTGCTACCTCCTGGCACAGGATAAATGCAGCAGAGTCCCACAAGGACCACAGCCCCATCCACCAGAGCATCCCGCAGCACCGGTGCAGAGGGTGCTCAGTCACCTGCCTGCCAACCTGGATGATCCCAGAGTTGGGAAAGCAGGGGCCAAAAGCACAGAGTGATGGACTGACAGCATTTGGAGCTGAGCTAACAGCCTGCCAACACCTTTGGAGGGTTCTGCTCCCCATGCTGGGTTCTCAGCTTCTCCTTATGGCTGTTTCAGGGAGAACAAAGACCAAACACTCACACTTAAACACCCAACTCCATCCTCCCCCAAAATTCACCCAGGTTTGGTGCAAGGAGTGGGACAGTTGTCCTGACAGGGTGTTTTGGAACCAGCAGTTGCCACAGAACGCACGTGTTTGACGTTATTTTCTCACCAGAGCACAGCAGGCTGGAAGCAGAAAGTCACCTGTCTGTCAGGACGGGAGGTGGCTCTGCAAGTGCAAAGAAGCACTTTTGTGTAACCTCCAGCTGAGACAAGATTCCTGACAGCCAAATGTTCCCAAGTAACAACTCCCAGCAGCTGAGCCATTGTCAGGGGAAGGAGCTTTGACAGTAATCACAGAATGCCAAACTGGTTTTGTTTGAAAGAGAACTCAAAGCTCATCCAGTTCCACACCTTCCACTATCCCAGGGTGTTCCAAGCCCCAGTGTCCAACATGGCCTTGGGGTTTTAGGGCAGTGCCACAAATGAAGGTGAGATCAAAACCCACCCTGTGGGATGGAGAGGGGCAGCTGATGCTTTCAACAGGAATCCAGCATGAACCACACCCTGTGCAATTCAGACCATTTTTGAATTCCTTGCTCACACTGTCCTCAGGATTGGAACCTGCAAACTCATCCATTCGGCCTTCATCATGGCACTTGGAGATTTGTCTTTTTGACTGTGAGCCAGAAGTTTTTTCCCCTTTTAATTCATCGGTGTTTACGCATCAAATTAAACCCCTCCAATCCTTTTTACCGGTACCTTTGGCCTGTCTGAGCAGTGTCATTTCTTCACGCTGTTCCACCCTTAAAATCCTACTTTTCAGCGGGGAACGGCCCTTCAATTCAGCGCCTGGACCGAAACATTTGCAAGATATCGATTGATCAGGATTTTTTACTGGTAAGGTTATTTTCTCTTCCAAGAGTCCATGAAAACCAGCGGCACATTTTCATAGGACCCCCAGTCTCTGGTTACCAGGGAGATTTCCTCGGGGAATTTTCTATTCAGAAAATAAAAACAGTTTTTAAAGAAAACTGCAGTAAATTGCTCCAGCACGGAATGTGAAGGCGAATGTCAATAGCAGTAATTGGCAGCCGCTCTGTTGTTTGCCAGCACTTAACAGGAGTCCTAAAAAAGGTTTGTATTCAGATTGGCATTGTGTTGGTAACTGCAGGGCATTTCCAGCAGGAAAACTGCCCGCCTGGCACACGGGAGCGCCGCGGGGGCTCACAGACACCCACCGAGATGCCCTGGCTGAGTTTTAAGAACGTGTTCGCTGGGCACACACAGCCTGCCTTGAGAATCCATCTGCGCGGGAGGTGTGAGGGGCAGCCAAAAACGGGGAACTGGAAAAAGCCAAAGCCAGAAGCAAACCACGGACTAACGGGGTTGGTGTGCGGGAGGGCTGCAATGCCCTTCTCTACCTGGAGGGCTGTAGTGCCTTTCCCCCTTGCCATATTTATGATTTGCATTGCACTCAAAATCCTCTTTGGGACTGGCACCGGGTGCCCAGAGAAGCTGTGGCTGCCCCCGGATCCCTGCGAGTGTCCAAGGCCAGGCTGGGTGGGGCTTGGTCTAGCGAAAAGTATCCCTTGCCGGTGGCAGGGGGTGAATCCATGGGAGAGGGGTTGAGGGAGCAACAACTGACTCAAGACCTGTGAATTTCCTCCCGGAAGGAAAGTTTATAACCGCATGAGCAAACCCACACTCGTGCTTGTTCTGTAAATAACAATGTGGGCAGCGTTAGGAGAGAGTAACAAACAGGGCCCCTTGGCTCTGGAGCAGCCTGTGAAACAGAAAATAATCCAAATGCACTGGAGCTCTGGGAGTGGGCAGTTAAAGGAGATGTGCCCAGGACTCAGTTGCCCAGCACCAGTCCAGTCCTCAGTTGTGTTCCCAAGCCGGGATGCTCCTGCAGGGAGCAGGGAGCAGAGCAGGGACTATTCCCTGCTCCCTTCTTTCCCAAAAGACACCCCTTGTACCCGGAGGGGAAAAACCACGGACCGCAACAGGGATGTGACTTCACACGAGCTGAGCTGCAGGCACTGGGTGGATTTGAAGTGGTGTCAATACTGAAAAGCAAGATGAAATGAACCCTACACAACTAACTGTGGGCTCCCAAAGCTTTACCTCCATTTCAGTGAATTCAAAAGCTGAGTCAGTGTGGTTGTGGACCCTCCTGCCTCCTATGAATGACCTTTTACTAGGGAGTTTGTAAGAAAAAGGCTTCAAGGGGAAAACCAACCCCCCTGCCCAGTTATCCCAAACTCTGCTGCCACATGAATGCGATGAGCAGGTGGATTTAGGGCAGCAAACACTGAGGAGTTCGCCTCGTTCCAGGGGGTGACAGCTGTGCCATCCACTTCTTCCCCAGCAAGGGAAAGGGACAGGAGCGAGGCGTGCCTGGCAGACACAGCCTGTCCCACCTCAGCCTTTCCCAGCCACAGGGCTTGGGGACTTCCCAAGCTGGAAGCTGTCACTGCAGAGAAGCCACCAATGATTTTAGGACACTGATTAGTTTAATCATTTTAAAGAACATTTTTGTTTCTGGCTGTCCTACATTGCCAGACTGACTGCACGTGCTCTCCTGGGGCTCCTCTGCTCCAAAACCCCAGGAGCCAGCGCTGCCCAGACCTGCCCAGCAGCCGCATCCTGACCCCAGTGTGCAGGGACACTGGGGAACTCTGCAGCAGATATCGAGAAATTCTGCAGTGCATACTGAGGGATTCTGCAGTGGCTATTGAGGGATTCTGCAGCAGATATTGAGGAATTCTGCAGTGGAAATTGAGGAATTCTGCAGTGGATATCGAGGAATTCTGCAGTGGATATCGAGGAATTCTGCAGTGGATATTGAAGAATTCTGCAGTGGATATTGAGGAATTCTGCAGTGGATATTCGGGAATTCTGCAGTGGATACTGAGGAATTCTTCAGTGGTTCTGTGCCTGCAGGAGGCACCAGGCCAGGACAGAGCTACTGCATCTGAGAAAGGCAAAGACCCAACTGCCTCCCGCAGTCCGTCTGTCCAGCCCATCCCAGCGTCTTCCCAGGACTTCCTGGATCCCTGCTCAGGGCCCTGGTGCTCCTCACTGGCCACGCTGTCACATGTCAAGGACCAGAGAGTGAAGCACAGCAGCCCTCGCAGGCACCCGCTGTGGAACAAACTCTGCTCTTTTCCCAGGAGCAGCGGGGGAAGCCCCAGCAGCTGCAGGGCAGCAGTGCCTTTTCCCTCTGCTTTCCGAGGTTACCTTCTCCTTCCCAGCACAGCCCTGGCCTGAGAGGGGCAGGATGAGCATGCTGGCTGCGAGCACGGAGCCCACGGGAGCACGAGCCCGTGTGATGCAGCTGCTGCCTTACACAACTGCAGCGTCACAGCCGGTCCAGAGAGCCAACAGCCCTTCCCGTGTGGCCAGGGCTGCTCCCTGAGCCCAGGGAAAATGGGAGCAGCAGCTTGGAAGTTGTCCTGATTCCTTCTGAAGCTCCATCCTGAGCAAGTTCTCGCCTTCCCAGAAGTCTCCTGAACACCTTGTGCAGATTCATTCAAATGGATGCCACACAGAGGAGATGACCCTGTGTAAAAATAGGAATTCCTCCATCTCTGACCACCAGGGAGAATTTAATGAGGGAATAAAGAATAAAATTCCCAGCAGCTTTGTGAGCAGTGTTTGATGGAAACCTCAGCCCAGACTGAGCTGCACGTGTGGGATACGAAGGAAGGATTTGATGGACAGCTCAGTGGAGCTCAGACCCAGCTGCGAGGCTGATGACCCAGATGGAGAAACACTGGTCCCTCAGTGCCCGGCACCAGTTCCATGCATGTTTGACAGCCCAAAATCAGGGCTGCTTCAGCACAGGGCGAGGGGCTGGAAGGGAGCAGGGGCATCCACAGGCAGCCAGGAGGAATCCGGAGCAGCGCAGGAATCTCTGCCTCTGCAGCCTGGCAATGGTTTCCATTTGGGCTCCTCAGGTAGGACAGACAGCTGGACTGGTTACCTGCCCAGACAGGGATCCCTGCACAGGAGGTTGGGACTCGGTGGACTCTGGGGTCCCTTTCCGCCCAAACCGTGCCAGGATTCCACAGACACCTCCTTTAATGAGGAGCAGTCCAAGCCCAAAGGATGCCGGACTCAGGGGGCAGGAATTGCTTTCAAAAGGAAAGGGGTGTAGTTATTTATTTCCAAACATCACACTTAGATACCTGAGGAACAAAAATATAGGGCACCCAAGGATTTGCAATTATTTTGAAAGCAGCAGTACTGAAACACCCCTGGGGCTGGAACATGAACAATCCAGAACATATTCCCAGAAGGAGCTCCCAAATTGCTCTGATGAACAGTAGGCTGTTTACTGCAGGCTTTGTGAGCTTTTGACATGAGTCATCTGGCAGAACTGAAGCCAAATGAGGGAACCAATAAGTGAAAATACACAGGCATCGTTAGCAAAAAAAAAAAACAAGGAAAAAGGAAGATGGTCTGCTTTCACCCACTTCAGGGAGCTGCAGACTTTTTAAAGAGATTGAAATACACAGCTCTCCTTTGCTGCCTCAGGTCATGGCACCTGCTTCCAGGGGTGCAAGGAGCAGCCCACCCTGAGGCTTGCTCTGGGGTCAGCAGAGGAGAGGCCCACTCAGGCATCTCCAGTGGTTTTAAAGAGCAGGTGGGAGCAGGCTTAACATCTAAAATTAGAGGGGAGCATGGATGTTCTTCAGTTTTGAAGTTTAAATTACAATTTGAGTGCCCAAGTCTAGATGTTCTGATTGGAGAGAAAGCCTCCAATCCACACAGTTTATTATTTATGAGCCTGAGAAGGTAGCCTGACACATGCTGAATGTACCGGTGCTTTTCTGCTCCCTTCCCAGGGCATGGAGTCCTGAGCTCTCTGCCCAGACCCCTGGAAGCAAAGTTTTGAGTTGGGAGAAGGGAAAAAGCTACCAAACCCCACTGAGCATCTTAAGGACAATCCATGTGGTGCCTGGAACCCCAAACTCAGGAGCTGTCATCTGCTGCAGAGGGTGATGTCAGGGTGAGGGGACCTGCCCCAGCCCAGAATTAACAGCACTGCCATAATTCACCCTTTGGCACATCCCAGGCAGTTCTCTGCAGGCTCCGGGGGCTGCTTCAGCGCAGGGAGGGAGAGACTCCTGGGGCTCTGTCCTGCCTGAGTGACATCTGCTCCTGCTGGGCTGAGGTCACCCCTGTCACGGGATGTGTCTTGCTCTCTTTGTTCTGGTCTTCTGTCTTCTCTGATGCTGTTTCTGAGGTTTAATTAGTTAGGCACAAAGAAAAGAGAAGGAGAAAACATTGAAGGTAATAAAAATATCTTTGCAGGAGATTTAAGAAATGATAAATTTTAACATTCGTATAAAAATGGCAGCTCAGGCTCCCAGTGCATGCAGAAATAAACCAAAATATTCCACGTGATGCTTCTTGTGACTGTTCTGGGTTTGTCTGGGGCACAGTTTTCCTCTTGCTAGGTGGTGCAGTGCTGTGCCTTGGATGCAGGGTGGGGATAATGCTGGGTGGCCGGGCAATGCAGCTGGCCATCACTTCCCCTCTCTCCCCATTTCTCAGAGGAGCAGAGTGCTCGGGGACACCACAGATCAACAGCTCCTCAAGTGACCGTGGGTGCTTTGCTGGGACACTTCATCAGCCTGGCCAGTCTCTGTGATCTACTGCATCTCTGGGCTGCTGCCAGCACAGCCACCCCACATCTCGCACACCACAGATCATTGCAGGGCCAGCAGACATCTGCAGGGGGAGGTCCCCACCGGATCAAATTGGCTTCTGCAGAGCTAACCGAGGTTGTGGATTTTAGAGTATCAGAGCTACAGAAGGCAGGTGGGTAAGACCTTCGATACAGAGCCTTAGTTCTGCCTCAGCTCAGCCAGCCCCAGGGTCTCTGCATTTGATTCTCATTTAAGCAAACACCGGCGGCATGGGTGGGCAGCACAGAGCTGAGCTGTGTCTGCTCAGGACCTTAAATGCCAATCACAGCGTGGTTAGGTGGGAAGGGACCCCCAGATCACAGCATTCCGACCCCCTGCCACAGGCAGGGACACCAAGGGCCCATCCAAGGGCCCTGTTTGTGTCGCAGGAGCAGATGCCCCACGAGAGCCACGAGGAGCTGCCTGGGGGCCAAGTCACACGTGTGTGTGTCAGACCCGGCACCCCTCGACTCAGCTGTGCCTGGAAACTCACTGGGAAAGTCACTTCAGACAGACCTAAAGCAGCAAACACCCATCCCTGTGCCCTGGAGCCGCAGCAGCCCGGGATGACAGCCTGTTCTGAGCACAAAGGCACAGACTGTCGGCTGTGCGGCTGCTCACCGCCCGGCCAGCGGCCAGACCCGCCAGGGCCGGAGCAAGGGGAGAGACCCCGGCTCCTCCAGCAGGGAAACGCTGCTCTCATCGCAGGGAGAGGCTGGTCTCCGTGCCTGGAAGCACTTTCCCCTTTCCCACAGCCGCTCCACCTGGCTGAGAGGTTGCTGAGAGCCGCACGCCATCGGGACATCCCCGCAGGTTGGAGCAGCAGCCACCCCAACCCAATAAGAATTCTGTGGGAATTGGATGCAGTTTCTTTCCCCAGTGTGAAGCTCTCATGTGTCAGCCTCTTTGCAGGGGCTTGGTTTCTTGGACACAACAATTGTAGAGACAGAAACCACCAACACCTGCTGGATGTGGATCACAACACATTGCCAGCTTAAATTGGGTAGTAAAGGTGGAAAGGTAATACCTGGCCTTGTCTGCACAGAAACACTCTCATTTTACCCTTAAAAAAGTCAAAAGCACATTAGAGAGAAACAAGAGGGGGGATTAAGTGTTCTCCTGTAATGCTCCTACTCTGTGTTTGCCTAGATTGCTGGATTAACAAGGGAACTGGATTTCATTACATGCATGAGAAAATTAATACAAAATTAAATTAGTACCATTATTTGTATAACTGAAAAAAAGCAAAATGCAAAAGGAGCTGCATTTTAAGTGGCAAAAGGGCAATGTATTCCTTCTTCAAATACAGAAAATTATAGAGTTAGGGAAACGTTTAAATTGGAAGAGACATCTAAGACCACAGAGTCCAACTGTTAGCCCAGCAATGAAGTTAAAAATAAATCATTTGAGTTCCCCTTTAAATGAAATTCACATCAGCCCCGAGAAGGAACAAGCAAATTTATTCCCTGCCCACAGCCTGTGGCAACTTAGACATCTGAGTTTGCAGGGATTGTCCTGGGACTCTGAAACATTACATAAGCCAGGAAATAAGCTAGCTGGGTTCTGCACAGCCACGAACTAACGCCACGGGCACCCCCCAGCTTTACACGACGGCGTTTGGATGAGGCACATCCCTAATGAAAAGAGGGAAGCAGTCTAACTGGATGACGTGGCACTGCAGCACCATTCCCAGCGGTGAAGATGAAGCAGCTGTCAGATAAGCTCCATGATTAATGCCCAAGAGCCCTTGCATTCAGCTCTGCTGCTCTTACAGGACCCAACAGCCACAAACCAAAATGGCAGGGCCCCTCCAGAGCACAAGAGACGCAGTTTTGTCCTGCTCCCATCCCTTCTGGGGGCAAAAGACACCCGGGTTTTGCTGCAGTTTAACCTCCGACTTGCATGGCTACTTTGAAAAGGGAAAGGTGTAAAACTGTGGACCTTTATTTCTAAAAATCCACTAAGTTTGTGTTTGCTTTGACTTCCAAAGGATTAAGCAAATGATGTGTTGGACTTTGGGCTCCCAGAGCTGTGCAAACCCAGCCGAGGATGCTAAATTAAATCAGCTGGTGGCCGAAGCTCGGCTTCTGCTGGAAGCTTCTCCTCATCATCCCCTTGTGCAAAGTGGCCAGCCCAACCACGTCTGCTCTAAATAAGACGTTCCATCAATAGCACACACACAGGGCTGAAACACAGATTGTATGGATTGAACCGTTCAATAATTTCCATAGAGAACAAACGCAGCCAGCTCACATTGGAGCGGTAATCAGGCATTCAGTGAAAGCCCTCCCAAGTAGTTCTGTGACTCAGGAACATTTTAATTTTTTCCCTCTTTCTAATTTTGTAGTTGCCCTTGCTTACTGACATTTATTATTAGTTTTCACGTTATGATTCCCTGAGCCTTCCAGAGAAGGAATGCTTGATCACTTCTTCTAAAAACCACCTATAAGAAAATGAAATCCCTGTGGCATCACTGCACAGGGTAGTTGCATAACAAACTGAGTATATATAGAAATTGCTTTCCAAGTGTTTACATAAGAGCTTGGAATAACACAGATGTAAAAAAAAAATATCCAACTCAATTTACAAATCAGCCCTGCAGTGCTTTTGTGTCTGATAACGTGGAGCGAGCGAATCAGCTTACCAGTGGTACACAGGGAATATTAGTCTGGTGCTATTTACATAACTGGCAAAGAAAGATTAAAATGAGGCAGACAAGTGTGTGTAAAAGGGTGATTTGCTTATCTTGGAGAAGATCCTCTGTCTGACCAGAGAGACTGGCGCAGAAGCTGCTGCTTTAGAGTGCTCCAAGCTGTCCAAAATCTCCTCTGGTTTCTTGGTGCAAGTTGATGCCCATTCTGAGATCGGAGCTCCACAGACACCTGTGCAAACTCTTCTGAACAGTCTGAGTCACAACACCCAACAAGAAACCCAGGTTTGTTTTACCAGCCTCTCTAAAGACTGAGCAGCACAATTATTTATTTCCAAAATGTTCCCATCATTCAAGTTCTGGGACTTGGAGCATGCTGGGCACCAAGCACATCAGTCCACTCAAATGTAAAATCCTCCTAAGAATAAAATGGCTTCTCTCAAGAACCATTAGACTTTGAGCTCACCCTGAGGGTCCTGTGCACACTCCCAAAGGAGAGCAGCACTCACCGGTGTTGGTTTTAACTAAGCTGCACCCTGGGTGTATTGTTGATGTCACCCAAACCTCAACTCTCTAAACCCCAGCTTTCCTTCTTCTGATCTATCCCTCTGCAGCATCTGGACCCAAATAGAATAGAATAGAATTTAGAATTTAATAGAATTTAATTTATTTCCTTCTGGACAGTAATAGAACAAATGGGCCTGTGGAGATCAGTTCAGCCTTCTATTACTGTACATGCATTAAACATTAGGACTGCTATACTCCTCCTGGTAGGGACATGAAAAATGCCCAGAACATTCCCAATTTGAATTCCATAATTATCCATAATGCTCTCAAAGATTTCTATTCTTTTCCCATGTCACCATGTAATTTTCCTGAGAAACCTCAATAAACCTCTCTCTCTTCCCTTTCTTACTGGCTACTTCTCGCTGGGTACAAATTCCTCACAAAACAGAAAGATTCCACCACTCCCAACCTCCCCCAATTGGGAAGAATCAAAAATCGTCCTGGGCAGAGCCAGCCTTAGCTGAGCACTATGTGGATATTCACAGAGAGAGCAGAGACATTTGCTGTAGCCTCTGCTCCAGGTCCTGTCCCACAGCTGCTGCCCAGGGTCCTTACCGTCTCCATGAAAATCAGTGTTTTCCATGAAAATCAGTGTTTTCCAATGTCATCCAAACGGACACACCTGACTCCCAAAAGGCATTTTGTGAACCCACTTCACAGAGTAACTCTGGGAACTGCAAAGCTGCTGCAGACGTTGATACAGATGTTACATTTTCTGTATCACAGCCAGGAGCAAAAAGAAATCCCTGATCTACCCCTCTCTGGAAGATGACTTCTTGGGAATTCTCCCACAACCACAACAAGGGCACTACTCCAACCCATGCTACTCTGAATTTGTCTCTTCAACATTACACGTTCAGCCAATTTACTCACATTCCCATGAAACAGCTCAGATTTTTCCTCATTTCTGCTCAAGAGAAGGTTACAGCTGGTGTGGCTCCTGTGGCCTCACTGCTGAGCCCCTCCTCTTTCCCTGGGCACCCGGCATCCTTGTATCCACTGGGGAATCCTTGTATCCACCAGGGATTTGCCCACCTTTGTGCCCGGGCACAGGCAGGAGGAAACAGCTCAAGTTGCCCTCTGGCACAGGGCTCAGCTTCCACTGAGGAGGGATATTTTTCATATGTGGTCCTCAGATTTATCTCACTTCTGAGCTCTCGTAGCAGCAGATAAACCACCCACTAATAGAACTCAACTTCTAAGCACAGACAAGTGTTTATCTCCTTTTGAGTGCAGCATTTTATTGACTGATGGCATCTACAGAAGTGGAACGAGCACAACACTTTAAATCCTTCATGAAGAAGGATAAACAGGCGAAAAGGCAGCTTCACAAAAAATACCATGCAGAACAGAGTCAAGAAATAAAAAAATATGCTCCCTAACAGCCCAAGACAGCCTGCAGCCTGTGAACTCACTAATTTCCAGAGTTCAATACAGCAGCAGCTGCATTAGTGGGAGACAGGGACAGACAGTTTCAGTTGTGCCACACAAGCTCCAGAGCATAAAATCTGTTTACTCCTTACTTAATGATGGAGTCAGCCCTCTATTAAACAAGCAATTCCATGAACAAATCTGGTTTCAAACAGCTGTCCCAGAATAAATGCATCCTAAATCCCAACAACTTTCCACTGTCCACCCTGTGGACCCTCCTCTGCCAGGAGCTGAGTGATCACCTCTCCACTGCACAACTCCACACTCTGTGTTCCCTCTTCCACGTGGAAACCTGATCCTTGCCAGATCTGGAAAGATCTTTGTGCCATGCTCCCAAAGCCCCTCACATGTCAGGCTGCCCCAGGGTTAACCAGAGGGCTATCTCCAGTCAGGGGCTGTCTCCCCCTTCTCCTCTCTGCTGCCAGGAGCCTTTCCAGCAGCAGTGTTTCTCCTCTACCCAGCTGGTGATAAACCCAGGCAGGTCAGGCACGAGCCAGGAGGGCACTGGGGTTTCATAACTTAAACATGAGAACCTGCAGCTCTGCAGGAGCGAGGCAAACGGACATAAATCAAACGGGCAGGAATATCTCAGCACCTATTCCAGAGCACGGGTTCAGAGAGGACAGAGGCTACTGGGAGTCACGCAGCAGGGCACAAAGCATTGAGAGAACCCCAGAATGGTTTGGGTGGGAAGGGACCTTAAAACTCATCCAGTGCCACCTGTGCCATGGCAGGGACACCTCCCACTGTCCCAGGTGCTCCCAGCCCCAATGACCAGCCTGGCCTTGGGCACTGCCAGGGATCCAGGGGCAGCCACAGCTGCTCTGGGCACCCTGTGCCAGGGCCTCACACCCTCACAGGGAGCAATTCCTTCCTTCTTCAGTTCAGCAATGTAAAGTCTGAGTGAGGGAAAACTGTTGCTGTAGATCCCTGGGAAACTGAGCCCTACTGTGAGCTTGGCTTCCCCATTTTGAAAGTGTGCAAAAGATTAAAGCTGAGATTGTTCAAAAAACACCTCAGATTTGTGCTTGTGGTAGGGGAGGCATGAGTCTGGGCAAGTGCTCCTGAAGTGTGGCATCTCTGGCAGGCACAAAGCTTCTGCTTCACAGGTGCCTCATGCATTCCAAGGGAGGAGAGGGCAGAAATCTTTGTTATCACTCCTGAATGCTTCAACCGTGGAACACTTCACTGCCCAGAAGTCACATTAGCAGATATGTTTTGCTTTGCTTGTTATGGAATAAAAACCTCCTGTTTTCCCTTTCCAAGATGGGCTTGTAACTGGAGGGTGGAGGGAAAGAAATGAGGTGGGAACATGACTGGGGAAGGAGAAATCCATTAAACCCCCAAGTCTCACTAGTGCTCCAAAGGGGGATTAGTTTTACTCCTGGAAGTGCTGCGTTCAGGGTGCCAGTTCA
Source organism: Bombycilla garrulus (assembly GCA_013400315.1). NCBI lineage: Eukaryota > Metazoa > Chordata > Aves > Passeriformes > Bombycillidae > Bombycilla > Bombycilla garrulus. The sequence continues at coordinate 211,546 of VXBU01016829.1, forward strand.
GATCACTCCTCACAGGAGTTTCAGGGTTTGAAAACGCAAAAAAAATCTAAATCCTGTTCTAACAACCAACCACCCCACAATAAACAACCTGGATTGAAAATCCCAAAGTCTGTTTTTTTAACTCGGAATGACAATGGTTCATCCCCTGCAAGACCCTGTGCCCTGTGGCCCTGCTGCTTTCTGGAGAACTGCTACAGCTCTCTGTGCAGTCACTGACAAGATGCTCACCTGAGCCCCTGCTGACAGTCTCACTATTGGCCTTATTAAGAGATAATACCAGCAAGTGACAGAGTACGCAGCAAAGCTGGCAAAAAAAGAGGCAAGGCTCCATCTCCAAAAAAGGAAGGAATTCCTGGGAAAATGCAATGCTTGGAGAATGAAAAAATATTAAAACAAAGGAACAAACCAACCTCTCCTCACATATACAAAATAAAAGCCACCCAAAAACCCCACCAAAATATGCACAAGAAAACAATCTGACCACCTCTGAAAACTCTGTAACAAATTCAGTGAAATGAAATGAAAAAGCAGAGATTGGGAGTAGGACAGAGGGAAACATCAAAAAGAAAGTGTGAAAAGGAATGGGGCACAGAGCAGCAGGAGGGATTGAAAGATGGAAAATAGAGATGGGATTTACAGTGTAATGGGGCACAGGTCAGAGATGAGAGGGCGGGGGAGCAGAGGCACATGTTATCACAGGCTCAGATGGGGCAGAAGGCTGCTCTGGCCACAGCTGGACAAGCCAGACCTGGACAGGTCAGAGCGGTGCCCAGGCCAGAGCAATGACACAGCCCTGCTAGTGTCTGCCAGGACATGGAAGTGCTCAAGCACTGACTATGTGGTACTGATGTCTACAGCTTTGTCCTCTAGGGCCTATTTTCAGTGTAGTTAACTTCTAATATTGTCTCCCCTTACAATTTTCTGGAATAAAAGCATCCTTGGATAGGAAGTTGACCAGGTTGTGGTCAATAGGGTATTTTGTTTTCAACTATTCTCATGATACTCTTTATATTTAAGAGTAAGTCTCTTTTATATTTAAGATAATTACTGGAAATTCATCAGGGCTGATGGCTGGAGATCTCTCTCTCACTCAAAACAGTAGGTCTGCTGCCCTGGCACATTAATGCCCTTGAGCAGTGCTGGGATAGGCTTGGATAGGGCCTCGTGCTGAAAGTGAAGTCACTGCCCAGTTCTCCCAGTTCTCCTGTCACTGGTGACAGCTGCAGACCCCTGCACTGCTCCCAAAAACCTCTCCTTTAACTGATGGACACCCACAGGAATGTTAAAGGAAATCAGCTCCAAGATGGTGCTTGTCTTCCACACAAAATCCATCCCAAGTCAGGAATACTAAAACTCTCCAAACACATTTATTTATCACCAATGAAAATACTGTACAACGGCCCAGGAAAGGGGGGAGAAAGGCAAGCCATTAAGTCTGGCTTTCATCAATGTCCTTGTCAGGATCCATGGCTGCAGCTTCGCTCTCCTGCTGCTGCTTCTTCCAGAGCTTTGCCATAGCCAGGAGTTTGAGGTTGGGCTGATTGGCAGTGTCTTCTGGGAAAATATAATCGTAGTACTCCTCCCATCCAGCATCAGACTAGAGAGAAAAATACCACAAAGAGAGTTTAATTTGCACGTTAATATTGCTATTAGGAGGTGCTTCTAATAAAGAAATTAGAGAAATAATAGAAAATCAAAGCCCATGTTTGCTATCCCCTGCCCAGCAGCTGACTCCATAAAGCACAAAGCTATCACTGCTATGGTTTTTCCTTACCCCATCTTCGGCCTGCAGCTTTCTCCTCTTCTTTATTTTCTCGGGCATCAGTTTGTCTATCCTCTCCTTAGTGGCCTCGGTGCCGAACTCCTCCTCGAAGCTCCTCCAGGACTCGAGCAGCATGACCCTCTCCTCCTTCTCCTCGCAGCTGCGCATGGCCTTGTTGGCCTCCTCGTAGACCTGGCGGCAGCGCAGCAGCCGCTCCTCGCGCCCGGCCGACAGCTCGAACTGTGCCAGGCTGATCCACACCTGTGGGCACAGCACGCCCCCCTGCAGCTCCAGCCTCTGCTCTGCCACCGCAGCCAGGCTGAGGCTAAACAACAGAGCAGCCCAAAACCCCAAATGCCAACGCCAGCAGGCACCCCGAAAACCCGTTTGTTTCACACCAGTGAGATTCGCCCCGTTTCAGCAGGACACAACATCCACGCAAGGCACGGGGATCAATTTCTTGTGGCTGTTTCAAGTCATGAGAAATCTATGTGAATTTAGTCAATGACACCGGAAAATCACAGTTTTCCCTGCAATGTTTTAGCAACCAAGATCCCAAAGCTGCTCAGCAAAGAGGGTTTGGAAAAGCTCCTTTCACCTGAGACAGGCCTGTGTTGTAATGATTCGGGAAGTTCCCTCCCCCTTCAGAGCACAGGCAGGGGCCTGAACTGGGCTGATGTGAGCCAAGGCAGGCCAGGCTCGCCCTGCCCGTGGGCCAGGCTCAGGGCTGGCTCTGTGTCCTGGGTGCCCACACACACCTTGACGTGCTGCGTGCGCTGCAGCAGCCGCCGGTAGAGGTTCCTGGTTTTCTCATACTCTTCTTGCTCAATCTCAAAGTCAATGTAGGATTTCCAAAGCACCTGCAACAGAGGAGCCTCTTGTCATGTTCATCCTGAGCACACCGGAGGGAAAGAGAACAGACAAAGGTGACATTTCCCTGAGAACAGCTTCAGGGATCAGGGTGTTCACTGGCAGCACGGGCTGGGATCAGGGCTGAGCAGCACCAAACCTGCTGCCAATCAGCCACTCAGCTTTCACCTCACGTTCCACCTGGTGGATTATTTACACGTTCATCAGCCACACCGTGCAGTGAACACCCTAAAGTCAGCCCCCTCCCTGCTCACCTCGGGCATGTCCAGCCGGGGCTGCCCGATAGCCAGCTCGTAGATGGCGCGGGCGCGGTCGATGTCCCCGAGGATGGTCTCCAGCTCAGCAAACTTAATCCAGGACGTGCAGTTTTCCGGGGCAAACTCCAGGAATTTCTCATACAGCTTTCGGCAACGGTCAAATTCACGCAGCTGTAACTCCAGCTCAATGTAACCTTTAAACAGTTTGTTTTTTGGACATTTGCCTATGGATGTCCCCTGTTACACAAAGAAGAAAAAAAAACCAACGAAAAAAGTAAACCCTTAGTGATCTTGCAGGAAAACAAAGCCCTCACACAATTTTCTAAATATTTAAACTACAAGTCATTTTTTTGCACTGCTTATTCAGCTTGTTCAGAGCCAGTAGTAAATTCAGAACAAATGTGCATCTATAAACAGCAAGAGCCTGGGAAGCAGAAAACATCCATCACTTGTCATTCTTTAACATAACGAGGGCTCCCACACTCCATGGAGTGTGAGTGGAACCTGCCCTGGTGCATCAGCTGAGCACCTGAAGGAAGCACAGCACCAGTCTGTACCAGCCTGCCAGGCAACCAGTTCCCAAGCATCTCATAGGACAAATGACACCAAGCAAACTGTGGTCCCACACTGCTCCTCCTGGCACAGAGAATGGCTGCCCACCCCTGCCTGCCGGCTGGAAGCAATGCTCAGCTGGAGAATAATGCTTTACAAAGCATTTTCTTTCTGATGTGCCTCGATCTCTGAAGAAAACTGTCTGTCCTGAGCCAAGCTGTGAGAGGCAATTCTGGACTCTCAGTTTGGGAATCTCTTAAAACAAGAGTTAAGAATGGGCATACCTGGGACAGGCTGTGGTGAACTTGGCCTTGGAATCACTTCTATAGACAAGTATTGTTTACTAAGAAACGTGGCTTCTCCTCCCTCAAGACAATGTGAGGTAATTTGAGAGGGAATTCCCTTACCACAGTTCTCCTGCACAACGTTCCTAATGTTTAGCACGTTGGAATTTAAGAAAAATGGAGGAAACCACCACTTGGGATTATTATGGTCACTGTTACGGCCCTCCAGCTCTACAGCCACTGGTATTTCAGAATATGCTCAGTTCTTCTCCACGTGCCCTCCACGCATTTGGGTGGAAACCCCATCAGTTTGCTCTTTTTAGTCAAACCACCTCAAGTGCTACCAACACTGGCTTTCTCTCAAAAGGCCTGATGCTATCCCTGAGAAAGGAATGGAAAAGAAAGGGAAAGGGAAAGGGAAAGGGAAAGGGAAAGGGAAAGGGAAAGGGAAAGGGAAAGGGAAAGGGAGTTTTTAATTTCAAAAGATGCCATTTCTTGCTGCCCTATCACACCCTGCTGTCCCCTGACGTGCTGACACTCACAGAGTGAACCTGCTGGGCAACTCCTGAGCCTGCTTGAAGCCCCTGTGATTGCTTCTGTCAGCAGCTGGGACTGGCACACCGTTTGGCAGGTCCTAATTTCCTAGAGTCAAACCTCCCATTCGTCTACAAGGCTTTTTAAAATGGTATTGTTAGAATAAGTATCACTGTAAGCCATCAAGAGCAGCCAGGAACTTGTAAGAGCACTGAGCTGATGTGGGTGCTCTGCATTCAGAGCAGTGCTTTGTCGTTTCTGCCCGAGGCTAATTCATCAGAACAAGCTACATTTCTTTTTAAATCATACATGACAGTAAATGCTGGCCCCTGCAGACTTCTCGGATGCTTTATTTTAAGTGGATTAAATCAGCAATTTAAAAAGGACAATTTAAGATCTTTTAATGCCATTCCTGTGTTACTATTAGTTAGTGAAGTCAATTATGGCTCTGACAAAAGCTTACCAAAGCCCTTCTGGCAAGGGGGAGGTTTTTCTGGCGAATTTCAAACTGTGCATACAGCAGCCACATTTTTGCAAATGTAAACTGGAAGAAAAAGAACAAAGTGCTATTTAGGCTAGAAAGTCAATAGATAATACTGTACATGTTGCTTAAAAAAATAAGCATTCTGTCTATAGAAGATATGACTGGTATTGCAGGTAATCTCATTTGATCTTGGTGTTTTCCTGCTGAAAGGTTTAGAGTTCATTATCTAAAACAACCTCTATGACAGGACAATATATTGGGCTGAAAGGAAAAATGGTCAGGAGTGAAGTCTTTTAAACTAGAGAAAAATAGTTTTTTAACCAATCACCAACCAATCATCAACAGCAAAACATCAGCTACTGCTGAATCAATGAATAGCTAATCTCTTAATAACTAGAGATTAATCTGACACTCAGATGACACAATAAATGACAAACTAGAAAAAGAACACCAACAAGGATTTTCTGACATTCCAAGGCAATGCAGTTGTAAGGGTTTGGCCACATGGATATTTTAGTTAAAGGTCATAAGAAAAAAAAAAAACCAAAACAAAACAAAACAAAACAACCAAAAAAAACCCCCACAAACAAACGAAAAACCCAAACAAACAAACAAAAAAGAAACCACAAAACCCCAATCAATCAGCCTTTAAGACTGTAATGGGGAAGACTGACCTGAAAGCTGTTTTGTCAAACGCAGCTGCCTCAGGGGAGACCATGCAGGCCACCGGATGCTATAAAAGGTGTTAACCCAGTAAAGCAGAGCCTCAAGTGCCCTACAGAGGCTGCAAGAGACTGGGCTGAGAGCAGCTACAAATGATCCTGCCTGAGGAGGAATGCAAGCAAGCAAAAACTAAGTGGTCTTCCCTGTTTTCTGACTATGTGTGATTTCATCTTCTTACAGTCTACTTGGCACCTACTTAGTAATTTGAAAATACTGGAAAAACCCTTGTGTCTCATGTGTATGAGGGAATCCTGACCCCAGTGCTTGCTCTCCAGTTTCCCTCTGTGATGAAAATCACAGACATCTTGCACTCTAGCTTGAAAGCCTCCTCAACCATTTTGGAAGGTGGACGTTTTGAGAAACTGGAAGAGATACCTAAGTTTTAAGCAAAGCCTTAATGAGCCCACTAGCAGTTGTTTGGAGCTGCTTACACCCCTGAATGTAGGGGGGAAGACAATTAAAGGATCTTATCTAGGGCATTTTTAACAAAACTGGAGCCAAAGTGCTGGAGGAGCCATACCTTCTTGTGGGGCAGGAGCTCAAGACACGCCTGGTACACCTGTCTGGTTCGCTCTGCATCCTGTGAGAACAGGCAGCGTTAAACACGTTGTTTACTGCTGAGATTATGCTGAATTTGAATCCTGCAATGACTGCAGAACTGCAGAACAGTATCTAAGTCAAGCTGGTTAGAATCAGGAATGCTTATCTACTTAGTGTGCACAATTCAAAGGTGGTAGCTTCTGAATCAGCAAGAGTCACCGTTTCAAAGCAAGGTTCAGTGCGAGGAAGCCGACAATAAAACAAGGAGTGTCCCAGTTGTGGGAGGAAAAGTATGTCTTTAACAGACACTGAACAGCTGTTCTGTACTCAGAGCAGCACTAATGTTCCATGACTGGAAACAGAATAAATACTTGCACAGCCTCACAAGCCACTATAGCAACAATGTGGCTGCTTCACTAACAGCTTTTGTGAACTATAAAACTATTTCACAAGTTCAGGTAACAATCTGCCATGGGCAGCTCAGCCGGGGCCACCAGAAATACCCACTCCTGCTTTTGTTATCAGTGGGTTTCTGAAGGAACTGGGGTAAAACAAGTTTGTTTTTTTCCCTCCCTTACGCACAGAAGGGAAAACTGGAAGAAGAAAAATTCTCTATATTTAGACAGTAAACCCTGTAGCACATTACACAAACTAGTAACACAGAGAACACTCAGTTCTGGGCTTTCCTATGAAAACATCAGCAGGGATTTACCCTAGGGAAGGGCAAAGGCCCGGGCTGTCAGTACTTGCCTTTGCCTCCAGCTCCTCGTAGAGCGCATAGTTGATCCAGAGGTAGATGTACCTCTTCCAGTGGCGCTTCTCCTGGATGGGGGGCACGTTGGCAATGGCTCTCTCGTACACCTCCCGCACGGCCTCGGCCTCGGCGTCGCTCTCCACCAGCCGCAGGTAATCGAACCACGCGTCGTAGTTGTGGGGGTTGGCCTGCCAGAGACAGCAGCAAACTGCAGTCACTACCAAAAACAGACACCCCTCATTCACCTAGCCAGAATTTCCCCTTTAAAATACACCACTGGAATAGTAACCAAAACTTACAGCCTTGGGGATGATTATGGTAGAGCTTTCGGGTTATAAGTGACTCTGTTTTAAATTTTATTTGTTTTTATTTTGTGCTCAGCATTGTCTCAATGAAGGCAATCAAAGTAAAATGTGAGAAGGGACGAGGAGTGTGCATTGTGGACTGAACAACAGACAGGTGTGGGCACAGCTGTTTTCTCACAAAAAGGTATTTATGCACAGGTGAGGTGTCCTGTAATGTCTATTCCCTAGCTTCAGTAGTACCTACAAGCTAAACTGCATTATCCCTAAGGGTACCAAGCCTTGAGTTCAATCCAAAACCCTCACCTGCACAATCTAAATTAGAAAGCAGAAACAAAAAAAGCAGTAAATGCAAGTATCATTCTCCTCCCCAGGGAAGAATGGAATTCTGGCTCTGAAATGAACATTCTCTTGGTGTTTTTTCGGACTGACTTTCAAGCATAATGTGAAACTCATTGGCCTTCATATCACAAAACACTTGTGTCCCTTTAGCACCAGCTGGCTGTACAGTGAGCCTGGAGGGTACCTGTCCCACGTACCTTCACCTCCTCCTCATACTGGAATCTCCTCTTGCTGACAATGATGTCCTCGATCCCCCTCCTGTCTCCAAACTTCTTCTCAAAGATGGTGTAATTCTTGAAGAGATTCTGGGCATCCTGCTTCGGAATTCTATCCAAGGCATACTTGTAGATAACCCTCACTCTTTCAAACTGAAAATATTAAACATCATTTGAAAAATATTTACAAAGCAGTTTCTGTCCTTTCCCACAGTTTTTCAATGAGCTTTTGACAATATTTAATAGAACACAGAACTGTGGATTATCCCAATGTAAGCGATTGTTTTAGAACAGCGCTAACACAGATCTCCCTGAAGAGTAAACTTTGAGGGGGAGAAAAATAAACCTGAAAATGCCTGCCCCTATAATTTTGTATTCATTTACAGGTTTAGAACATTTAAACCAATTTAAGAGGTTGTGATTTGGGGTTCACAGAATGTCTTTAATTTCCTAACAGCCTGGGAACCTTAGAGCTGTGAAAACATCTGGACCAATCCAGATTTCTATAATGCAGGCCTATAAGCTCTCAGAACCTCTCCAGTCTAAGGTTACAGGTTTGAGGCAGAGCTGCTGGTTTTGGGCTTGGCAGATGTCCTCTAGAGCACATTTTATTGATTTCACCAAAAGGCAGCTAGAGGTGAGCAAAAACCATCTCCCTAACTCAGACTACCATCACAAGGTGCTGGGAACCACAAGTACTGCAGTGAATGTTAAATGCCCCTAAGCTCTGATATCCAAGGAGAAGCCTTGCGTTATCAAGAGGATCTCACCTCTTTCTGGTTCTCCTCAAACTTGGCAAAAGCCACGTACAGGTGCTCGTCCATGTGCTCCTCCCCGAAGAACTCCACGGCCCTCTCGTACACCTTCCTGGCGTGGGCGAAGTAGCTGTGCTTCTCCTCGAAGCGCGCGTACTTGATCCAGTTCTTCACGTCGGGGTGCACGAGCACAAGTGCAGCTCCCGCTAAGGAAACACTGCTGGCCCAGTGGCACATCCCCAGCTCTGCTCCTCCCAGGCACCACGGCCTCAAGGTGGCCATCAGACAGCCCCCAGCACGGTATTGTGGGCAACAACAAAGGCAGCTGGCAAGAAGACACTGACAGCTCTAAGCATGCCACGGCTTCGTGCCTTACTGAGAACTCAGAAAGGGAAAATCTGAGGAGAAACTTGAAACAAACGATGGCTACAGAAGAGCTAGGTGTATGAGCAGTGCAGTTAAACAGGCGCTGCTGTGGCAGAACCTGCAGCCGCTGCACACAATCTGGAGGCTTTCCCTAAACATGCTTTGAACACCTCCTGCTGGCTCCCAGGGTGATGACTCATTCCCAGAACACCAGGAGCACAGGGACATTGCTGGACGTGGAATACTTTGGAAGGAAATAAAGAACGGAGACCTTAACCTGGGCACAAGTTACAAGGCTCTGAAAAGGATATATCTCTCGTAAATGCTTCGTGCTCTGTCCACCTCCTTGTATCTGAGCTCAAAGTTGATGTAGGAATGCCAGGCCTGCTCCTCTGGCTGCCACTCCATCCACCGTTCAAACACCTGGCGTGACCCAGCAACGTTCCCCAGCATCTCCTCCATGTAGGTGTACTTGTACCTGGGGAAAGGAGATGGAGTTTCTGCAATCACACGGTGAACACATCCATTCAGGGACTGCTGGTGCTTCCTAACAGCATCCCTGAGCTTCCCTCACCTATTTCCTCCCACCCCAGAAATGCCTGTGGGCACAGCAGTGACTGGCAGCACCCAGGCACACAAACATCCTTCTCTCCCAAGGCTCTTGCCACTTTAAAAGTACAAAACCTTTCCAAAACTTCAGCCTTCCTCCTTTACTTTCTGACTAGCCTGAAGACTTGGAGAAACAGGATAACGTGCGTAACCCCAGCAGAGCCCTGTGCTGTGCAGCCTCTGGTGCTAGCAGGGGAGCTCCCTGCTCTGCCCCCGTACCAGAACTGGTTCACCCTGGGCAGAGTGGTGATGGCCCGGTCCCAGATGTTGCGGGCGTGGTTGACCTGGCGGTTCTTCATCTCCATCTCGGCGTATTTCAGCCACAGGGTGACATTCCTGTAGTCCACGTCCAGGGCACGCTCGTAAATGGAACGGGCTCTGCAAAACACAAGTGCAGGGCAGGTAAAATGTGCCTCGCAGGCACTGGTGTGTGTCTAAAAAGGCTCCTAAGAGACGCCTGCAGCCACAACATCATCCTTACCTCTGGATTTCCTTCAGGCTTTCCTCCCATTGTGCGTACTTTATCCAGTTACTGATAACAGTCCTGTTCTTTCTTATGTTATCTTCAAAAGTCTGAGGGAAAAATTACACCTGTAATTGTCAGAAATCCTTCTGCCGACCATTCACATAAAAAATGGTTTATGGGGTATTATTATAACTATTAGGAATATGCTTGTTTTGTTTAGGCATGTTCAAAGCAAAACTGTGGGTAAATCTGCACAAGCAAAGCAATTTTTGAAAAAGAAAATTTATAACTCAGCGTTATTGCAATGCTACTTACTTTCTTTGTTCATGCTCTTTTATAGCGGCTGGCCAGATACTGGTGGTAATGAAGAAAACACCTATTAATTCTGTAAGTAACTACCCTTTCAGCATTCTGAACATGGGCACGGGGGAGATGTTGCTTGCTAGCAGATTTTGTCAAGCAAGACATCTGTAAATCACAGGTTTTGTTAAAGGGTAGCATGAAAAAGGGGTTTTAAAGAATTGGTGTCCACATGGAAAGTCCACAAGGAACATGGACTACACCTCATTTAAGTTAAAAACAGTGAAATTTTAGTGCTTAACATGAGTGTCGAGATTAAACCTGGTTTTTTGTTTGTTTTACTGTACCTTCCTCTTCCGGAGTTTATAGTCGTTTAGCTCTTCAACATCTGTGATCTTCTGCTGCGGAGGCGGTGGGAGAAGCTCGAGCTCCCTCTCCTTCGCCTCTCTCAGAAGCTGCTCCGCTGTGATCTGAACTTCGGCGGGTGCCTTGTTTTTCACCTGCAAGGCAAGCACAAGAGGGCCCGGCTCGCATTACCCGCTGCCTCACCGAGACGCTCCATCTCCGCTGGCGCCTCACTACCCGCGGGGCCGCAGCCCGCCGGAGCTCGCCGGGAGCCGCCGGCCCGGGCTGAGCGGGGACCGAGGGGTCCCGGGGGGGCTCCCGCGCCCTCCCCGCCGCCCACCTTCGCCACTTTGGGGATGCGCTGCTTCCCGGCCGCCGTAGACGCCATCTTGCCGCCGCCGTGTGTGCGGGCCCCGCCCCCGCCCCCCTGACCTCACGCAGCACCGCCCCAGCGTCGTTGCCGCGGTAACGGAGACGCGGCTCCGGGCGGCGGCGGCGGGACTGTCCGTTCCGTCCGTGGGACCGTCCGTCCCGTCCGTGGGACCGTCCGTCCGGTGTGTCTCGTCCGCGGGCTCTCCTGTTCCATCTGTCCCGTGTGTGCTGTCCCCGGCACGGCCCGTGGCCGCTCCGCTCCGCGCCGGACGCACGACAGGTGAGTGCTCCGCGCGGCGCCCCCTGGTGGCTGGGCGCCGNCACCGGGAGTGCCCCTGAAGAGCCGCCCGCCGCTCCTCATGCCCCTCCCGACCCGGGCACTCCAGGTACGTACGCGGTCGGCGCGTTTTGGGCCACAAACACCCAGAAAACAGCGTGGACTCTTACTTGTGCTTCAAGAGAGCGTTTGTGCGAGGAGGTGGGAGGGAGCTGCTTCGGTCTGGGAGGAGAACGCCTATCCCCTGCTCGTGCTGCTGGCTGTCTCTGGGATGCTGCTCCGTGCGACGCAGGAGTTGCTGCAGGAACAGCGCTTTTCCTTACGAAAATAGTGCATTTTTACTGTGTAAATGCCACTTCCACTCCCTGCGGGCTGCGGGAGTGTTTAGGGGAGCTGGTGGAGATGGGCGTGTATTTTTTTTTTTTTTTTTTTTTGCATTAAGTAAAAAAATTGACTGTTAAAATGTGGCAAACGGTTTTCCTCAGTTGCACTCATCTTAGTGCTAAAGCGCAGCCGGTGAATGGCCCTTTAAAGCTCGTGTTAGTTTTCATTTTTGAAATTGACGCGTGTTTGCAGAGGATGCGTTTCTTCAGGTTAATGTCAGGACCTGCGCTGGAAGGTGTTGTTTGTCTGTGAAAGATGTAGACGTGCATGTGACTTTATCTGTATTTAAAAGGTGTGAAAATCTGCAGCTTTTTTGTTTTTCATTTCTCTCGGGAAATGCGGTGCCTAATAACTGCGCATCACATTTGGGTTTGGAGTCACTGTTGGAAGTGGCCGTTGTTTGGCAGAGTGGTGAAATTGCTCTGCTGGTCTAGGTGTGTTTTGTTAGACTTTTTTATTGTTTTCTTTTTTTTTAGTTAGTTAGTACTGCTATATTTTGCACGTATATTTAAGAAATTGCAGAAAGGCGTTGTTTGGTTGCTTTATTTCCCGTGCCTGATGGTTTGCTGGGTCACAGCAAGCTGCGGTGCTGAGCAGAGACACACACGGCTGCAAGGCGGGAGGGGGAGCTGAGGGGGTGGCCACAGGCGGTTCGAGTATTAATTAAACTGATTAACAAATCAGTTGTGCCTGGCACGTTATGGCAATGAGGAGCCACAAAAAACCCCCCAACAACAAACCACAAAAAAACACACTTTTTTTTCCCCTGCATAGGAAACCAGTAGAACTGTGAAGAGCCACAGAACTTTGATTCCTTCTGAAATTTAGGCCTTGTTGTTGACCTCAAAAGAAATTTGAGGAGCCGTTTTTGACAAGGTGCAGTTAGCTCACCTGGAGTTGCTGTTTATCGGGACATTGTTGCCCTGGTTGTTTGCAGCTGAGCCTCCAGCCTGCTTCCCCTGATTGCCCACAGCTGAGCCTCCCACTGAAGGCCTGTGAGTGGGACTTCTCGGTGATGAGCTGGTTAGCATGCAAATGAATAAATAGGAAAGCAGCTGTAGCCTATTAAAACAGTTAATTTCTCTGTGGGATGCAGGCAATAGGAGTGATTGCCTGCTGCATTTCAGGTGTGCGCTGCAGAGGCGGCGCTATCTGTGTGGAGGTGTGCAGGAACCAAGCACCAAAATCCCTAGGAGCTGCCCCGGTTTAGGGTTGTTATGAAACCCTCCTGAAGTGTCTGTGTTGGACAGGAGATGGCAGCAGGACAGCTGGAGCAGCAGTGTTTTCCTCGGTTCTCAGAGCAGCCTGTGGGATGGCCGCAGTGACCTCCTCAAGGGGAAATACTATGGGGGTCACTACCAGAAGGACGGAGCTGCACGATGTGCCCGCCATTATCGACCTCTTCAGCCCTGTCACGGAAGACCTCTACGGAAGGATTGACCTCACTTACCTTTTGTAAGTAATGCTGTTTTAGGCTATCACCTTTCAGGCAATTACACTTAAAATGGCAGAAAACATTCAGAGCCTTCCCATGGTGTAACATAATGACTTTTTGTGCTGTTCTAAAAGAAGGAAAGAAAATCTACTTTCGTGTCTATCACATGCATGATGGTGCAAACCCAGGTCCCTGCCATGGTGAGCAAGGTTTAGTTCTATACCAGCTTCCTTTTGTAAAAGCTCAGAAGAAATGCTGTTGAATAGCATCTGATAAAGCTATCAGCAGATAGGCTGTTTGATAGACAGATACTAAGGGGTCACATTTTTCCTCCTTAATGGCAAAAATCTTGGATAACAGCTGTTTGGGGAAAAAAAGAGATATGTGGAGAAACATACAAACGAAAGGGAATGTTTAAGTCTTGCATCTCAAATTTACTATTATGGTGGAGGATTTGAAAATCCACCTGAATTTTTATAATGTTAGAACATAAATATGTGGAACTGAAGCAACAATACCAATTTAGTATGTGGATGATCAAGTTTTATTGAGGCCTGATCCTGAGAGTCCTCTTGAACATGGCTAATTGTGCTATTCCACCAGCCTGAATTCACACCTTTTCTATGTGGAGTTTCTTCAACTTGTGCAAAATTAAACTGCTTTCATAGGGAGTTATCAAGTCTTGCTTTGACACTCTGCAATGAGAAGAATGAGGTTATAGCCCATGCTGCCTTTCTGGACTATCCGAATTGGAATATCACTGATCAGGCTGACTGGGAACCATTCCTGCATAAGAACTACGCTAACAATAAGTGCACTGTAAGTAAATGGTGTGATTTTAGTTGTGTTTTTGTTTAAGGCTCATGTATGGAAAAGACACATGAGCACCTGCCATCTGTTTCCAGTAGATTCAAGGCATTCAGAATGCCGAAGGTGATGGATTCCTTGTGAAACCCCTGTGCTGACATGGCCATCTTAGTTCTGCAGTGAGCTTGGTTTGTGCTGGTGGTGCTGCTGCTCTTTGCTTTGAATGCTGGCCACTTTCACACGGGCTCCTTGGGTGAGCTTGGGAATTGCTGGTAGGATCAACAGGCTACAGACAGGCACTTTAGCACTCAAATGCTCCTCCAGCACGGAGTCGAGCTCGGAACTAGATCATGGGATTGTTGAGGAAATACAGAAAATGTTAAACCCCAAGCTGGCAGCACGTGCCATAATAAAGTGTTGGCAGTGTCACAGTTATCTCTGGGCGTTTTGTTCATTGGTTCTCCAGGGTCTGCTGTGGTGTTAAACAGTGGCTTGGAGGTAAACTGACAAAAGCAGTGTTTGAAAATGTGTATTCTTAAAGGAAACAACAGCAGTGCAGCCAAAGGGAGTGTACAAGAAGGACCTGTGATTTCCTTGTGATGGACTTGGTTTGTCCCTTTAAGGGGCATTTTGTGGGCAGGCACAGCCCCTTCATTCAGGGTGCAGCTGCTCTGGGGTTCTGCTGTGCTCTGACCTCCCTTGGTGGCTCTGCAGGATCTGGTGCAGGGTCTTACAGAGAAAAGACAAGAAAAATAAATTACTACGCAGAACCAGTAGTGAAAAGTACCTTGAAACAGACAGCAGAACTCTTATTTTTCTAGAATGGAGTTTATTTGCTAAAGTAGGTGTATAAGATCCAGTGTTTTATGTGTCTGCATTGGCAGAAGCTCTGAAGGTTTTCTGGGGTATAACTTGATGAGATGTCATTGGTAAACTGCAGGTTAAATTCATGCAGGTGTGCTTTTCAAAACTGAGATCATCTGACCATAGGATTTCTGTGAAGTGTAGTTGACCTGTCTTTTTCCTAGAGCACAGAAATAATTTCAGGGTCTGAAGTGGGAGTTGACTTGTGCAGAAAGGAATAAGTGAAGATGCTCTTCTGGATTGTCTGGTTACGAGCACTATTCAAAAACAGTTACAGTCCAAATCTGGTTTACTTGGTCTCCTCTTGGACCTAAACAGTAATATATATATTTTTTAAATTTCTTCCCTTTGCTTCTAAAGAAACAGCCTGATTTTTAGGGAGGTCTTTAAATGTTTGCTACAATAGCTTGTTGTCCTGATGCTGGTCCATGTACTGCAGCCTCTATTGAAATCATTCTTTGCTCTTAAATTGCTGAAGTTTATTGGTGCCTCTAGCTATGGTGTTTTAATTGAATATTATACTAATCAGAAGATCTCAGATTTTCCATTTAAAGTATTTTTATCTACAGGCAGACTTTCACTGACCCAGCACTTGCAATTAATATGCCAGCAAACAGCTGATTTAATAGCCCTTGCGTTCCAGCACAGGGGTTTTCCATGTTCACTAGAGGCACACAAGATAAAGGTGTCTGTTAGTCTGCCCTGTTTATGCCTTGTATTTCTGCCTTGTGTCTAATGATGTCATCTTAAAATTTGTATTTTTTCTTCCTACTTTTAAAGAAAAATCACTATTATGAGAAGCATGTGAGACTTTGGTTTGAGGGTTTTCTTTACTCTAAAAAAAGAATTCTTTGTCATACACACGTCGCATGTGTAATGTGGTTGAGTGTTGTTAGTTGAGAATTAATACTGTTCATTATGAAACATACAGTATATATTGCAGTCAAACAATAGTAAACTGAGCAAAAAATGTTGCACAAGCACAAAATGATCTAAAGCACTTTAATCACATAATTTCACTCACACATGCTTTTAAGTCACTTGTGTATATTTTGCTGCTCCTTGAGTGCAGATCATGTATGTTGGAAATGTATATGCGTAGTAATCCTTGGGCTGATGGAAGAAATGTGAGCTGTGTGGTGTGTACATTTTCACTCCTTGTTTCGTAGCCTTTAAACACGCTCTTTGTGCATCTCTTTGTGGCAAAGGAAGAATATGCAGCTGGATGTTTCCAAGAAATTGTTAGGTGAGTTCCTGTATAGCCCTGGGTAGTGAAGCATGTGCCCTCTCCTCCTGTCAAGTCACATTTGCCAAGTCAAGCCAATTCATCCAGATGCCATGTCAGAGATCTGCCAGCAGAGGCCTGGTATCTTAAATATTTTGCCACTGGGAAGCTACTATAAAAAAGATGATGTTTGAAATGTAAAGATTGGGAAATTTGAAAAAACTAAGGTAGGACAAATCAGTCAAAATGACCCAGATGAATTTCACATGATATTGTTTGTCAGTAATTTTTTAATTGTTGAGCCATGTGAACTTACAAAGCACGGTAAGAAACACTGGAGGAAAAGAAAAGTATATATTAAAATACTAGCTGCCATCTTTGATGGCTGTAATGATGAAAGACTAAATATGTTTGTAATTTGTCCAGGAGAGCTTTCATCTTACTACCAGAACTGCAGTTTATACTTCTCTTTATACCACCTGAGAAGAGGTTAGGTAAGAATTTAATACTGTTTTATTCTTGAAGTGAGAGCAATTGCAAATCTAATCACTATGCACTGTGAGCTTGTGGTGTTTTTTTCAATAGTGAGAACAGTTATAATTTATAGACATGTGGAAAACATCATCTGAAAGTATCTTCTTGTGAGGATCCCATGTGCAAGAGGTACCTGTGGTTCCATGCTTGCTCCAGCAGCCATTCAGCAGTTTGTCCATTCTCTGCAGTCTTTAAATTTGCCAGAAACAGGACATCAAAAAGGAGTAAAGATCTCAACAATCAATCCCTGCAAGTTTTGTGAAGATTTCTGCTTGAATAGAGCAAAGAGATTTGAAATTGGGCACTTTCTCTTACTTGGCCAAGCCAGTAAGAGAGGAGGATGTTTTGGTGAGGCTCAGAGGGGCTGCTGGAGACATGGAAGGAAACTCGGATTATTTCTTTTAGAGCAGAGCTACGAAGGTAGGGAATACAGATGTTAATTGGAGGACCGCACCAGACTTGGAATTTTGGTCCTGAATTCAGACTAATAAACCAAGCATGCTCTTAAGTGAGCTGAAAAGGGAGCTGGAACTTTTCTGATATGCTGGCTTCTAGACATGTAGGTTCAAAGTCACACTAAAAGACTGTAGTGGTGTGTCAACTACAGAAAACAGGGCTTGAATGAAGGGTTTTGTCAAATCCACCCTGGCAACCAACATCAGCTTTCCTTCAGCTTTGTGAGTCCTGACAGAGATTCTCCAGAGGCATACAGAATTTGCTGAATTATTTTTATAGGGATTGGATTCTACCAATTTCTGATTGCTTGGAAGCTTATTCAGGTGTTTGGAATGCTGGATTAATGAGATGACTTTGGTGGCGATTCTCATGTGTTTATACTGCTGTCATTTCAGTCTCACTGCCTAATTTAAAAGACTTGGAGTATTTTATTATCTGTGATTTAAGTTTGAGACTCCATTTTCCTCAGACAGTTTTGCTGCTAATTTAACGCTTGCATAATGAAGTTTCTATGTTGCCCCTGGCAGGTTTTAGTCATTCAGAGCTGGACATGGGGAATGTCTTTGAAAAGATGCTGCCTGTTCCAGGCTCACCCATGGAGAGAGGTTTCACCTTGCTGGCGTGCCCCAGGCATCGGTGTCACCCACAGCTGTACGTGCGCCAAGCAAGGTAATGCAGCTCCTCACTCCTGCTTCCCTCAGCACGTCTGGCTGGGGGAAGTGGCAGCACTTTCCTTCTTTGGTTTGCAGCACCAGCAGCTTAGCTTGACTGCTCTGGTTTTCTGTGAAAATCAAAATAGGTAGTTCTAGGATTATGCTGCTTTTGTTCTATTTAATCACAAGACACATTTTTTTGAATGCTAGTTAGCTATGTAGGAAGACTGGTTTTTGTCAGTAATGTTTATCCTATTATCTGCTGGCTGAATTAGACCACTGTATATTTTAGGGAGTGCACATGGTTTCTACATTTCTTGAAGCCTCTTCCGAGTTGTTTGTAATTTTCTCGTGATGTCACACTGAACAGTCAAGCAAGGCTTGAATAGGAATGCCTGTTACCTAAAAGAAGTAAATAAGAGCAGAGGATCCCTACTTCCAGTAGTCTTTCAGACACGAGAAGTAATTCTCTTCTGTACAGTTTTTCCCGTGGAAGTGCTCCTTGCCTTGGATTTGCCTGTGTTTTGGGTGAGCAGCCTCCTTGGCCTTGCTGAGAGAGCTCAAGAAAATCATGGGGTAACACATTTCTCTTTCTGCTGTGTTACCCTTTTTGACGGCCTCAGTTTGGAGCCAAGATTTGATATCCCCACGCAGTGTGCTTTTAGCAGAGCTTGGCTCTTGCTGTGGGATCCCAGTCATAAATGTCGTTGAAGATGTGAAACTGAATTATTTTCTCTTTTCCCCTCAGCGCAGTTGCCTGCAGCATGAGAGGCAGGCACATGCATTTCCTGCAGCTTGTTTGTTCTCTCTGCTTGTGCAGTGGCTGTTGCCACTCTGGGTTTTTCCTGCCCTGTGTGCTCTGCCTGTGGCAGTGTTGTGTCCGGGACATGAGAAATGCTGAGTTTCTGACCCAGGGTTCTCCTGGTTTTCCTGTTGTCATTGCTGTGGAGATGCTTCCATGTAGCGTGGTTGAAATAGAACGTGTATCCATCACATTTTGCGTTACTTGTTGTCCTCTTCACAGTGGGAAGACTGCTGGTAGGGTAATGTTTTAAGAAGCAGTTGTTTGATTTAACTCTAATTTGTTCTGGAGTTGGTTTTGTGTGTGGTAAATATAAGTGCTGCTTTGTGGCTAGGTAGCAGAGCTGTGATTAAATTAGCATTTCTGATGCCTGCAGTGGAGGCTGAAGTTTAGGGAGAAGCATATTCCTTGGGCACTCTATCACATGGTAGGGCTGTGGAGGGTCTGTACTGACCAGTGCTTGCAGATGGTGATGCCACATTGAGTGTGTCTGGTTGGTAAAGCCACCCTGGTTGTTTATGGGCTGATTCACGCTACCAGCTTGGGCATTCTGACAGAAGCCTCTCTGAGAGGTGTTTTATTGCATATATTGAATTTTACCATTTGGGTCTGAAGCAAATCTGTAGCTTGTGCTCCTCCTGTTGCTCAACTTTTGAGCCTTTTAAGAAAAAGGCCTGACCTTTGCCACTTCACATCCTCCTGCTGTAGCTCTGGATATTTCAAAATGTTAAACTTTTTTTATACTAACTCAATGTACAATTGTTAGGCTTTTTGGGTGTTTCTTTTGAGTTATATACCACCTATCACTAAGTGAATGGACTTTTATACAGAGAAGGTATCAGTAGGTGAGTTAATGCCTGAAGATTTTAAGTCTTTTCATATGTCTTGGTTCTGACTGTCATATGTCTTTTTTTTTTTAGTTTAAACTAATTTGTTTTCTTGGATGGCCATTGGATAGTGTCAATAGAAACGTTGTTTTGCATGACTGGAAATGTTACTTAGGCTATAGTAATATTCCTGATAAGAGCTACCATCTTGTCTGGGAGTTTGGTAGTTTATTCTAAAAAGTAAAAATTGCTTTAGCTTTGTTATTATTAGAAAAATAACTGGGAAACTGGTTTTCCTCTGAAATTACACAGTGGTGATAGAAAATTGATACTTCTGTCTTGTCCATCAGTAGATAACGGGTAAGGCTAATTTCTGTTTGCAGAAGGAGCTCTGCCTTTCCCTTCCCTCTGCATTCACTTCTCTGCTTCACTGGCATCCATAGTAACAGTCAGTGGAGCTCTTAGAGACTCTTCTGTGGATGGTGTCCACAGCCACCTGCTTAGCAACATGTTCTGGGGCAGGGAGAGGAGATTAGGGTAATCCCTGTCCCCTCTTCCGCGTTTACAGAGGTGGAAAAGCAGCTGTGAACTGATACTTTGTTTAGCCATCGGTTTGGAAGCTACTCTCGGTCTGGCCTCTATAATGTGAGGTGTCAGTGTGCCAGAATGCAGCCAACTAAGCTTTGATATTTGAGGTTCTTGCTGGTGTCTTCTCTAGATCCTGCCAATCTTGGTTTGTGCCTTGAAGGCAAGAGTCATATTTGCAGCTCTGTGCTTACAGTAGAGGAGTTTTGTGGCACTTTTATATTGGAGAGCTTACTGGGGTTCAGAGGGTTTCTTTCCTTTTTTAAACACTGTGGTACTGGTAGAAGATACTAAAGGCAGAATAGAAAAGTTCAAATGGTTGTGTTCCTACAGTGTAGGGTGCAGGGAGATGAATGGGGGTGTGCAGAGTCCCATTGACTGTCACAGGGTCAGTCTCCAGGAATTGCTATCTGCACCTTTGTGTGTGGACTTGTCCTGTGTCCCACTGAGCAGGATGACGTAGGGCACTCAAAGCACTTGCCACAAGGTTCTGTTTGGAGGAGATGGGTGTCTGTTAGGGACCCCAGGAAATAACAGGGTTCAATTAGGATACAGTCTCATTCTGTTACCCCTCTTCGTTTGGTTTGTTTGAGGCCTGATAGTTTATTAACAGATTTGCTGTACTAATTCATTGTGCTTAGGTGGTGATGTTCTGATAGTAGAAAACCTCACTGAAGGTTTTCCTTTGGGATACTTCCTGTGAAGGAGATAAGGGTACCCATTTTGGTTTGAAGGGTAAAGAATGAGTTACTCCAAGTTTTTATGGTGTTTTCCTTGTTGCTGGAGCCTTGTTTTAGTTGAGGGGAAAAAATGGCAGGAATAAGGTCAGAATCCAAGGGGTTCCTAGCCTTGGTTACAAAGGTGGTCTAACCCGGAGGTCACATCCATTCTGGTGTGCAGGAGCAGTATGAGCATCCAGAGACCTCCTGACCACCTCTACTGTGCTGGAGTCAGACAGTGTTTGGGAACTCAGATGGTGTTTGAGACAATGAGAAACAGAGCCTCTTTTGCCCAGCTGTATTTTCTTTAAGGCTCCTTCCAAATCCAGAAACATGTAAAGAGTGGCACTAAGAATCTGTTTCTTGTTTCTGGGCTCCTGCCTGTGCAGAGCAATGATCTGCAACTTACAGGTATCACATACAGGCACTGCCCTACCTGAGCAGTGGGACCCTGGAACAAAACAGGAGTTTTCCCCAAAACCCAGGCAAGCTCTGAAGTTCCTCGTTCTCCCTGCAGTAGCAGGTTTATGCATCCCTGACAAGCGAGGGAAGGAGCGCGGGCTGGTCCTTGTTCCCATGCAGGAGGAGGAGGAGGTTTGTGCATCCCAAGTAAGCGAAGCAGCCGCTGCCCGTGCCCGGCGGGGCCGCCAGGTGGCGGCAGAGACCGCGCGGTCCTCCGCCAGCTCTGGTGTCGCGGCGCGGGGCCCGGAGCCGGGACGGGCGAGCTGGGACGGTCTTGCGCGAGCGTTCTAGGGGTGTTGGTGTGATAGCCCAGGTAGCCGCCTGCTCCCGGCCCGGAGCAGGGAGCGTTTCCCCTGCAGGTTGTTGCAGTCGTTCCTTCTGGCAGCCCGACGCAGCCCCAGTTTCCTCTCTGCTGCTTTTGGTTGCATCACTCAATTCCGGCATTTTTTCCAAGAGATAAATACAAGTGGCTTCCTGTTATTGATAGTAGTTGAATGTCAGAGCTAGTTTGCCATCTGCCTTTGTGCCATAGTCTCAGCATGGGTGACTGATGAATTTTACCACCGTTCTGGTAAAAGTGCTGGATTTTCTTATTCAGAGTTACTTTGATCCTGGCTATAAATAGCAGTCTAGTGGGAAAGAGTATCTGTTGCCTGCTTAAATAAAAATCTATGTAGGTTGGGACCTGTATGAGTGCTCCACCACAGTCACAGCAGAGTGAGGCAGGAAAATTTTGAACTGGGTTTCCCATATATTTTCTCAGGGAAAAGAGAAGTATCTCCACTGGACAGTGCAGGTTTCGGTGGGTTCTGCTGGCTTTTGGGTGTGGTTGTCTCTGGTGCTGAGACTCCTACTTTAGTGTGCACTGGGGATGTGTCCTAGGTGAAGTGATTTGTAGATGCAGGTTTTGGATCAAGTATTTGTAATATTTTTCCATATGTTAATGGAATAGAATAGAAGTATCAGGGCCTATTAATGGCAGAATCTTAGGACATTACCTGATCTCTTTTTTTGTAGGATGGAAGATTATGATGATCTTATGCTAATCTGGACACCTCAAAGTGCATGTCTGAAGGAAACCTTTGGTGAATATCTCCTTATTGATCTCATAGAACCTGAAGATGAAGAAAATCAGGCGGCTGTTTGTGAGGTCAGTCTGCCATGAGCTCTGGTTTTGTCTGATTGTAGCCTTAGTGGTGTCCTAAGTGACAGCTCACTCTAGCTCAGGGAATGAAATCAGCAGCCCACCCATGGAAGGTAGAATTCATGCTTTAGTACCCACACAGTGCCCTTCTCAATGTGGTTTGTGTCTGTCTCAGGAGTGATGCTTCCAGTTCAGAAATGAAGCAGTAGTTCCCAGTTCTTGTGCAGATTATTTTCAAGTAATTTGGACAGACCATCTTGATGAAACCATGTTGTCATTTTAGACATTTGCATTATAGGTGACCTGTTTTCATTCCCAGTGAAAACTAATATTGCATAGGAAAATGAGTAGCCAGAAATCCTTTCACAGTTTAAATTCCTGTTGATAATTTTTCTTGGCTCAGATTTTTTCTGAAATGAAGACAAACCCAGGAATTAATTTAAATAAGAAAGAAGTGGGTAATAGTTATCCTGCTGAAAATTCCTGTTTAGATTTTCATGTGTTGGTAATTGTGCGTGGTAGTGCAACTTGATAGGCAATATAACCTCCTTAATTCCTGAAGTCTGCTTTTTGTGGCAAGTGGCTTTATAAGATTGCAGCATGTAATCACTGCCATTGGGAGCCAAATGGGAAACAATGCACCATTAGTGTAATGGCCCATTGCAGAGGGCCGTTGCTATAAATAACAAATTGCAGTGGCACATTCGGAGCTTGAGGTGAGACCACCTAAAGGTGTTCCAGGCCCCCAGTTTATCCAAGGCGCCGCTGCCCCAGCGTGTTGGGAAGGGCCTCCACGCGAACAGTGATGGATGCCAGCTTTCCCTGCAGAGAGGGAAGCTGGCAGCCTCTTTTTGCACATATGGTAGATGGATTGGTTAATCAGCCTCTGCTGAGCCTTGGGCCTGAAATTACACAGCAGCCAGGCAACTGCGGCGCCCCGGCTTTGTTGGTTACGCAAACAAGGCAAACAAACAATCACTTGTTGTTTGAGGGCAGAAAAATTAAACGTCACACTTTTTAAAGTCTTTATTGAGGTGCTGATGGCCTGATAAAACAGCTGTACAAATCCAGCCTTTGAGTTTTCATTAGGTTTATAAAGGCTTTCATTATGTGTATTGAGGAGGAAGGAAAGTGGGTTTTGATAATGTATTTTACCAGAAAGTTGCCTACACTAGTGAAAATTTAAGAGGATCTTTCTTCTGGATTTGTCTCAGGTTAAAACCAGAAGCTCTCCAGCATGCCAGTTCTCCCTGGTCCCAGTGTGTGTCTTGCTGAGAGCTGCAGCTTGCTGAGAACTCCAGCAACAATCAGGCATCCAGAGTACTGTGGGTGCCAGCATTGCAGGGATCCCATCACTTTCATGTTTGCCAGGGCATTGGGGTTTTAACACTAGCTCTTGGAGTTTTTTCCAGAATACAGAAGTATTTGGGGCTTATAAGTGCTGCAAATAATACATACTGCATTAGGTACTCCTTATATTATATGTAATTGATTTCTTGAGTTGTTAATTTCTTAGAATAAAATACACTCTTCAGTTTCAGCCCAATTTGAGTCCGAATCAGTGTCCAGTAATGAGTCAACTATGACAACTAACTGAATGCAGGTTCTACTTCAGCTGTGCTGTAACTTTGAACAAAATTGTTTTTGGAAGTATGTTGTATTTGCCATAACAAATGTTTTACTGAAACTCCAGGTCATTATTTGGCCCATATATATGTAAACATAATACTCTTGCAAGTCATAGCTAAAAAAACAATTAGAACATCCACTGTAGAGGTCCCTATACATACACATTACAAGGAAAAGATAAAAGAGGATCTTTAACTTTGGCTGAAATAGTTACTTTTTAGTCTTCCATAATGCACAGTCAGAGATGGAACATAAAAGTTGATGTTTCAGAAATTTCTTGTTCCTTTCTTTTTTGTTCTGACCTAGAATTACAGGTTCATGTGGCATGGCTTTTATCTTCCAGGTTGATGGCACTGCAGTAGGATTCATGAGCTTATGTTCTCACGTGAACGTTTCCTTGTTTCAAGAGTGTTTTGACTTAAGGCCTTTCCATGGACTCTGTAAACCACATCCTGAGGATATTCTTAAAGTGCCTCAGAAGCCAAGCGTTCAAGGAGGTATCTGTGTTCTAAAGTGCTAAATAAATTCATTGTGTGTTTGTGTGCAGCTTCTGCAGGAGGTTGGAAAAGGATATATAGGCTTACTAGCAAGAAAACACATTAATGTACCTGTTTTTGAAGGAAGATGCCTTGTGTTTTTTAACTGAGGAGGGGAATTTTGATAACCCTGGTCTCTGACTCGGAAGTGATTGTTGTTTGTGGGGAGCTGTACCAGCTGTGGGATAAATGCAGGCTTCAAATTTCAGAAAGCTGTCGTGTGGGGTATGCTGTCTATTAGATGGAGTTGTGCTTTTAATGGAAGATGTGATTGTAAAATCTGGTGGTGAGGTTTGTCAGTAGCTGAGCAGCTGGCTAACTCTGCCTGTTACATTGTCCTGTTGACTCATGTCATCTTTATTCCTTGTGGTTCAGCTTGTGCTCTTTGCTTGTTGTTTGCAGTCTCCTGGGATACAAGATTTTGGGAGATCAGGGACTGTCTCTTCATTCTGCTTTTATATTTGGCCCGATGTGGCAACACATGTGCAAGCCACCTTCCTGTGAGCGATAAAAACCAGTAGCACAAATATGTCACCTGTTTGTAGAACAGAAGTGTCATGTAAATGATTTACAGTTGTTGTCTTTATTTTTCAGTGTCAAAGGGCTGTTTGTGCAGAAGGGCAACATTTTGCTGTCTACTAATTATCAGTAGTGGAATAAAACACCTCCACCATTAGGTTGTTATGTATCTGCTTTTCTGAACACAAAGCAGCAGGCAAAAAAGGCAACCAGGGAGCTGCAGAGCTGTCACCAGCTGGTACCTCAAAGCTGGCAGTCACAGAGCAGAAGAGGGAGAGAAACGGGTTTTGTGGCTGCTCCCATGGACTTCCCCTGCCCTGCAAGGGAGCATCTTGCACATAGGAGATGGAGGGAGCTGCCTGGCTCCTGTTTGCTCCTGTGCTCCTGCAGCTCCAGGAGTATTCATTCAGAAGAGGTGACAGACACGGGTAGGAGGAGGAATGAGACTGAGGAGGGAGAGAGATCACTCAGGAGCCAGAGCCCAGTGCTGGGCTGTCTGCTCTGGGTGGCCCTGCTTGAGCAGGGGCTTGGGCAGCATGACTGACCACCAGGGCTCCCTCCCAGCCTTGCCCGTCCCAGAGCTGTTTGTGGCGCTGGTGTCCTCTCTCCTTCTCCAGAACCTGCCAGCTGTAGGTCTGTGTTTTTTTGGCAAATTCTGTGCTGCTGAGCTTTTCAGTGAGTATGTGGTTACAGGGTTTGACAATACAGCTGTTAGATGTTTTTTATAATTTAGGAAATCTGTGTGACTTGTTCTAAATGTTAGCACTTAACATGAGCAGGTGTTCTGTTCAGTTTCTTGAGAATCTGGCATCAGAGTGCTTTTTAGAAATGTTTTAAGCAGCAGTTACCAGTCCTGTGAATCTATCTCCCTTCTTTTTGCTCTTCATTTAAAAATTTTATTAGTTTTAATGGTAGTTGCAGCCCTGTGGGTTGCTTTCAGGTAAGACTTCTAAAAGTAGTAGTAACCCTTTATATGGAATGACAAGGACAGCATTGGGGAAAAATAATTATTTGTAGACTTTAAGGTAGCTTGAGTGCAAATCATTAATGATCTTGGACCCATGAGGAGAAACTTGAGTATCATAAGATGAGAGCCTGACTCTGGTCCTGTTCCTAGAGAGAGCTACTAGAAACCTAATAGCAAAGTTGTCTATTCACTGCTTAGGAACGTTAATCATGGAATAGCTGTTAATAATGGAATAGCAGTTAAAATTTTTGTTGTAGCTTTGCACATTTTAGAGTAGAAGAGCTGCATCCCAGTAGTCCATTGTTAAGCCTTTCCAACGTAAGGGCCAGCCCGTGTCCTTGAAATCTGTTGTGTGTTAGTCCTGTATAGTTTGCATTTGTAGGTATTACAAAGCCATGCCTGTTCCATGAAGGCTGCTGTAGGGGCTGCATTGGACACTTGCTGCTGGAAGGTGCCCTGCTGTGAGGGCAGAGCAGGTTCAGTGACCTGACTTTGGTAGAAGATCTGGACTTGGCTTTATGGAATCTGAAGGCTGGTAATTTTAAAATGCAAGCTGCATTCCTTCATAGAGTAATTTTATGTTCCTACATATAAAAATGTTATTTTTTCAAGCTCTTTGGCTTTTAAGTAGAGACCACAGGTTGATATTTTTTTCCTTTCAAAATGTAATGCTAAGTAGTAATGAAAGAGTATACAACAGTCTGTACTGATATGCCACTTCGGTTTCAGGGTAATTACAGTAATTTGGTTGTTACTCTATATGGTGTCACGAATTAGTTGCTAGAAAACATGATGCAGTGGGAATGATTCAAGGGCTTTTCATCAGGCCTAATAGTGAACTGCCTTCTTGATCTTGCTGACTGTACCTCAGCTAGCAACCCAGCAATCACAGAATTAATAATTTTCTTTGTTTGGGGTTTTTACTTGATTTAGTGACAGTATTGCAGTTCTTCATATCACTCATGTACAGCGTGTCTGTAAACAGTAATGCAGCCACGTCTGACAGAAGTGCATGGTGGAGCCATTAAGGATTTGCATTTTAGTATGAAGTCAGAAACAACATATCAATATTTACATGACAACGAGAGACTTGTATTAATTAACTTCTGACACCTGCAAGGCTGTTGGTAATGAGAAATGGAGCTGGTTAATCAAGATGACATTTGATCATTTCTGTGAAGGCTCACATCTGTGATACCCCCAGAGAACCCATGATTCCTACCCCCCACATTTCTCCTTGCCCTGCATGTTGCATCTGCACTCTTTTATTGACAGAGAAACAGATTTTGAGATAAGATGTTTTTCTAAATTCTTCTGGCTAAATTTTTTTAAACCTTTGAGGTATTTTTTTTAAAAAGTACCCATGACTGTGTGAAGAAATGCTTCTCTCTGTGAATGTAGTTTATGTGGGTGTCTGAGGGCAAAGTTCAGAGGGAGAAGGGATGAATTCTGTTTTCTGAAGCTTATTTTGTGTTCTTTTTGGAGCCCAGAAACCTTGACTTCATCAGTGTTACTGGATCTTCCAAATGCAAGGATGTCCTTACTTGATGTGTTTTCTTCATCAGCAACACCTACACCTCAAGAGTTTATTGTGCAAAATTTATAAAGGAATTATAATCCCTGTTTGTTGTCTGTTACTGTAGCAGTGAGAGCTCTGGTTTGACTGAGATTTAACCTGAATTTCAGTTCTTTTAGGAGAACTAATCTGAGAATGAAGAGCCCTTGCTTGTCCTTCTGATCAGCAGAAAGCAAGTTAGCAACACATGGGGTTTAAGATATCAGTCAGTACATTGACTCCTGTTTTTCAGTTCAGATAGGGTAAAGATTTGACACAGGGATACACACAAGTTAGGAATTGCTTCCAAACTGTCTTACAAACAATTTCCTGTTTGTTTTTTTCTTTTTCCCTCTGAAATCAAATAGTCTAATGAAGCTGTAGCCAAGTAACTGTAGGAGGGTCTGATTTAACTGTGGTTGTTAAAATGAAACCTTTTGATGGAGGTAGCCTGCCCACTCCAGCTATTGCTGTGGTTCTGAGGGTAAAGCTCACGTTATTAAACCTTGTGCACTTTCTCTTTTACTTTATTCAGATGAAGATGAAAGCAATGAAACAAGTGAAAAGCCAGAACCTGTTTCTTATCAAGACTTGGAACTCCATGTTCCTGGTGCAGATGGAGCTGTGCAGGTAATGCTGCTGCACCCAGCAGTGCCAATGGCTCTTAGAGCTGATATGGAGCAAGGCTGGCAGATGAGGACAAGCAAATACTGCTGAGTTCTCCTCCTGCCTGTCCTCTGCTCTGGCCCACACATGCCTCTGCTGTGGGACATGTGTCAGAAGCTGCTCTGGCTGGAGTCTGGAGGGAAGGGTCAGAGTTATTGGTCAGGGTGGGTTTGCCCATCTAGTTCCCCATGAGCAGCCATCGGGATGGGAAGAAAGGGTCACAGAGAGGAGAGAAAGGATGGGTCTTAACTAATGAAAACACTTTGTGAAATGTTATAAGTGAGACTCCATCTGTTATTGTTGCAGAAAGATGGAGCCGTGGCCATTTCCCAGACTGAGCTGCTGGTAGGTGATGCCAGCAGCACATGTGCTGAAGGCTCAGCAGCACCCCTCCTGGAGACTGATGAGGGGGATTTGCATCCTGTGTACAGAGGAGCTCCAAATGTTTTCTGTATCCGTCTGCTTTGTATCGATGAGAAGTATGAAAGTAGGTCAGTATAGAGGGAGAGTCACTGGTTTCCCATTAATAACCATTTCCAAGGTTATGTTTTTAGGACAAATCAGAAACTGACAGCACCTGCAGTGGTTAGGTGGGATTTTTTCTGACCTCCTTCTTGTCTGCTTCTTTTACCTTCAGTAATAACATTCCAACCTCCACTTGCAACTTCCTAGCTCTGACAGGTCTATGGGGGCAAAACAAGAAGAATTCATTTTTGTTGGAAAAAATGAGTTGAGGTTGTGGAAAAAGGCTGCTCCTTCCTTCTGTGGAGATGCTCATTCTGAAGCTGGCTTAGCTACAAGAGGGAGCTACATGTTACAGTAGTTCTCATCTCACTGCATGGGTCAATAAAGCTGTTGTTAGCTCTGCAGGTAAATGTGCCCATCCTAAACACTGTCTCCAGCCACTGAGAGAAATGATTGTTTTCTAGAATCCTCTACAGCTGGGGGAGACAAAGGGATTTTCTCTTAACATGACTGCTGCTGCTGACCTCGTGCTCCTAGATCCTGGTGGATTAGAATAGGGCTATAAATAGGGTTTAGACTTTTTTTCTGAAATTTCTCTCCACACTTGAAGAGCAAACCTATTTTCAACCACATCAGCAGAAACTTCTTTAGGAACTTTTTTCCTTTTTGATCTGATGCTAGAAAGTGGGATACAGAATAGATGAAGCAGCATCTTCCATGCTTTCAAATCAGTGTCATGTCTGCAGGCAGCAGGAGTAAGGACTTGATAGATGAGTTGAACATGTGTAGTACAGTTTTAAAAAACACCTGTCTACTTGTGGTAGTAGTCATTGGTGAGTAGCAACTTCTGAACTCTCTGGCTTAAAGGAAGTGTGAGAGTAAACTTCACTGAAAAGAAAATTGGGAATTCCTTGAAAACTGGTTGTACTTACTGAGCTGTTTCTTGATTAAGGAGAGCACCTATCCCAGGGGATTGAACACTGAATCTGCTGCAAATGTAAACATCCGAAGTTACCAAAACAAAGCAAATTGCCTTTTGCATACGTATTTCCCAAGTGACATACCCAGTAACATTGCTCAAGTTTGTTAACTACTTTAATAAGGGAAATGCAGGAAGTCAAGACAGAAGATCTGTGTTGCAGAATCATTGACCAACTAATGTGTGATTAAGAGCAATTGCACTGCAGAGGCTGTTTCAGAACAGTTAATTGAGGGGACAATGTAGTGTAAAAATTCAATAAAGATAATTGCAGAATAAGAAAGCTTTATTTTAAAATATTAGTAAGGTGAGGTGCTTGCTCTGGAATGCCTCAGTTGTACTGAAACAGCAGTTCAGAGCTGTGATAGGGATTTATGTCAGGAAATAATCTCACTGTAGGCTTCTTCACTTCTCTTCTCAGGCTAAGGATCTGTCTCTGTTTTGCCCCCTTCTAAGCTCTGTGCTTTGTTTGCTGTTTCTGTTCAAAACATTTCTCACTGCATTTATCGTTCAATGCTGTGCTCCCAGCCTTTTTCACCTGGAGACATCTGTGTGGATTCCAAGATGGGTATCTGGAGGAGATAGCATTCCTGTCTGAAGACTTCTCCTAAGATTACCTCATGCAGAGCTGAGGAATCTGTAGATCTTGGTCTTTTCAAACATTTTGCTTGTATGCTTCTCTGGCTTGCCTTTGCTTGATCCACCTGCCTATAAAAGAAATGTCATCAAAGCAAATATATGTAAAGGAGGGCACAAGGTGATGCTGGCTGCAGCCTGGGATCTTGTCCAAGGGAGTTCCTGCTGGCCTTGCACAGCATGGACCCAGAAATAGCAGTTGGCTTGAAGTATAGGTGTGATTGCATGTTAGCCCTGAGGGAAGTTTGCTTCTTGGGAATTGTGACCCAGTAAAGCTGCTAAATGTTTCCGTCTCTTAAACCAAGAGCTGTTATGTGACCTGTTAGTGCATTGAGAGTGAAATGTGAAGGAACTGAACTGCTGGTTTATCTGCTGATATTTGTTCCTGCCCAACAGGGTCCTGGATACCAGAGAGAAAAACTACAGTGCGATGTAGTTGCAATGGCATTTTCCTTTCCCCTGATTAGCTATTCTGCTAACTAGTCTTAGTTATGTATTGTATAGGTGGATACCCCAATCCTCATCTGTACTTGCAGCTTTAAGTTTACATTAAAGCATAGATATTGCAATTAGTAGTATTAATTAGTATTATTAAAGAGGTAATTAAAGGGAGCTTAATTACAGTTCTGAAAGGAGGGTGAGGATTTATCAGTATTTGTAGATAACATATATCTATATGAATTTCTTCAAAAGATCTTCATCTTTGGTAGAAAAGTGTTTTATAAAACTTCAGCATAACTGGGTTTTGAGCTGTTTGATATCCTTACACATGGGAGAAACAGCAGGGTGAGATTTCTCAAGTCTTTTTAAACTGAAATGTCACAATTTGCTGTCACCATGGAAAAGAAACTGGGATAGCTCTAAGTCAGTGGGTGAGAAGTGGGAAGAAGTGTTCAAAAACAGTTCTAAGTATTGATGTTCCTGTTAGTCTGTCAGAGCACATTGGGCAGGTTTTCCTGAGTGGAAAGTCAGAGCCCTTGGTGCTGGCTGAAAATACTGTGGAACACAGCAACAACTGTTTGTAACCTGAAGTAATATTTGCTATATACTAATGCTGCTGTGATAGTCCAGGAGTGGCTTCTGAAGAGGCTGGAGTCAACAACATGGGAGCCAATGTTTTGTTTGTTGCTCCCCCTCTTGCTTTTAGTGAGGAGCCTCATGTATTATGTCAAACATCCTGGTTATTATTGTTAATAATGATGCTTTATGCACTAGAAGTCAGAAATTGCTATGCAGCATGCAACATCAGATGTTCTATCAGGACTGTGTGATCAGCTCTGAATAAATGTTCCTGCATTTGCAGGGATGTCAATATCACAGTGTATCAGAGCATTCTGATATGTGCTTTATTTGCCAGTGTTTGCTCTTGGTTGCAGGTCTCTGGATTTTTTGCAATATGCTTTTGACGTTTTCCCGGTGAGTATAACAAAGGTTGGAAGGGTTTTGTGTGGTGGGGCGGCAGTGCAGCTGGGGTCTGCTGCTTCAGTGAGTCCTGCCCCACACGAGTTTGCTGGGCCTGGTTACCCTGGGCTGAGCTGCTCCCCTCCTTGGCTGCTTATGTATTTCCTGGAATGCATATCTAAGTCCTCTGTTTATCTGAGGATCCTGGAATGGCCTGGGTTGGAAAGGAACTTAAAGGTCATCCAGTTCCCCCCTCCCCCCCCCACCCCCTGCCATAGGCAGGACACCTTCCACTAGACTAGGTTCCTCCAAGCCCTGTCCAGCCTGGTGTTGGACACTTCCAGTGATGGAGCAGCCGCAGCTTCTCTGGGCAACCTGTGCCAGGGCCTCCTCACCCTCACAGGGGAGAATTTCTTTGTAATCTACACCTACTCCATGTCAGTGTGAAGGCATTTCCCTGGCATTGTGCTCTTGTAAACAGTCTCCCTAGTTTATGTTCCATAGGGGGTTCTCAGAGATGCAGATTTAGAGAAGGAATACTTTGAACTCCTTTAAAACCATGCACAGATCTAGACTGTACCTAAATTAGAAACAAAAATCAGCAAAATTTATTGAAGGAGATGGAGTTAAAGCCTACAAAAGAGTGGTACAAAGGAGATTCATAGTATTTGCCTACAGCCTGAAGACTGGCACTGTGGATTCACAGTGCAGTAGCTATTTCCCACTTGTGCCCTGTGTGATCATTCTGTCTGATGTAACAAAGTCCACTTTCTGGCTTAATGCGCACCACAGTGTTGTAAAGTCATGTTTCAAATAACTGTTTGGCAGTGTGCCTTACAGACAGGCCCTGGG
Source organism: Bombycilla garrulus (assembly GCA_013400315.1). Taxonomy (NCBI): domain Eukaryota; kingdom Metazoa; phylum Chordata; class Aves; order Passeriformes; family Bombycillidae; genus Bombycilla; species Bombycilla garrulus. Next base: position 243,757 of record VXBU01016829.1, read on the forward strand.
TACCAGAGACACTGACTTGGCCCTAAGAACCAGCACACTCAAAAACACTGTTCACCACCAAAGGAAGTTCCTAGAGATAGCCAACCCAGAAGGCATTTCAAATTTACATAATTTATCCATCCAACTGTGAATTTTTGAAACAAAATGTCATGATGGAATCACCAGATACAGTAAGGAAGGTTCATCCCTTCATAAATGTAGTTTGCTTAAAGCGAAGCCATTTTGGAGCTGTCAGTTCCTTGGTGCTGAGCAGTGCTGGGAGGTGTGCAGTGTAAGCCCCATGGTGACGGTGTCTGTCCCCTCAGAGGGTTTCGGGTAACGCATAGGGGAACGCTTCTATTGCCTGCCAATGTCTTTCAGGACAGAGACTTGTGTGTCATCCTGGTGCCACATCAGATCCCAGAGTTCCCCCTGATCCGGAGCTTTGTTCGGGCGGTCCCTTCCTGCACCTCCAGGCTGGGCCGGGAGCTGTACGTGTTCCACCGGGCGGGATTGCTCACGTGAGTCGTGCCTCGGGACAGCCCTGCTGTGCTCTGGGCTGCTGTGGACACTCCTGCCAGTGTTTGTAGGGAGTGTCCTCTTGGAAAAGCCCAAGCGCGGTGGGAGGATTCATTTGGGGTTTGTGTGTACAGCACTAAAGTAGGGGAGATGACATCGGTACAGACCAGCAGCTCCAAGCTCCCTAGTTGTGGGCCAAGGCCAGCAGAGAAACACAGTGCTGTTTGGCCTTGGGGGATGCAGGTCAGGCTGTGTGACATTGGCACCTGATAGCCTGGTGTAGGTTTAATTCTTGGAAATATGCTGTAGCTTTCTTAAGAGCCCTGTAGTCACGTGTTTCTGGGACATATAGATCATAGCAGGAACACTGCTGAATATTTGTTCTGTATAATTTCTCTTTTACTTTTGGTGTTGAATCATTTATTTCATGCCCTCAGTTTCTGTGATGCTCTGAACACTTCTGTAAGCTGAGATATCAATGAACTGGGACACCAAACTTTTCTTGCTGTGACTTCTGTTACATGGAATGAATTTTCCAAAGCGCTGCCTTTTTATCAAGCTTATTCTGGCTCAAACAACAAGCTTCAATTGTGGCCTAGTTAGAGATTTTCTTTCTTTGGTTTTGGTCCTAATGTACTTAAATACTGTATGGTTTTAGCAAAATACTTCTAGGCTTAATCATCTTTGGTGGTACACAAATACTTCATGCAGGAACTGGCCAGCTACGCTTGGACCAAGACAGAAGCTTTTTGCCCTGGGATGAAACTTCTGCTCCTGGGTCCTGAGTAAAAATCCAGCTGGCTGGAGAGAGAGCTGCTGGAGTAATTCCTGGTAATCTCAGGCCCAGCTGCTCAGTAATCCACCAGTAGGGTTGGGAGTCATGTCCTCTTGCAATTTTGGGCAAAATTCCAGTTGTTGTCAAGGCTCTTTAAAAAAGAGTTACCATCCTGATTACATTGTGCCTATTCCAAATGACACCAGTCCTTTCATGAAAACTAAATAGGGTCATCAGTAGCATTTTCCAAATCCCCCTGCAGCTTTGCAGGAAAGCTAGGAAAAATAGCTGCTCATTGTGAGGTTCAGGATCAGAAAAACTTTGGGAGAAACCAGAATAAGCTTTTGGAAAGTTTCTGCAGAACAAAACCCACAGGGTACAACAGCAGATACAGTCTTGGAAATAACCAAAATCTCTGAAAGTGAAAGATCAACACATTGTACTTGCACCTACGGCTTTCAAAAGCATGTGAGTGGGAAGGAAGTCACAGAAAATGGACTAAAAGAAAAACAGCATAAGAAGAGGGGGGAATATGAAGACATGAAAGGGCAGAGTCAGAAGAGGCACAGGCACAAAATGAGCTCCTGATTAGTACAGGTAGTAAAAGGAATAAGAAAAAGTGTTAAGTACACAAAAAGCAAGAGTGCAGCAAATGGAACTGCGAGTCTGCTACTTAACAGTGAAGGAGAAAAAAATAACAGGTGACAAGGCATAGGCTGAGCTTCTTAATGGATACTTTCCCCTCAATTTTCACTAAAAAGCATAATAATAATAATAGTGTCCTTGTCTCTGAGCAGTCAAAGGACTTGAGCATCTAGAATGAGTTAATTCATTGCTGGGAGAGAAACAAGTACAGACCTTGGATAGTTCTTCCTTCTGCTCCATACTCCCAGTGGAGGTGGTGGAGCTGCTTATTTTTCAAAAAAGGCATTTTTCAGCTTTTCCCAAGTTCTGTTTTTGTCGTGTTTGAGATGCAGTTCCCTGCAGGCACAGCTGCCTTCCCTGGGGCATGGGTGGGGTTGGGGTGTGGTGGGAGGACTCACGCTGGGGCTGCAGGGCGAGCCACGGTCCTGGGCACTGGTTGGTCATGCAATGAACAGTGGGAATGTGTGAAAAGCAGCTGAAGCTCAGTGATGCTCACTTAGAAGGTCAGGATTAGTTTGTAATTTAATAACCAAACGTGTGCTTTTGAGCACTCAGAAATGGTCAGCTAATTCAGCTGTGAAATTTCTCATAACATACCAGAAACTTGGTAAATTTGTGGGTTTTTTTTAAAGTAGTGGTTCTATTCATTAAACCCATATTCCACAAGATGCCTCTCAATGTGACTGAGGCTGAAGAATAGCACATCCACTTTTAAATTGAAAGCAAGAGCAACAGGAATAAAAAATTATACTGCATGAATTGCAACTATTTTTCCGGGCGTAGAAGAACTTTGTTCTTGGAACTGAAGCTGTAGTTCAGCTTCTTGAACAGCACTCCACAAGTGTTGGTTGCATGAGCTCTGTGTAACTAAGAAGGGGTTGCTGCCTATGGCAGACAGTGGGAGAGCTCCTCAGTGCTGTAGACTGTCAGTGTGAAGTGAATGTTCCTCCTAACTAGTAGGTGGGAAGATGTCTGCTAACAGTGTGTAGATGAGCCAAGAGCCAGGTCACTGCTGTCTGTAGGTAAGGTCTTCCATGTGTGGCACAGGCATTCTGGTACCACGTCACTCCTGTGTCATTTCTAACTGGCACTCTACACTTAGCAGAGGCATTGCAGCCATGTGAGTTTATCCTCATATGTTACTGCTTGAGGCACCAAGGCCTAACACAAAAATTAGTAATTTGTTCTTAGAGAAATTGATGTGCCTTCTTTACTTTGTACTGACAGCTGGCGGCTCCGTTTTAGTTTTCTCTGTCCTTTTTTGTTTTTTCTTGCTTTTCCCTGTTTTTATTTTGCTCTTTTCCCCATGTGCCACAGTGTTCAGCTACAGATTCTACATTCATTTTATGGTTCTTTGCCTCCCTTTATTGCTGACTTTTACTCACTTGAACGCAGGTGATACCTGGGGTTATGGATTGGGCTGAGTGTTTGATAGCAGATAAACTAGGATTCTGGAGTTGTCTCAAGTAGATGCTCTGATCTTGTCTATTAACATGCAATAAGTTCCTATCTGCCTTTGGAACAAGTCATTTAGCAATCATTTACACTTTCTGAATGGTGGGGCTGATACCTGTGAAGGGTGTGTTGTCTTAAGATTGGCAGTTGTCTTTATTTTCTCACAGAGTCAACTTAAATTCTTTTTTTTGGTCATTTTTTAGGTCATTTAATGTAAGAAAAGCAGCAACCGGTGACCTACAGGGTATCAAAATGCTTGTTGAAACTCTTAGCTTGAATGAAAGGATATGGAGTGACACAAAGATGTTCACTGAGACTTGCAAGGATCCAGTGAGTAATGTTCAGTTCTGTCCTAAGGTTGGGACTTAACCAGACTGAAGCAGTGGCTGAGCTTGTAGCACTCCTGCAGCAGCTCACCCAAACTGAAGTGTCGGTAGGAAAGGTCTGTGTGGTCCAGAGTCCAGCCACACACCTGGCTTGAACAGGGCCCTCGTGGGGAGCAGGCTGGTTAAACTTGGGTGGTGCCTGGGAGCTGCACTGGGAGGAGAGTGTTTTAACTGGGACTCTGTGCTGAAATACACGGTTACCGTTAGGAAGAGATTCTACTGAAACTGGAAATGTGCATCTGTTGCCTTTACCTTGCAGGACGGGATGCCAGTACATGCTTTTGTAGCAGAAGTTTTGGATCAAATTGTTGGTGTTTGTGTCACTAGGGATGAAATGGTAAATTCAGTTTGTGTTCCATGAGGTCTGTGATGCTTGGTCCTCACACTAAGGCTGAGTTTTGTGCTTGGCATTTTATGTGTGCCTAACAAAGTGTCTGTGAAAATGTGCTTGTAGAAGTTCTGTAAGCTTTCTAGCCTATGCCCACTGTAGTATTTCTCTGCTCATACATAATGATTGACACACAAGTGAAAAAATGATCCTGTTACTTTCAAGAAACGGCTGCTATGTCCTGAAAGTTTTACTCCTGCACTTTTTTTGTGCTTTAGCACAAAGCCATTCTGCTTCTAAATAGGTGTTTAATCACCTCTTTCCCTTCTATTTTTCAAGTCAATAAGCAGCTTTGCCACAAATCCTGCAATGAGCAGTAATTCTTCTTCTAGATTTGCTTTCATAACTTTTTTCTCCATCAGTAGAGTCTAAGTGATTGTGAATCATGCACTTGAAAACAAAAGCCTGTTCCCTGATGGAGTGAAAAAATACATTGCAAATTATTATTGAAATGTAGACATTCTTCAAGTCTTACTTTTGTGCCATTCTGCTAGGACTGAAAAGGTGGATTTTAAGTTGTTCAGCAGTTCTAATGTCTAGTTTTTCCAATAGAACAGTCACTCCTATTTCTGAGTAATTCTCTAGATTATATTAAGAGCTAAGAGGATAGATTGAGTGAGTAAATGTGCAAAAATATCAGCTTATCACTTCAACAGGGTCGGAGGGCATTTCTTACACAGCCCTGCTCTGCTCTGTGGAATTCCCTTTTCCAGCTGGAGTTTGGTGAGAGGGACAGCTCCTATGCCTTGACTGCAGAAAAACAGGTGGGGGTTCTTTTCCCCCTGCTTGGATGTCTCTATCAGGCATTGTGGGGAAAGGGTCAGGTGTGCATTCCTTGTAAATAAGGGCAAACTTCAAGGAGAAGTTTTGATAGAATGAAAAAATTTTCCAGAAAAATCCATTCAGTCAGTGCCTTTCAGTTGAGGACAACTCTCAAAGACACTTGATTTCAGTGTTCAGACATAGTTCCTTGATTGATAGAAAGTGACTAATTGGTTGGCATTTGCTAAAATCCTGTCAAGGTAGCTGCTGAGCACTGCTGACTCACAAATTCCTAATTTTCCAGGATATTGAGTATATTCGATCGCATTACAACATTGAGGACTTCATGCATTTTAACAATCACCCGCAAGAGGAACATGGACATCTTTGCCACTTTGTCTTGAATCCTGCGTTTCATCACTATACAAAATACTTTCTAAAGGAGATTCTACGCTTGAGTCACAAATCTTTTCTTTACTACCCTATTTATCCAGAATATGTGGAGGGCAAGGTAAGGAGAAAGTAATTATTATTTCTTGTATTAAATATTGCTGCAATTTCACTTTATTTTTATTTTGCTTCCATGAATGACTACAAACAGATTTTCTTGTCAATCTGCAGCAAACTGCACTTTCTTTTCTTTCTGCCTGACATACTCTGGATTTGTGGACACAGCTCTTGCATAGCAGGGCTGATCCATGGTGTCCACCGGTGTCTTCAAGAAGCGTTGTGGGAAGCAGAGAGTGGAAATGACCTTGGCCTTGGCTCCCTGCCTGGCACAAGGATAATGTAGCCTGAGTAAATGCAAGGGGATCATCCTAAACGCATCCAGATGGCTTATAAAAAACTCTTCCAAAGGGATTCAGGTACTCTAGACTGTGTTTCACCAAAAGTCAGTGGGACCTGGGCACCTCATTGGCTTTTGAAAGGGGACTTATGTTCCTGCAAGTGTCATGGAAGAACTGAACTTCCAATGGAGAAAATACATTTCTGAGAAGGTAATTCAGAAACGCTCACATGTGTGTTTTGGCATCATGCTCGTGTCAGAAAAGGGAACACAAGGTAAAATGTGCAAGCCTGTGTAGCTGTCTGAAGCTGCAGTCTGGCCCAGGCTATCAGCTGGCTCCTGGCAGCACTGCTGGAAGCACACGGTGCATTTCGAGGGCAGTTCATCCATTGGTCGTACCTGCGTGTCTTGAGACAGATGGAATTTTCCCCTGGAGACTGACCTGCAGCTCAGGATTCTGCCTGGCTGGAGGGACTGGGCACGTGGTGTTTAGATGGTGACTGAGATGGGTTCTGTCCTTGGTGACTTGGGTGTTTTTGAAACCACCACTGGCTTTCATGTACATGTTATACTTGGATACATTTGCAGAAGGATGTGTTTTCTTGTGCACTTTGGTAGAGTTCTAAGTGTTCCTGTGAGGAACCAATGTTCCTGCATTAGGTTCTCAGATTCTGAAGAGGCACTCACAAAAATGCAGTTTAATGGCACTGGATGGAAGAGAAGCTAAATCTTACCAGTGATTCCAGTTTTGACTGTTTCCAGGCTACCAGGCTACAGGGTTACTCCAAGTTACTTTAGCTTATCTAATATTATTATCTAATAAGTGGTAAGTGTGATATTTTACTTAGTTCTCAACACAGTAACTTCAAGTTTTTAGTATTTTGGATGGTATTGCACTTGAGTGTAATTTAGTTTGCATTAATGTTCATTCTGTATTTCCTGTAATTCTTTTCTTCCCTTTCATGCTGTAAGTTATGCCAGAGCCAGTCATGCTGTAATAGACAGATACAGCTATTTCTAATGATCCAGGCTGCTCAGATGAGCATTAGGTTTTTGTTCATTTCAAATTTCTGCCAGTTTATTAACATTTATCACTCGGATGAACCAGACATTTCAGTCGGTATAGAATTTCTATATAAATTCATCTCAGTTCCTTGCCAGGCGAGCAAAGGTTAGCAGTGAGCAGATAACACAGCTTAATGAGGTCAAATCAAGCTGATTCATGATCAGTACGGAGAAAAATATCCTCCTGGGGAAAATACTTGTGCTGAAAAATCCCATAAACCAAACCACTTGTTTATCTGTCATTCCCACAGAGATAGTAATGTAATTACTCTCATAATTATCTTCATTAGTGTCAGGAATTATCTGCAATTCATTCCTCTGCTCTGAGTATGTTTGTTTATTTGCTGATTTTTGTCTCAGATTTAGCCAACAGAGCTAAGAATTGTGTGTTTGCGAAGCCATGCAGCAGACATCTGTGATGCGCTGCTCTGACATTCTCCCTGCTGAAATATGGATCGCTGTCTTTCAGTTCCAGCGTCCCTGTGCCCATTCCCTGACATCTGCCCTTCATTACATGGCTCCCGTGCGGCCGAGACGACAGATTGTCTATCCTCTGCAAGAGCTTGGCGTGAACGCTCCATCGGAGCAGGTCTCCAAGGATCAGGTGGGTGACAGCAGCGGCAGCAGGCGGGAGGCACGGTGCCAGCTCGCACAGGGCCCGGCAGATGGGCTGGCATTACCCTCCCCGTGCTCACGGGCTGCTCCTTAATTACAGCGCCGATCCCGCTCTGCTGCCGCGCCCGGCCGGGCTGGGCACACGCGGGCACACGGGCCGGCCGCCGGAGCAGAGCCCTTCCTGCTCCGTGCCCTCACTGCAGCGCTTCAGCACAGCCTCCCGGCATCTTCTCAGTGCTCTGCCTGCTGCTGGGTCCTGGCTCCTCCTGCCTTTATTCAGGTGTCGTGCTTCGCAGGCAGAAAAAAGACAGTGTCGTGCTGTTGACTCTTTCTGTAGAGACTGCTTAAGTATATTTTATTTTTCATTCCCAAAATCGGGTTTCTTCCATGCATGAGATACCCTTAAAACACCAAGTGACTTTTCAGCAAAAGAAAAGATTGTTTTCACAAATTGTTTTCGCAAAGAGTTTTACTTGCAAAGAACTGGTTCGGCCTGGAGGTTCAAAATGACAAGTCTCTTAAAATTTCATTTTTAAAGTAACTTATACCACATTCTCTTACATTTTTTTAAGTAACTAAAATTTGACATGAAGGTGATTTCTCAAAAGAGTAACTAGTGAAGCTGAAATATTAGGAAAAACACAATTAGTGATGGATTCTCTTGGTAGGTAGTTGTAATTTCGTGGAGAAACGTAATTAGGGCGCTTTGTCTGTCTAACTTCCAGTTGGCTGAGATGGGCTTCCATATAATATTTTTATTGCTGTCCTTTCTTCAGTTAGTCAGTAGGTTTTGGCACCTAAAACTCTTAATTAGGCAGCAGCTGGCAAAGCAAAATTCAGAACATGGCTGAGGCTGTTGGTCTGGGTTCGGCTTTGTTCGACAGCCTTCCCTTCATGTGCACATCCCTGCCATTCTCTTCTCTGCAGAATGAACTCTGATGCTTTTCTTTAAACTGCTTCTTATTCTTAATCTTTAAAGTGATTGCTCTCTTCCTAAAAGAACTCATCTTAGTGTTTTTGTTGAAGCTGGAAAATTATAGACTTCTTATGCTTGAAAGATTTGCAAATCTTTTGTTTGCTCACGTTCTTCCTAAGGTTTTGAGATTCTTTGTAAGTAGTGGCATAAGGGTTTGAAATCTCAGATTCAAATTTCTATTTAATAGAATGTGTGAAATTTTTGCCATGAAATTGTACTGGAAAAACTCCAACTCAAGGCCAGCCACTGTGTAAGTATCCATGCATCTGCCTCTGCATGAATTATAGATTTTTGACAGACTGTGTTCTATCAGAGTGGACATCTGGGGCTAAGTGCTGGGTGGTAACTTGAGGATAAAGCTAGGCTGCTGCTGCTGCTGGCTTCTCTGAAACACCAAGAACTTGAAACCCTGTGAAGCTAAATTGACTGTTCTGTCGAGTGAATGAAGCGACCTTTGGCCATGGTACATTGGGAAGCTGTGTAACATAAGGAGCAGCCTGCCACAGGGAGCTGAGCACACTCATAGGTAAGGAGGTGGTGCTGCTTTTAGACCTTGGGTTGCAGCCATGCAAAGGCACTTGCCCTCTCTCTGCTCAAATGCCTCAAAGGAAGATTGATCCCCCTCAATCTTGCACTACCCTGCCAATTCCTGTAGTGAAGTGACAAATAAACAGTGGTGTATCATATAAATTATTATAACCAAGTTTCAGTAGGCACAATATTATCTCTCTGCCTTTTCTAGTGAATAAAAGGCTTCTCAGACCTACTGTGAATAGTAAGGTGCAGTCTGTGAGGCAGAGAGCAACCTGTCCCACCAAAGAGATGCATGTGCTAGCTCTGCAGAATGGAAAGGCTGAGAAGTGTCACCTTATGAAATACAGTGAGACAAGGTGAAACACATTTTTGTTGTAGGAGATGCTAACATGCTGGGAAATGAGGGGAAAAATTACATGGGAGAATGATGTTGTGAGGAAAGTGTAGAGGAGAGAGGGAGAAAGATGAAAGGTAGACAAAGAGTCTGGAGTAGGAATTAGTGGGAAGATGTCTGAGGCCAGCACCTGCAGAGGTGTAAGGAGAAAATGTCTCCTATCATCTTTGTTTTCGTGGTTTCAAACAAGATGAGGACAGGATCTTGAGATGTTTAGAGTGGGCAAGCATGAGACCTCTCCTCATTTCTTTATGCCATGTCTCTATCCCAGCTCACCAAGCTGGTTTAAACTGAGGGTGCTTTGCCCTCTCCTATTTGAAAGCAGCTCCTCCAGAGGTGAATCTGTGCCCGCTTTGTTCCCATGAGCTGGAGGGCAGGTTATCACTGTAATTGCTGCTTTAGAGTGCTCTGCAGTAGTGGCAGGATTTGTCACATGAACTACAAGATGAGGATTGTAAATGCAAGTTGATTTCAGAAATGTAAAATTTTCATTGATTGACTGCCCTAATTGATTGCTTGAGTATCTGTTGCTTGTAATGCAGCTAATTGTGGTGATATTCTTGCTTTGATACCCACAAGATGCCCCTTGATATCTAGTAATCAACAAATCAACATCTGCCTCTCATCTATTGCTTTTTCAGCTGCCTTCCTCTTGTTCCAGCCCTTCTGGAGCTCTTGCTCTCCTTTTCTAGCTGCAGAGTGTCTTTTACCCAGTAAGAGCTTTGGGCTGAGAGCTAAGCCGTTCTGTGTGGGGGCACAGCTCCTGATGTGTGTGGATGTCTGTGGGCCATCAGCAGCTCCATATCTCAGTGAATGTGGGTGGGAGCCCTAGGGCTCTGTCAGTCTGTGTCTCCCTGGTTCATTCCAGCCTGCTTAGGGCATGAAGGGAATTCGCTAATTCGCTCAGATAGACCCAGGGCACACACGGGTGCTTTCCTGCTTCCTTCTTCCAAAGCCAGAAGAGAAACCAGCAGTCTGAATCACAGAAGCTTTGCTCTCAGCTAATTCCCAAGCATTGCAAGTCCAGATGGATCTCATCTGTGCTGGAGAAGTGCTTTTCCTGCAGGTCTGGATCAGTTATAAGAGACAGATGAGCACAATGTGTGGTAACTTGTTCTTCTTCTCCTTCTGTCAACTCTCTCTATTCTTCTGTGGTGTCTGGAAAAACCACCAAGGGGAAAGTGCCATGTGCTGCCCTGCCGTGGATTCCTGGCCTGCTCCCCCTGTCTGGTGCAGGGAGCGTGAGCTGTGTCTCATGGTTTTAAAGGAAGAATAGATCCTTCCTCCCATGGGCTCCCTGTCAGAGCGAGATGTCAGCTGGAGAAAGGTACTCTTAATCTCCAGGAACTTACCCTATAACTCCACAGCCAACTGTTACCTGTGTGGCCATTTACCTGCAGTTCTCCACTCGCTCTGTTCTCTTCAGGCTGTTGTGGCATTTCCCCTGGTTCGGTCTTGTTTCTGGTTTGAGACAGGCTTTTGGTGTGTGTTGTGGCTTACTGCTAAAATGACTACGACTCTAGAGAAATATACAGCTTAGGAGCTCTCCCTGCTCCTCCCCTATTTGTGATCCTTCTCATGAACACTTTGCTGTTAAGGCCATCACATGTTTTTTCACTTGTTCTCTTAAACCATAGCTCTGTGCTGCTTCATCTTTGCCTCAGAAGCCCTGTCACCCCCCAAGCACTATCTCCATTTCCTGAAGGGCTGTCAATTCTTTCTTCTTATGCTTTGAGATTACAAAATAGATTTTGCTGCTGATTTTGTGTGTCTGTTCCTACCAAACTGTCTCCCATTGCTCTGCCGAAGAGATTTGGATAAATTGGGTAAGGCTGGACCAAGACAGCACAAAGCAGGTGGTGTTAAACTTGCCTCACATTTAGTCTCCCACTGCAGCCCTCTGGAATGCCACAGTTGTTGATTTGCATCTGGTCCTGAGGTGTCCAGACTTTGGGATACCTGTTGAGAAGCAAGTGTGGCAGAGGTGCCACATCTTGGCTCAGAATTGCATCGGCCACACGTCTGCCACCCTGGGTTTCAAGGCATGGACCTGACAGAACTCCTGCCTGCTCATTAGATCAAGCACTTTGTGCAGCTGTGCCAAAGCAAAAGGAAATCTCTAATTTTTGTATTCTGGATTGGCAGCCGGTGCTGGAGCGCCAACTGGCAGGAGATCCAAAGATACAAACTCTTAATTCCCTCAGTGTTAAAACAGATTAGATTATTATTCTGGTTTGCACATCTGTCAGTCACTGCAGTCATGTTACACGAAAAACAGTCAGTTACAACAGAATCCTGAATATCTTATAAAGTGCTGCTGGCCTTCATGGTGCATGTCATTATAGGTGGAGTAGACAACTATAGATAATGAAATAATTCTTAATTATTTCTTCATAAATAAACAATTTATAAATTTGTTTGCTTTCTCACCATCTGGGAGCATTCTGTTCTCCATCTGCTTCATGTAATTATCAATGTAAGGGAAGAATAGGTGATATAATTAACAAGAATAACTGATCCACAATGAAGAACAAAAATGTCACACATCTGTTGAATTATTTCCTTGTTTTTGCCCTTTTATTATTATTCATGCTATTTGGTTTATTATATTTTTATTTAGTGGCTGCATTCAAGCTGTCAGGCTTTATTGCACAGTTTAGAATTGTTTTTTGTTCTCCAGCTCATAAAAAGACAGAACAGTTGCAGAAGGCCATGTAGAGTATAAATTCAGTTAAGTTCAGTGTGAGGTTTAAATAGAAAATGGAGGCCAAGGCACTGCAAACTCAACAGTTTCCAGTGCAGTGTGGAGGTATTTTTGTGTTTGTCTGATTCCATGTTGATGCTTATGGTAAAGGTTTTGAGTAAATGGCTTGAGAGCAGTTTAAAATAGTAATTAAAACAAGAACATGAGAGGAAAATACATCCTTGCTTTCAGATTCGTCTTAGAACTTGTTCCATTGCAGTGTATGTTCACAACTACATACTCAAATGACTTGTGAATGTAGGAGCCATCCTGGAGGATTCTCTGTTCTGTGAGCTTTTCATGTCCATTATAAAATTTCAGAACTTTAAAAGAGTATACATTTACCATGTTTTGGAAAAAGAAAAGGAGAAATTGGCTATCAAGTAAAACCAGGAAAAAAAAAATCAAAACCATTTTTGAACTTGACAAACTTTCTCTTGTGGGGAAGCTTGTTTAAAAAACAGAAATGAAACTGATCTGTATGAGTGTTTGTATTGAAAACTCATCCCTAGATGATGGTGTCCCCTCCAGCAAACTCCTGGGGCTCTACTTTCTTTGCTTTGTGGCTTCTACTTTCTGGTGTCTAGGCTGGTTCACTACCAGCTGTCTAAACTTTTCACTAGTGCCCAGGTGGAGCACAAGCCTTTACCTTGACCTGTGCAGGCAGAGGAGCCAAAAGGACTCAGGACTGATAGACTGACTGCTAACAACACCTTGCTCTCCAGTCCTAGCCAGTCCACAGTGTACAGCTTGAAAATTTTAGCTCAGTTGTAATTCAAAGGTAATAAAAACAAGGACCTAAAGTCAAATTTTAAAACATGGGGAAGAGGCTGTTCACAGAGGCTGCCACAGAACAATCTGTTCTGAGCAAACAAAGCTCTTTGCTTCTGAATGCAGCTGAGTGTAAGCTGCACGGTTTGTCACCTTACATGTCCACAGAGAAATTTCAAGAAGGTGGAGAGGGAGAGGCACAAGTGCTGTGAAGCACCAGAGCCTCTGCTTTGGAGTGTGTGCCTGTCCTTGGGCATTGGCCATTCCCTGTCCTCATCTGCAGGCACGAGCACAGGAACAGCCAGCTCTGCTCCAGGAGGTGCTTCTGGAGCAGCAGTGCCTGGAGTAACTCAGGGGAAGCACTCACTGCTGTTTTACCCTCTGCCTGCCTGCCTTGGAGCCAAGCGTGTGCTGGCTGGGTAGAATACCTGTAACAATTAAGGGTTTGTTCTGGCAGTTTCAGTTCTATTTATGTGCTGTTGAAGCACTGGAATGTACTGAATATGGCAAAAATATGGGAGGATTTTCAAGGTTTGGGGTTTGTTTTTGTCATTAGGCCTCTACTAAGATAAAGAGCAAATATAGCAGAGAGCCTAGGGAGGATGGGCAGGAGAATTCCCTGCATTTTAATTATCAAGGCTCATGTATCAGAGTTAAAATGGCAGAGTTCCTTCGTGTTACAATTTGTGTGTGGACACTGGATTATAAAACAAAGGCTTGGTGTGGATAGTTTTCACTTAACCAGGGGAGTAGTATTAATTTTTAAAGCACTAACTGTTGCTTAAGATGCTCATGTGCTTGAGTAATGAATTTTTAATGCTTTTGTAGTATGTGCATGGATGAAAATCCATTATTTATTGTTCTTCCCCTTGGCTGATGAAGGTGATGGTTTTATGGCACCAGTAGGCACACAAACAGGCATTCTGAAGTGAGGCTGATAACAAATTTCCTCGCTGTAAATGTCAGTGGGGTTTGTGCAATGCTGCCATTACATTTTGTTTGGAAGGCTGAGTGTCACACCGTTGTGGGAGGCACCAGATGGCATCATTAACAGGAATGTTTACCACTTATGTGCATGTGTGAAATTAAAAGTAAGATGACCTATCTTTGTTTTGAAAGCGTGGTGTCAGTGCTGTACAGGTGCTAATGACATTTGCAGTAAACTGAAATAGACACTTCTGCCTACAAACAGGTCAGATTTGGCTTAAAGCTTTTTCAAAGCTATTTGTTAGATTGATAATTCCAGCTTGTAAGGAGGAAACAGATATTTTTGCCACAGAAAAGTAATGTTTGCCATTAGAAAATGGAGAACTATGTCTGCTTTCACTAAAATGTGATTCTCTGACCCTATAAATGAATCTCCCCTCATATCCTGGACTGTTATTTGTTACCTCGTGTTCATTATTTTCAGTGTGAAATGTTACGATTTTTATTCTATTTTTTCCAAGCTTTTAACCTTACACCTGTGTTACGTTTTTCAAAGAGTGCAGTGTATTTGGATTGCTGCCCCTGTCACCCGGAGTCTGTACATGAGGTGCCTGTGCCTTTCGTCACTCTGGCTCTGCTCTGTGGCTGCTGAGTGAGTGAGTGTGTGTGGGCAGCTGTCTCTGCACGCTGGCTCAGTGTGCCTGGAGACCAGTGCAAGCTGCCCCTTGGCTGCTGCTCCTGTGCTCAGGCCAGAGGTTCCCGCAGGGCTCCTTTCCCCAGGGACTGCCAGGCCTGCTCTTCTCTCGGAGGGACGTGGAGCTGATGGGGTCAGTCCTTGGCCAAAGCCCAAGTTTGTATTTGCTAGTCTTTTTCCTCCTGCCTTGAAGAATAAGCTACAGACAGATGACCTGAGAAGCAATGACTGCTGTCAGAGGACCAGAGCCAGCCATGTGCTTTATCCCTTTGCCAGCTTGAATGCTTTGATCGAGTTTCTGTGCCTTCCTGTCTGTCCCTTTCTTTCCAGAAAAACAGGGGAGAACTGAGCTCTTGGAAAGTGGCACCATTCTGAGTTCATTTCTTCGGCCTCTGAAGCAGAGCAGCGAGCAATCGTCAGGTCCTTACATGAGTGTGAACTGCCCAGCCCTCTCTGGGCTGGGGATCCGAATGTCAGGGCTCAAAGGGAAAAAGAGCAGCTTTTTACCATGGTAACAGTGGTTCTGCAAGGAAATTAAATAGATGTGTCCGTGCTCTGCTCTCTTCTGCTGCTGGTTGGAGTTAAGCAGGAAAGCCCTGGTTTTGTACGGAGCCATAGGGACTGGCATACAGTTGGCTATGAATATAGAGATGGCTTCCTCCAGAGGCTGAAGATCAGCATTTACCCACATAGGCATAATAATGGTGTAATAATACTGACTTCATTCATAGAGGCCTCAGGGATCTGTGGATGAAAATATTCTGTAAAGGTGATGTATTATCTGTCCGAGCCACAGTTTCCAAAGAAGGGTTCTTTGACAAAGATGAAACAATTAAGGCTGCACTCTTCATCACTGTTTTCTTTTCCTTCTGTTTCTGGTGTTTGTATAAATCTGTGAATGCTTGGAAACAGCTTTTGAAACATGTTTGCAGAGATTTCTAATGAGGCTTTTTGGAATGTAGCTAGTATTTAGAAAACAATTCCTAATGCAGGCTGAAAAAGCATGCATTTTCCAATCTGTTTTGTTATATCACCTTGGTAAACATTGATGTTTCTTTTTTTAACTTGTGGTTCAAATGGAGCTTGAAATTAAAATAGCTCTGTTTGCTCACCTTCTTGTTTGCCTGCCACTGTCGCTGAGCTCAGCGCTACTCTCGTAACAGGTTTGTTAATTGCTTTCACTGTTTCTGATGGTGTTTTGCAATAACAATTCAGATTGTGGGGATCCTCTAGAGCAGTAGCTATGGCTGGGGTTTCTCAGTAACAAATGTTGAGGTAAAAAGCATCAGGCAGGTGTAGAATCCCACAAGCCAGGGCTGGGAGGGCTCCTCCAAGTAGTAGTGAGGGATCAGTGAAGCTGTCAAGAATATAACAAATGAGGCTGCCCCGTGTTTGCCATGCAGTGCCCCGAGCAGTCCTTCTGGATGTGAACCACTGCAAGGTACTTGAACTGCAGCCAACACTTCAGTGCTTTTAGCCAGGCAAGTCCTCAGGGTCTAATCAAGTCAAGTCTAAGTGTAATGGTCAGACTTGATGGCCTTGGAGGTCTTTCCCAAACTAAAGGATTCTGTGGTTTTGCAAATTCTGCAGCATTAGGGAGCCTTTAAGCATGAGGAGTCCCTGAGAGGACTACAGCAGCTCTGACACACCACTGAGTGTTGCTGGGATAGACTTTCCAGTGTCCAGTTCAGAACACAGTGATGTTTTCTTCCTGTCAGAGCTGAAATACTTCATCCAAATTTTTGTTTTCACATTTTTGGGTGTTCAGTTTCCATGGTTTTGTTAGAATGAAGCTAATGTTTGCTATAAACATTGATCTATTGTAGAACAGTTGTTATAAATATGTGTAGAAAACCTACAGCTAGCCTAGGGTCCAATGTTTAAAAGCAGAACTAAAGGAGCCTGAAAATATTCTGGTTGTGAGTTTGTACCATCATCTAATGTAAAGTCGTGGGTAAATGAACCATGAATCCATTCCCAAGGCATGTGCAAAGCAAACAGGAAAGCTGGGCATGAAGCTGTATGTGGTTGGAAAGTGCAAAGGAAATAATGTGTTTGCTGAAACCTAATCAATATTTCATGACTCTTTTTCCATTGGTTGCTTGGGGTAGAAGGATGTGTGAATTCTGGATGCTACAGATGAGTCCTGCTGTGGCCCACGTTGTGCTGTGAGATGAGTGAAAGGCACGGTTCTGTGCAGGGTGTGTTGTTGGTGGCTGGGGCTACATCAGCATTTTACGGAGGCCAGCAGTGATGGCACTGGCTGTCCGTGTGCAGGAATAGCCTCATGGGCTGATGCCAAAAGGGCCACCACTGCCCATGGCCACCCCTGCCAGCTCTGCTGTTCCTCTACCCCCAGATGGGACCAGCATGGGGGACAGGGGTGCAGTACCCCAAATAATAATTTGATAACCAAAGAAAATCCTCCTTTCTGGGCTACATATGCCTTTTCCTACCAATGGCAATTAATGCTCTTTACCTTGCATTAGTTAATGATTGCTGGTTTATTTAATAGATTGGATACAAAATAAACATGTTAGTTTGCTATTGACCTATCAATTATGATGTCTGATTATCCCTCTGGGGAGCACAGGTAGCCATTTGTCCTGACATTTTGTTAAAATAGGTGGTATTATGGGACCAATCCACCTAATTCTTCACTCCCCGGGGCCGTTTAGTGTACTTAGCTGTAGAAAGGTGATTTCTGGAACATGACAGCTGTTGGTGCTGGGGCCATTGTGTGGGGAACAAAACGGGCTAGATTCTGCTCCTAGGCTGCCTTTGTGACACTGATACAGAAGCTGTTTCATAAATCAGACACAATCCTCTTCCCAGGAAAATGGTATTCCTGCTTTCCTTGCTGCAGTTCGTTAAAATAAACCACCAGCACAGCAGCAGAAGGAGATGTTTGAGCTTGGCATTGCCTTGAGGCCTGTTGGGCTTCTGCTATTTGCTGCTACCATTCCTGCCTATTTTCTTTGATTAGGTAGATTGTAAGTAGTTTCTTTTCATGGTTTTTACCATTTTATTAATTTATTAAGAGTTGTGTTTCAACACAAACATCACTTAATTATTTTTCCTCCCGAAGTCATTGCTTTTCTAGAAAGTTGCAAGTCTATGTGTGCAGCAAAAGCCAGCCTGTCAGAATTGCTGTCTGCCAATGCCGGGAATGTGAGTACTGAGGTGAGGGCACAGAGTCCTCCACACCTGATTGTGGGACTGGGAGAGCTCCACATGTGTCAGCATTGGCCGAGCAATAACTCCTGTAGCTGGGGCATAACCACTTAGTGTGTTATAAGAAACACAGTCAGAGTTTGATTTCAAATAGTGGGGGATGTCTGTAATATTTGGCACTGGTTCTTCTCGTTTCCTAAACTCTCTTCTCAAGATGTATACTTTCAGGGAAATACAAAAGGCTTTTTCAGTTTTTGAACTGTGGTAGTGTTACAGATGTAGTCTGTGTGGTTTTATTTATGATTAAAACCCTTTTTGCTGGCAGGTCCTTGTGTAAGGAGTGTTCAACCGTTTCAGGAGCCCTGGCTTTGAATGGGTTATGGAGCTTCTCTGTAGGAACTTGCCTGTGTCCTGCATAACCCTGGTTTGGAGCTGCAGGGTGGTTCTGTCCCTCACCCAGGCACTGTTCACTGGGGGCCTGTGCTGGCTGCCACACAGCTGATCTCTGTTAAGCAGCCACCCTGGGCTGCTGTACTTTTTGAGATATCTTCTGGAATTTTCCCAGGGCAGTCCAGTCCCTGAGATGAATCTGGCTCACCACTGGATGTCATCGTTGCACTGTGGTGAAGTGCAGCTCAAAGAACATTTGTCTGGCAGTAAAAAATAGTGTTGCCTGACCAAAGGTGACATTTAATTTTGCTGCATTTTGAATGACTTGCTGTGCAGTCATGGAGTTGGGCAGGGAATAGATCCATAATGCTCCCTTAAGGAACAGGACAGCACTCTAGTGAGTTCCACAGTATGGTGGGACTGTGTTGAAGCCTCAGCTGTGGAGCTCCACCAGTGCAAAGACATGGCATAAAAGATCTCTTGGGGATCTCATTGTGCCATGTACTTATTGAGAAGGCCCATATAATTGCCACAGCTTTCAAAGAAAGTACTTACTCTTCGTCTATTGAGTTACTGTGTCAACTGATATATAGAGAATATATTTCTACTGTACTTCCATAGGAGGAATTTAGAGGACTTAATTTTATTACTGCTGTCTCCTATTTGTAGTAGAGGAAAACCTGTTAGAAGCCTTAGATTGCTTCCTTCCTAAGTGCCACAGTGGGAATTTATAGAAGTGTCTGACAAATAACAAAAGTAGCTCCATTTTGTATTGGTCATCCTAGTGCATTTATGAACCTGCAGTTACCCATTCTGAAATGAGAATGTAGGCAACCCAGAGCAGTAGGAAAAATGCAAAGCGTGTTCTACTGTGAGATGGAAAGTATTTCCTTGTCTTTCATCAGAAATTTGAAAGCTAAATATAGTCAAGGTGAATAAAAAACCTGTCAAATGCAATAATCTCTTGTCCCTTAGCTGCATATTTGTTTTGAGAATCTCTGTTAGATAGCGACGTAGAGACACATGGAAAAAAAGCCACATGGAGTTTATTCCCCTAGCCAGAATCTATGTGAAGTGGTGTGGAAGCTGAAATTAGTAACTACCAAGGTAGCAGTAAGATTTGTGACTGGAGTGCAGGTCCCAGTGGCATTGAGATACTCTTTAACTCATGTGGCGGCCTGGCTTTCCAGGTAGCTAATCTGTATTTAAGAAAAGAAAAGGATAATTTTGGAAAGGGAGTTTTAAATTATACAAACAAACCCACTCAAAATAGAAGTTCTGAATTAATTTACAAGTAAAACTATTTGCATAAATAAACCAACAAGAGTAAAAGCTGGTGTAAGTGATATAAAAATGGCCTTAGCAGTATGTAAATACAAGTTCTTGGCATGTTTGATAAATGGCAGTGAGTGATAGCAGAGGCAGTGTTTTGTCCTCTCCTGCAAGGATTCCAGAGCATCTTGCTCAGGAGAAGCCAGACCATTCAGCTCTTGCAATTTTCTGAGACCTATTAAGCATGCACATATTCCACATATTTTAGTACCACTTATCTGGTGCTCACTGACATGACTAATACCACAGAAAAATGGTATTAGTCATGTCAGTGAGCCATAAAACGTTTTGTGTGAATGCAAGGTAATGCATCACTGCAAGTTTAATGATTCTTAGCAGACTTTGACTATTTTTTAATGCATTTCTATGTCTTACATATTTTTTACAGCTGAAATATTCTTTGAACCACACAAATCGAAGGCTGGTGCTAGAATCAAAAGTGTGTATCAACACTAGAATTGTGGTGGTTGGTGCATCTGATGTTGGAATCTCTTTTCTGGAAACGCTGATTTTTTTGTAAGTTTTAAATTTTTTTCCTTTGCTGAAAAGGATGTGTTCCCTTTTGTATGAAGGGGTTGTTTCTTGCATTTAAAGCGTTCCTTGAGTCTGTCTCAGTGTACTGGGTGTTAAATGTCTGAGCACCTGCGGACGGAGCGGTGGGTGCTGGTATCCTGGATGCCTTGGGACTCACAGGATTCCCAGCAACTCCCAGTTGCACTTGATCCTTAAGGTGAAGGCATGCTGAAAATGAGAATTGAAAACACCTAAAGTCACTTTGGTGTTGTTCTTAAGCCACAATCTTGTGGGGGGAGCTGGAGTCAATGGCCCTTGGCGTGTGCTCCCAAGCAGTATTGAACTTTAAAGCCAGTCATCCCCACTGGGATTCCAAACCTGTCTGAATCCCCCCATTCCCTAAGTCTAAGGCAGGGAAACCTGTGGATGAGTTCTGCTGTTTAGCAGCCTTCCTACGTGAAGACAGGGTTCTCTCTCTGATGTTTCACTGGTGTACTCCCCAGGGGCTTACTGGGGAGTGAGACTGTGAGAATGCAGTTCCTTTGCAGAGTTTTATCACACATACTAGAGATGTCACGGAAGACTTGCAGAAATGAATATAAAATTCAAAAATTAAAAATCTGAGCATGATTCTTATAACAAGATGCGACAAGAACTGAGAGCATCTGGTGCTTTTATGGGGGGTGGAGAATAGAAAATTCTGCCTTTTTTCTCTTTTCAGTTAAGCCAGGAGTTGGTATTTCTACAACAACCATTGATAACATCACAAATTATATTTTCAATCCATCAAGGAATAAGTTGAAGTGCTTTATAGGTGCTGTATTGCTGGAGCAGTGCAGAAGAAAATTTCTGCTTCTTCCTCTTCTCTTAGTTCTTGACTTCCTGTAAAGCATCCCATCTCAGGGTAGATAGTGTCCTCTCATCCTCCTGTTCTCAGCACCTTTTAGGCATTCAGGTCCACCCCAAAGTCAGTTAAACCTGTCCTTTAGAGCCTCTAACCCATTTCTTGTTGCTCACCCTGTGCTGTTTGTTGCTGCCATTTCATTATAGAGCTCTGTGGGGAAGCTGAAGCATGTTGGTGCTCCAGGTGTGCCAGCTGAGTCAGTCTGTAGTGAGCAAGCCTTTGCCGGTGTTGTCCTCGGAGCTCCCTTGGCTGAGCCTTTGCTCAGGGCTGGAGTTCAAACCAAACTCCGGCAGAGTTGCTGCAGGACACATCCTCCTTGAGCTTGTCTTGGCACCCAGCCTCAGACATGGAGGAAAGCCACAGAGCCAGCAGGCAGCACTTAGTGCAGTGTCACAGAATTTATATTAATAGAGGTATAAATTTGGGAAAGATTAGTTTTTAATTTTCACATCAGCAGCAAATAGCCTCCTGATCAATGTGAAGGCCTTTTAAAACGGTTTAGTTTAATTTACTCATAATTTTCTAATATTCCCTGCAAAGGTTGCATGCACTAAAAATAGCTGGATTGAATCAATTTGTGAGCCCTAATCCTTAAAAAGAGGAAGTTGTTTTCTCATCATTATTCTTCATACTTAATTATTTTACATTACCGGTCACCATGGAAACACACAAATGTAATTCACTTACCGATGTGGCAATTATTAGAACTCGATCCTGCAAGTGTTTTCAACTTCTTTGAGACTGAAGAAATACATTTTTCATGAAGCAGAGCAATGACCCTGAGACTGAGCTCTGCTGCCCCTTGGCAGGATGCCTCCCACTGTGCCGTAGACAGCACATCTCCTGGAGCAGTGCTCCTGGAGCAGTGCCATGGAGCAGCCATGGCACCACTTCTCACCCACCCCAACCCCAAAGGAGCTGTAGACTTCTCCATGCTGCTCGGGCAGCATGGGCAGGTATGTATTCTCAGCTGTAGAGCTGCTTTTCTCGACGATGCACAGGGATTGTTTGGTTTTTTTACTGGAGGGTTAGGTGGAGGCCAGCAGCGCTGCAGGGGCAGAGCCTGGTGCCTGGCCAACTGTTGGTGTTACAGTGGCTCTGCGGGTGCTGGTGTGACACTGGGTGGGTTCTTATTTGTTTGGTTGGTTTTGTTTATTTTTTCTTCGTTCCTTTGCTAGTTTCCAAGGGATATGAGCAGGGCAGCAAGGTTAGACCAGGACACAGGATTACAAACCCCAGTGTTGTCCCAGGGGCTGGTTCCTGGACCAGAGTGCAAACCCAGGCAGCAGGGATGGAAGTTCATGTTAAGGATCATGGAGATTGCTCCCAGCAGTGTCTTGTCACTGGCTTTTATCCATCTCTGTGCATATTGTTGGAACCCAGGGGGTTCCTATGATGCCTTTGGCCGACCCAAAACCTGGTCAGGAGGCTTTTCAGCCTTGCCAGAGGTGTCAGAGACCCTGGAATGATACTAAAAATACCTGTAACCCTGATTCTAACCCATGGAACAGGTTGTCAGCTTTGTATGAGGAATTTCAGGTCACAAAAACTTAGATAGTAAAATAGTAGTAGTTATAAGTAAAAAGAAGGTAATTTGAAGGTATGTACAGGGGGGTTTAGGGCCCTGTACAGGGGGGTTGAAGATCTGTACAGGGGGGTCTGAGACACAAGATGGAGGATTTTTACACGTGGCATGTTATCTTGTGTTCTTCTTCATTACCTCCATCTTCTTGGTGATGCTGGCACTTTTGGATTGGTTTGACACAGATCTGGACATGGTGGTGTGAGGGGCATAGATTGGTACTTAACTGTAAACATTTAATACGTAGTTTTTAGTATAAAAGATTACAGCNAATTGGCGTCCCAGACTGGGCACAAGACCACCACACATATAACTGTGGAAATCACTATTGTCTTCGATTATAAGGAAAACTGTTTTTAATCCATGGTTTTGAAAACCTCCTTAATCCAAACTTTGATGTAAACAATTACTTATTCTCTGAGGACTTTGGAGTGTACATAACATGCGACATAAGATAGCCATAAATGAATGGTGCCTAAAATCACAACATTTCATATGAAATTGTTACGAAATCTATTTCCTTCTCCCTGTGGGTGCATTGAAATAATTATTGTGTTTAAGAACCAGATGGATTAAAGTACATTTTTGTCAAAGCCCTAAGTTTTTTTCTCGAAGCAGAATTGGAATGCAACACAGTAAAGCTGAGTTTTTCGGTGCAGGATGGTGTCTTCCACTGGGAGCTCGGGGTACCCGGGATCAGCTCCGAGGTGGCAGGGTTTGAACAGGGTTCCTGTCCGAGCCAGTTATCTGGCAGCACCGGGCACACAGTATCCTGCACATCTGGCCTGTTTGGCTGCAGTTAGCATAATGCTTGCTGGTTAATTAGGCTTTTTATCTTTGCATTTGTCTGGGAACATCTGAAGCCTTCCATGTTGCCTGTCACTAATTAGTCGACTAATTAAATAGTTAGTGCTTACTTGCTGATCACAGAGCTAACATGCAATGAATGGGTTAGTGATGCCCATTGTTTTGCCCTATCTGTCTTTGCCACACGAGCTGACACACATGTGCTTCCCTGTGCTTTCCCTTCAGAGCAGGGCCAGCCCAGGCCATGTGCTGGGTGTCACCGCAGCTGCTCGTTGCCTTCCCTCGCCTCTGGTGAGCGGAGCTCAGGTTGTGGCAGAGATAAATCAGATGGGTCAGAGCTGCCCTTGTCGCACAGCCGGCAGTGACTGATACCAGACACAAACAGGGCAGATGATGTGGGTCAGGATCGGCCTTCCCAACAGCCTCTGCCAGAAAATGAGACTCAATTAGCGTCAATATGGGCTTGTTTTATAGTTACAGTCTTGATTTTGAGACTGTCTGCAGTTTTAAATAAGATGATTTAGACTTAAAATACTTGCCCTTTGAACATATGTAGACACTTCTCTGAGCTCAAACTGTTCTTTCACACTAGAAATTTGTAAATGTTTGTAGATTTTCTGTTGTTACTATTTATATTGAATACTCCTAACTTCTTGGTGAGTGTTAAAGCTGATCTTGGAAATAGTAGTTTTCTCATAAAAAGCCTGCTCAGAATTGGAATGAGTCACAAGGGTTTTTATAGGATGCTGGGCTGCATCTGTCATCCCCTCCTGGTGACTCAGCGGGACATCCACAGCTCTGAGCCTGGTAACCTGGTACCTCTGATCGATGCAGTTCAGAGCAAATACAGCAGCATTCCAAGTGCAAGCACTGTGCCGAGGTTCTCCAGCTTTCTGCTAAAGCCATGGAGATGTCTCCACTTTCTTTTCTGTTCATATTTAGCTTGGTTTGAGGTTTGTTCCCAGAGCTGTGAAGGAGGTGCACTGCTGAGCCCTGCAGAGCAGTCTCCAGGCTGCCTGAGGGTTGGCTTGGAAGCAAAGCAGACTGTGTAGGTTTCTGCAGTGGAGAAAAAAATTACTTGTCTGGCTAAGCTGTGATCCTTCCCACTAGTGATTAGCATGGATTTGATTCCTGTTTGTGTGCATGGGTACTCTGAGGGCCAGCGTGAGAGTGCTGACATGTGGAGGTCACTAATTGAAGGATGGATGTTTGGGATCTGGGGTTTTGGCCCAGCTGACTCCTCTGCCAGCTGTGTCTCTGTCCCTCCTGGGCTGCCAGCCTTCTGTCGTGAGGACCTGGCACTGGGGAGGTGCCTCAGAATGGGTGACTTCGATGAGTTTTGCATTCTCTTGCTGGCAGGAGGAGTACATGTGGTTAAATCCCAAGTCTTCTGGGTTTAAGGGCAGTCTGCCTGGTGGCTTCTGGGAACATTTTGAGGATGCTCACTCTGAAGGCAGCATTGCCAGATTTGTACCAGGCTACATTGTGGAGTCAGAATACTTACCTCCTCTGCAATAGTTTGGAAAATTGCAGTTTAGTATACAGCCATAAAACCCCCACCACCTTATTTTGGACCATGGGTAATTGGCCAATAATATTGAAAATGTCCTATTAACAAGCTGGAATCTGCACTGTGTGTTATTCACTGAGGCACTCACACAGCAGCGAGCAAAGTGGTGAAGTTTCTACCACACTTTAGTTTTACTGCCCAATTTATGGTACCTTTATTTGTGGAAAGTGGTGTCCATGTTTCTCAGCTGTGGATTGGAATCTGCAAGGTGATTAAACAGCAAGAGCCTGTAACTACCAAGACCATCATCTGATAGCCCTCATTTAGTATCTGGAAAAGTAATTGCCGTTTTTGAAGAAAATGCAATGCTGGAACACTTGTGGAATGGAAATTCGAATTTTAGGAAGGAAGTGCTCTCACTGAAGCAGTGGTTGGGTGGTGCTTTGATTACTCCAGACTCAAAGCTAATTTAGATTTGGGATGGCAGGGCTGCCCTTGTGAACATGGTAGCTGTGTAAGGATATGGATGGGTCTGATTTAGCTGTGTGTTTTGAATGGGCAAGGAAAAGAGCTCTTTAGTTTTCCCTGCCCTATTACAGAACAATTCATACTGTAGGAACTTCGCCGTATTGATTTTAGTAACCTAGATTGTGAAAATGCTGCAGATCTTGAGTGGATGCTCTAGTTTTTGTAAGCAAAACCAGTTGCTGGGAAGTGAGAGGTGACTGGAAGGGACAATAGGAGTGACAGCCACAGGAGGGGGCTGAGGTGTTTCAGAATAATGAATTATAAGGTGGATGCGAGTTCAAAAGAAGAAACTGGAAAAAGACATGTTTGGTAACGGTCAGCAAGAAATCAAGTTTGTGGATTGATGTAAAGCCATCAAAAACCTAGGAATTAATAAAGGAATTGGAAGGCAAGAGTTGCTGGTAGGTTGTCTAGGAAAAGGATCAGCAGAAGAGACAAGCAATATAACCACAGAGCAGGAAACCTAGGACTAATCACTTCAAGAGAGGATTAAGAGGAGTAGTTCATATAACCTAGCAGGAGAATCCAAATTTAACGAGAGGAACAGCTTCTGAGACAGGATTGCCCTGGGTTTGTCTGGGATAGACTTAATTTTCTTTCTAGTAGCTGTGTTTGGATTGAGTATGAGAATAATGTTGATAACTTGCTGTTGCAATTGTTACTAAGTATTGAACCATCAAGTTCAGAGTCTGGTGAGAGACCCAGCTACCAGTGGTGGAGTACTCCCAGCTTGCTTGAAAGGTGTTAGTCAAAGGGTGAAGGAAATGTTCTTTAGTTTTTTAATGGATTCTTGCTAAGATGTCAAAACCGGTGACATTGGTGACTTTCATGCCTGGGCTTAGAGGTTGCTCTTCTTAGGATGACAGCATCTGATCAAATTACCAGTAAACCTGGCAGGAAGTTTCTGGAAAAAAAAAAGTCAAAACACTGTTTCGTCAAACTAGAAGTTTTTGAAGGGATCCTGTTGTTTTAATACTAGGCGGAAGCAACTGGGGCATGATGAAATATTTTGCTGAGAGAGGGAGAGATGTCATGGGCCAGGTTGTGTGGAAAGTCCCTCCTTGACAAGTGAGCAAACTCATTCACAATCCTAACAATTTTTCCTAAGGTTGATCCAAGGAAGAACTGGCTAATCTTTGTTTACTGGTAATTGAAGAGGGATAACTAGGAGATGGACACCAGTTGGTCAGCAGTGAATCTGGAATCCTGCTCTGGGGCTGTAATTCATGCCCTCGGTGAAGGTTCTGGAGAAGAGGTGCTTCTGGTAGGAGTTGATACAAAGTACAGCTGTCTGGGGAGGCAGAGGCAAAGGAAAACACTGAGGCTGGCAAAGGAGTTTATTGGAGAGACAGCATGGGAGCGCCTTGCTTGGGAAAATGGCTCCAAGCAAGGCTGTAGTGCTGAGTAGCACATTTATCCTGGAGGGACAGCTTTTTTGAGTGGGGTTTCTTTCTAGTTATTTTTATGGGCAACCTTTGTTAAGCTGGGCATTTCTAGCTGGAGTTTGGTTTGGAGCTGGGAAATCTGTTAGAATACCTTTTCCTTTTGGAGACTCTTCTCAGAGTCGTGTCCTGATTGCTGTGTTCTTGAAATGTTTCCTTAAAAAAAAGTCCTGCTTTGGATAAATGATTACACTTGTCGGACAAGAACTGTCTCCATCTGCCTTGTACAATGAGAGTCACATCTGGACATGCTGAGTTCCTGCGCCTTGAGCACAGGTTATGGCTTGTTGGGACTCTTTCGTCATCATCTCCGCTTGTGGGCTCCTTCCTCCCTGCACAAATCTTGGTGTTCCTTTTTTGTTTCAGGACAGAGGGATCTTTCTGATTTCAAAGTTTTCTTAATGCAAGACTTTATCACATCTTTCTTTTCAGTGTTTAGTGTTGAAATCAGATTTTTATTTTACCATTTTCAGAATGATCTCAAGCTGCTGTTTTTATAAAGGGTTTGCTGCAGTGAAGCTGAGGATCCATTGTCATTAAGACTTTACTTTTGGATAGGTTATAATTTCAGATATTATTGTTTTAGGATTATGTACACAGGAGAACAGTTCACATA
This sequence comes from Bombycilla garrulus, assembly GCA_013400315.1. Classification (NCBI taxonomy): domain Eukaryota; kingdom Metazoa; phylum Chordata; class Aves; order Passeriformes; family Bombycillidae; genus Bombycilla; species Bombycilla garrulus. Next base: position 270,970 of record VXBU01016829.1, read on the forward strand.
GTTACCAGTTTTAGGAGGCAGATAAAGTATTATCTTCTGTCACTCCTTTATTTTAGTTTTTAGTGATGACTGGGAAAATAATCTTAAAAAATGCAAGATTTCAAATAAATTGAAATGCTCGGGTTCGTGGAGACTACTTCGCTGGACTTTATTTTTTGTAACAAAAGTGATTTGACTTGTTGTGATAATGAGGGGTTTAATGAAAGCAATTAATTAAATTATTTCTTCAGGCAGTTTCCACCATCTAAGCCTCCATCATTATGCCACACACTGAAAATTAAAAAAAAAAAAAAAAAGGAAGGCATCAGGCAAAAAAAAAATCCAGCAAAATGAGAAAGGAATACGCTAACAGATTCACAAAAACCAGGTTATATGTAAAAACTGTACTAAAACTTTTCTGTGTGTACTTCTGATTATGCTCAGTAAATTGCTAACCCTGTTTTATTTTGAGGACAAGGGTGTTCAGACTCTTTTTGTAGGCGTCCTCTAGAGCTGTGCACTGAAACCCAACACCTTTTACTTATTTCCCTAGATACTCTAATCCCTCCCTGCTTTACCAGTATCTTTGAGCTGTTCTTCCCTCTGTATCCACAGCAACGCCAATCCCTGCTGGAATTATTTGCTTCTAAAATGCAGGTGCACTTGTTTAATGTTGCACTGGTTCAGGCTCTTAACTTGAAGACTTTTCACCAAATGGGAACCTCCACTTTGCCCTGTTTCATGTTGAGCATTGTTATATTCATTAGCATCATCTAAACCAGTCTGTGTCATGGCACCACTGCCCGTGTCCAGGGCCTTGGTTGTTCTTCAGTTAAGAGCTTTTAGGCACCAGTAAGGAATCAAAAGCTGTAGTAAATAAGCCATCCTTTTGTTAGCCTAGACATAATAAAGCTGAAAATCCCCCACCTATCACCCCATGGTGACTCTGCCAGTGCTGCCAAGAGCTGCAGCTGCTTGCTAGAGCTCAGGTTTGTCTTTAGGAGGTGCCTGTGTGTGTGCACACGTATGTTAAATCCTGGGGTCACTCGTGCCAGCTATGCTTCCGGAGCCAGGCATTTGTAACACAAGATAGACATTTGTTACTTATCTAAAGGTTCTGATACTTTGCACCAATACTGCCATCCCGTGCTTAAACACTGACCGAATTCTGGCACTTGGCAGCAGCAGAGGCTGGAAACGGGGCAGTTGTTTGGTGGAGCTGTGCCTGCAGCTGTGTGGCACTCGGGGCACAGGCACCAGCCCCCGTGGCTCTGCAGCTCTGCCCCTGCACCACCCTGCCTGTGGGGACCTGCCAGCCACTGTGCTGGGACCTTGCTTTTCCTCGGTGTGAAGGGGCAATCAGAGACACGACTCGTTTCATCTCGTTTCATCCGAGGAGATGCTAATCAACATTTTGATGCCTACAAGATGAATGAGTGGGAAATGTGAATTAATGTTTGGGGCATATGGGGATGCCAGGGGAGCGCTGAGGTAGAAGTAAATCATTAGTTAGTAAATCATGCTGACTGAAAGGTCTGATTGAAGCCTCCTGCTCAGTGGGGAAGAAGGGAGCAAATACGAGATGACTGGGGAAATCCTGGATGCCTGCGTGTGGATTCAAGAGGTAGAGCATCTGCAGAGGAAAGTGGTGTGTGACCAGATCAATAAAGTGCATCATGTGCAATCATGCAAAAACGGCACATTAATGGTGCCTAGAACTTTGATTCTGCCATGTTTGTGATGTTGACTAACAAGGTTTCCATCCTAAATATTAACAATATTTGTACATAATGTTACTGTAGCCCCTGGCTCTGAGCACCTGTTGGCAAGAGGCCGTGCAGCGTGTTCAGATGACTTCAGCTCCACACTGAAAGGAAATCTTGCTATGAGGACAGGAGGATGTGTAGGGTGTTTATATAATCATTTCCATGTAAATAAAGGCCAAGGAGCTGTGCTCTGTCAGATTCCTGGAGTTGTTTGCACCCTGTGAGCGGCACTCCCCGTGTGCAGATGGCATCACTCTTACACTCTGCCTTCAGCTTCGTGGATCAGGCTTACTCTCATTTACATGAAGACCGTTTTGTATCTCTCAGGCACCATAAGGTGGCCATAAATGAAAAGCAAATTCTATTTACATCCACCTCTGCAGAGTGACCTTAATTTAAATGAGAATCAGGCCCATAATCTGTATAAATATATGCACTCTGTTACATTAAGGTTATTTATTACTTTGTGCTTGGCCTGAGTATGCATGGAGATTTACCACAGATAATCTATAATCCAGAATTAAACTATTAATATGCATTTTGAGAGGGGCCACCATAACCTTGAAATTCCTTGGTTTAAGTATGACCTTTAACTTTGTTTGAATATATTTTTTAAATGTATGAATAACAAATTAACATTGGTTGATAAAAAACATTCTGATTCCTTTGTACCATTTGCATCAGTCCATCCTTAACTTACAGAAAGCCGTGAAGATTAGAAGGCTTAATCACTCATAATATTTATTTGTTTTCAAATGTCAGATCACATTTAGTTCAACATACTGTCAGTCTTGTCCCCCTCCTCGCCCTGGCATTACTGAAACTGTGGTGGAAGTTGTTCTTCTCTTTGTACCCAGACACACCTGCATCTGAGCAGACTGAAACACACTGTCCCTGTGTAAAGGAATTGCTTTCTGTCCTCCTGGACATGGAATTCTGAGCTATGCTCTTCCTTTGACGTGCCCTCCGAATTTTCCTGCAACTTGGGCTGTTTGTTTTTCTTTCCACAGGCCACGTCTGAAGTTCAATAATCTGACCTTGATTTCCATTCATGGCCTTCCAGGAAAAGACCCACAGAGCTCCAAGTACAGAAGATTTTTAATTAACAGGTTTGATTTTACATCTAAACACTTCCATAGCTCCTGCAGAAAACATAACACTTAGTAATTCTTGTGAACTTGTCCTAAATTTTAGATACATCTGTAGAGAGGTCCAAAATACTCGAGTCTGTCTATCCAGCATGCAGTCACCTACAAGAGGAATTGGATAGAATTATGAGTGGGAAAATGGTGCCAAAGCAGTAACTTCAGGACAGCAATCCACTGTGTTATACCTGGACAGTGGACTCTGATTTCTGAGGCTTTGTAGATTGTTTAAATTCCAGGTTGAAGACAAATGACACAAGAGGTCTGCTTGCTTTTTAAATCTTGTTTGGTTTTTAGCTTCCATGAGTTTTGTTCTAAAGAAGGCTGAACCAAAGGATGTACAAGAATTAATACTGGTAATGTGGCAGGGACTGACTTAGAGCAGCGTGTGGTGACATGCAGAGCCCACCAGTGGTGGTGGGGATTTTGCTGGGTGCAGGGGGAATTGTTGCTGTTGGTCAGTTTGGCAGAACTGCTCTGCATCGGTTCTGCTGCTCGTGGGCTGTGAGGGCCAGTCCCTGGGCTGTGACAGTCTGGGTCAGGCCAGTCTGGCCAGTCCCAGGCCAGGACTGTGTACAGCTGAAAGGAAATGGTGGAAGAGCCTTGTCTAGGGACTGTCAAACACTGTATGGCCTTCCTTGTTTGCCAATAAATAGAATAGCTTCCATTTGGTCAGATAAAATCTCACCTCTTCAAAATTCACAGTCCATAATCCTCACTTAAATACAGAATTTTTAGTTTTTATTTTGGAACAAATCATCACTGTGGACTTGAACATTATTGTTTTGAACACTGAGAAGCATAGAATTAAAATGGATTATTTATTCCAAACAGTTGGGGAATAAACTTATACTAAATTATTTGGATTTAGCATGTGACTCTTTGGAGCCTTCACATTGTATTTTACCAAATCTTTATCTCAGGGAGCTGCAGTGCACTGAAGGGCTGGCTCTTTAAATGACAAAACAGCTCCACATCTGCTTGCTGAACCATCTCTACAAAGATGTGAAAGATGTAGTTTAAAACCATCTGATCTCATTTGGAATTTTTCCCTGGCAAGGAATTTTGTATAAGTAGTTACCTGTACTACCTTTTGTACTGTAGAAAGGGGTGTGTTCAAGTGCAAATCCAGCAAATGAAGGAATTATATTCCCACATAAATGCATATAGTCTTTTTCCTAAGTTTACGGTAGGAAAGAGTTGCACTAACAAAGCATCTTTCCTGACAGAAAGTTGCCGTTCAGATTAGCCTCACCAGATTTAGCTGTTAAATTCTGAAAGCAGATTAAGAGTGAAAATTGAACTCTGCAGGGTATGATTTCTGAAAGCATCCCTGTGATTTTGGAGTGTCAGTCTCCTGGGAGCTGTGCACCTCAATTATAAAGGTGCTTTTGAAAACCTTCCTCTGTCCTTAATGTCCATTTTATTTATAGATTTCTGCATTATTACAGTCTAGAATTGTCAGTGGTTTTCTTCCCTTATTTATTTTCCTCTGGTATCTGTGAGTACAGAGGACGCAGAGCATCACAGAAAGCTTGGCAATTCAATCCTAAAATTCCCTAGGTTGTGAAATCAACAGTATTTGTTCCTGTGGCATCTGGAATGCCAGTTTTGGGAGTTTGGTAGCAATGACTCAGATGGAACCGGGAGCTTTGTGTTGGGGTGTGTGTCCTGGTACTAATGGCAAAGCAGCAGCTGTCAGTGCTGGTTTCTGCCTGCACTCTTCTGCATCTGCTGGTGCTGCAGAAAAGAATAAATGCTTGAGCATGGGCCCAGCCTCTTCTGTTTAATCACTTTGAGGCCTTTGGGAGCAAGTGGAATATTTTTTCATCACAAAGTATACGTAGAAAGTCAAGTTTTTGGGCCTTTAAATGGCCATGAGCTTAGGTGGGCAGGTGGAATGTATTTTCTGTGGTGACTTGAGCTGACAGCCTGGGTGAAGCCCAGGGTTACTGTACTGGCCCTCCTGAGGTCCTGGCAGGGGCGAGACTCAGCTTCTTTCATTTAGTTTGTTCACAGGGTTTCTTCTTGTGGTGCTGCTCTGATCTCACAAACCAGACACCTAGGTGACACCAGCTATTCTTTTTTTTGCTTGTTTTAAACCCGTTGCATTCTTTTTCACTAGATCCTGTGGTTTATTGCTCTACAAAGCTATAAATGGGTTTGTCCAGTTCTACTGAAAGAATCTAACTGAACAGGCTTTGCCCTGGTGCAGGTTTTCAGTACTGGGGAGGGATGGAGGTGAACCCAGGTGGATCTGCACAGTGGCCAGCAACCTCTTGTGCATTCCCATGGTGGGCCATTGCCAGGCTCGATGGCATTCAGGGGTCACCATGGACCTAGTTGGGAATTATCTCTCTCTGCTTCTCCTCACGTTTTATAGTGATGTCTGTTGCACATCTGTATGGAAGTATTTTATTTTCAGAAATATTTGTCATAGCAGAAGGCTATTGTTAAGCAGAGGGAGTGCTACAAATGCAGTAATGACTAAGTGTCCTGGTATTTACTTGGTTAGACATACTTGGTGGGGGCACACTCTGAGCCTTAGAGGACCTCTGGAAATAATTGTAATTTTCATTACTGAGGCATTAAAGGAGGTTTTGTTCCATTTGGAATTTACTTTAAAATTGGCTTTTTTAAATAGCAGCTTCCAGATCTTTGATACTTCCCTCATGCATGGAGATATCCGATCCTTTTTACTTGTAATAGACTCTAACACCAGTAAAACATGAGAAAAGCAAACTTTGTCCGAGACTGTCAAAGCCAACACGTGACTTTGGGATACTGATGTGGAATTCACGCTGTCAGAGCAGGTTGCTCCTGATGTGTGCTCCATGCACACCCCAAGCATCCTGGAGCACACCACAGTTTAGTGTGCTTTCAGTATTTGTCATTCTGGCATTGTGGAAAAGTTCTTTTGGAAAAAGGTGACCAATTGGAGACTTGATATCTCTGCCTTTTACTTCAAGGTCTCTCAACCATTTTCCTAGCTTTCTATTTTTTTAAAAACTTTTTGGACTAATACTTTGGAATACACTTGCTAAAATGGGAGGGTGCATTCCCTGTGTTTGTATCTCACCTTAGCTATGACTGGTGAAACTGAATGAAAGGAAAGGAAGAAAAAGTTGGGGAAAAGCTGAATAAGGAAGTCTTGTCTTGGAGAAGGAATTAGACTATTGAATTATTTTCTTTGCACATTCAAAAGCTTTTACTTGCATCAGCCTGCAAAGGAAAAGCAGAGTAAAGCATAATTTGTTCTTAAATTACATGATTGTAAGGCCCAGTGCTGTTCGGTTTCAGTAGGAAGTTGTCAGTTTGTAACTGAGTGTTTCCTAATGCCTGGTCTTTTACCATAGACTGCAGTAAACTCACAGCAAGGGAGCAGGCGGAACCACTGGGGGCCTGGGCCGAGCTCACCAGATGTCTAATTAATGCCTACTGTCAGCTGCCGAAATGTCACTTACAGATATTCTTTCTTTGCAGCCACTGTTTTAATGATGAAGATTATGCACAGATGTCACTTTGTTCCTGGGTTAATGTTGTGGTTGGTAAAATGACGAGCATAAACCGCAGTGCCAAATACGTTGTTGTTTCCAAGGAGCAGAAAGTGCCGTACGACTACCTCGTTCTGTGCACGGGACAGAGCTACCAGGTGAGCTGTGTGCAGAGTGAGCCAGCACAGTATTCCCGGGTGTTCTGTAGTGAGTGGTGCTCCTGAAACCAGGCAGAGCAGGTTAGCAAGGGTAGCACCAGCAGTTTGCAGCCCTGCAGTGCAGCAGGCTGGGCTGTGTCGGTGCTGGTGCCCAAGCTGGAGGAGAGGAGGGTCAGACAGAGTTCTTCAGCAGCGTTTACTGCTCAGCTGCCCGTGTTTTTGCCACCATAACCATTAAAGCTGCTAAGGAGCAGACTCAACTGACATGTGGTCCCAGCCACAGGAGACTTAACTCCAGCTGGTCTAACACCATTTGACCTAGTTTTGGAAATGGAGAGAATTCCTTATCAAATTAATTACTCATCTCACGTGATGACCATGCCTAGGCACGTCCACGGTGCTGCTTGGTATTGTAGCAAGCAGCTGAGTTTCCAGTGAGATTGAAGCAGACCCTTCGCTGCATGTAAGATGTGGAATCAAGCTGAGCTCTAGCCCCACAGAAGTGGGTCAGCTTCCACTCAAGACTCCCTAGGCAGGGTGGTTTCTGGCTCCTGTATCCCTATGACACCATCAGGCCACATAACTAAACGGGCAGCTTGGTACAGCCCCCTCGTTGCAGGGCTTTGCCTTACCTGGGTGGTTTGGGATAAGAGTTGTGAGCAAGGCATTTTGCCTTTAAAGTCAGGAGATGGATGTGAGCAATGTCTGCAGCTTTGCAGTGCTCTCCACATCCCACAGCAGTGTCTGGCTGCCTGTGCGCAGCAGGCTGTGCAGTCTGGGATCCTTGGTCAGAGCAGAGCCACACTTAAACAGCAGCCCATGGGCACTGCGCAGCAGGGATGGAACAAAATCTGGAGTGTGGGCTGGAAAAGTGCTCCTAGGAAAAGTGTTTGGAGGTAACTCTGACTTGCAAAGTAATTTATGGCAAGTAACTGCAGCGGGGGAGAAAGATAAAGATAGCAAGGGTAAAGGCAGGTTTTATCTGCCTTTGAGAAGAAATCTCATCATCATTTATTCTAGCTTTCAAGCTAGACAAAAGGATAAGAAGACATCCGTGGCTTCTGTTTTATTACACAGAGCTCTGGTCACCCTTTTTATAAGTTATTCCTTATTTCGTAAGCAGTCAAATTAATGCTTAGTAAAACATTTTGTGTTATGATTTAGAGATTTACTTGTTGAGTGAGATCTTTTGGTGTCATGCCTGGTTTTATATGACCCAGCAGTATTTCAGTTGATCCAGCTGGCAGTGAGAACAGGGTTCAGGCCATGTGGCTCAGTGGTGCTGAGGAAGTTAGAGACTAGATTCCCTTTTAGCTTTACGCAGCTGAGACTGAGTTTGTTATTGTAAAGCAGCATTACACAGTGAATGTACTACTGAATCTCCACATTTGAACCATCAAGCAGGTTTTGATCCCTTTCTCTGGAACAAAATCTGTCAATGTAGAAGGTTGATTTTTTTCCTGACAAAAAGTAGAGGCAGCCTGGCTTCAAAAAACTTTCCAAGGGCCATTTAAAGTGATCTGTTATTCAGAGAGCTGCTGAGATCCCCTGCAATGTGTTGGGACATTTCAGCTGTTTTCTGTGCAGTCCCTGGCATTTGCCATGTGCTTCCACTTGTGCTGGCAGCACTGTTTGAAGTGGTCACCCCCATCCCACAGGAAACAGGGAACACATGCACACGTGTACACTCAGATTGGTGGGATCCATGTTCCCTGTGGCCATGGGTGTGTCTGCTGCTGCTGAGTGTGACTGAGGGTCGGGATGTGCCGTAACAGCAGCCCTTGGGTAGCCGAAGTGAGAGTGTCATAGTGTTTTAACATTTCCAAGGTCTGTGTATCCACTCACCGACTCCTTTCTCCAGGCCCTGGCTCCCACGGGAGCAGATACCGGTGAAATCCCGAGTTCCTGGCCACAGAGGTACCCGGATAAAGTCCCTTCCAATCTCTTCACTCTCAACGATGCCCAGGACTGCTTGGAGGCAGCGCACTGGCTGGAGGAAAACCTCGTCAGCTCCAGAGGTAAGGGGCTTCATTAGCACACGCACTTACAGAAATGTTTCCTAGGCTTATTATTTCCTTTATTCCCTGGTATAATTGGTGCCTGATGAATTCTAACAAAGTCTTTCATCTGCTGTGCTTTGTTTTCCAGATTAATGTACAGTTTTTCGTTATTTTTAATACCCAGCATATTTAGCTGGGAAAGAAAGGTTTGAGATAGATTAATTATCTGCAGTTAATATACAAAACTAAATGAGTCCCAAATGCAAATCTGTCCGAAGTCGTTAATTAGCCAATGAAATAATAATTTAATTAGTGGATGTGGTTTTCTACTGTATTGAAAAATACCTAGATTTGTGGCATAATACAAAGAAATTTAGAAATAAGTCTTAATTAGGAAATGTCTGTCAGCATTGTATTGCGTTGCATCAGTTAGAGATTTTCACATAGAACTGCAAGTTCCTGGTACTTTGTAACCCGTAAGATCAGGTGTTTATGCCAATGTGCACCATCCCTGTATTTCCTCAGCCTTGTCGTGTGTGCTCTGTTCATATGCTCACTAGTTCATCCACTGTGTGTGCACTGTGGAAAATACCTGGGACTATCCAGGTTTCTGAGGCAACTTTGAACTAGAGAAATGGAGACCAAAAACGTCAATGAGTTCATGAAATGTCAATTCCTGCTGGCTCTGAGTCAGGACAGTTCAGAGCAGGAAAGCTGTCCTTGTGGGGAATTACTGTTGGTGGAGTGCAGGAGCAAGACTTTCCTGAAGATGTGATTTACCTGCCTCATTTGTGGAGCATAATGAGAATTGGCAGTGATTTGGTGTGGTGCAAGGTTCACACCTGCTTGGCAGTCCTTTAGGGAAGTTCTAAAAACGTTGGAAATTCCTTTATCATGCTCCAGGTGTTGCTGTGATCAGCACAGGGGTCCATAAACATGGCAGTGTTTCTAAGCCAGCTTCCTGGCCTCTGGAGCAGTCCAGCTGCACCGGTCCTCCAGCTGGTACCAGCCCTGCCCACACAGCCGTACCTGGTGTCCAGCTGGTACAGCAGTGACTTTGCACAGACAGATGAGGGTGTTAGCTTTCCCTGTTTGCTGCTGCAGTTCCTCGTGTCAGTCTCTGTGTGCCTGTCCTGGAACGTGCCCCGGTCCCTGCGCAGGGACGTGCCGGGAGCAGCTGTGGGCTGGGCGGGGGTGCCAGGAGGATCGGTCACTCTGCAGCAAACAGCCTCGCCTGCCTTGGCAGAGCGCACCTTCTCCAGCAGCAGTGCTGGCCCCATGGGGTGCTCATCCTCACTTCCTTATTGCTGCTGGCCTTGGCTGCAGGCTGCAGCTGCATCCATTAACGAGGCCCTGGCCTGGCTTCACGCGTACAGAAGGTAAATTCACACCACCGATTGAGGTTTGTCTGGAAGGGCTTTTGGAGATGTGGTCTGGGTCTATGCGACACCTTCCCCTTTCCCCCTGCTCTGGCTTCAGTTCCCTGTCCTTGCTCTTCCCATCACGTTCTCTACTGCTGTGCAGAGTGCCCAGCTGGACAGGTCTTTCTCCACTGATGTCAGTTTCTCTTATTCCTCACCCGGCTTCTTTTTCCAGCTCTGTTTCTTACAAACATCGTTCCTTCAGTCCTGACAGTTGTGCCAAGGCTCTGGGAGGGCTTTCTGCTGTGGAGGGCCTGGGAGCAGGGCGAGCACTGGCCCCACGGCTGCCACTGTGACTGCACTGATGAAACCCAGCCACCTAATGCATGGAACCTATTACAGCTGTAATTGGGACTAATTGAAATTCATCTCCTATTAGCTCTGCACTTTCCATGAAAATAAAAGTAGGATGGAAGTAAAGTAAGGAACAAAACTGCTTTAATGGCTCAAAATGGAGCAATTATTTTTTTCTCTTCACCTAAGCATAGTTTACCGCCTTATTAAAAGCGTGTTTGTAGGAATACTCTTGCATTAAAATTCTAGTGCATGAATCACTGACTGGAGCCACCAATGCTTTAGCTCATACTGGGTTTCTCCTTTAGCTTTTGCAAACTGCAAAGATTCAGGTCACATTAGGGTCACCGAAATCTTGTGCTTCTACTTGTGGAAAATTAATGAGTCTGCTCTGCAGCAGGATGCTGACGTTCAGGTAATAAATGATAAAACTACTGTAATGATCTTTATTTATGGCTGTTTTTTCTGTGGAAGGTTATTATGTTTACTCACAGATACATACATTTTCATGTAGTTAAATAATAAAAGCATCCTGAGGAACTGCTCTCTGTTCAGTGGACATAATTTCAGTCCATAATGAATATCTGCAGTTCCTAGACTACTAGCACTGTCATCTAAAAAGCCACTAATATTGTAATAAGCAGAAGCAGTAAATTGTTGATTTACAAGAGGTCAATAAAGGAGCATTGCTTTCCCTGATCTAATGCAGTTGTATTTAATATCACCATATAAAACAGAATTTTAATTTTCCTTGAGAAATGTAGGACTCTCATCTGATCTTGTCCATCCCCAAATGCCAGTGTCTAATGCAGGAACTGAGCTTCTCTCCGAGGGTGTTGTGCTGCCCAAGGATGAAGGGTCTCAGCCCAGCCTTGCCCGGCAGTCAGAATAGAGCTTTGCTGGGCTGTGCCTCAGGAAAGCTCTCCTCATCCTCCTTTTCCAGCCACAGCCACAGCATCCTCTTCACTCCTCATACGTTTCACTCCCTGCAGATGAAAACATGTAAATGTAGCATGATGCTGTTGGCACCTGCACACCACGTCCTGGCCTGCACTTGTCAGCATGTGGTGTTAATAAAAACGAGTATAGCAAAGCTGATCTTTACCCACGGGTTCTGCTGGGCTGCTTCTTGCATTGCACCCTGCTGCAGCAGGGAAAAAACAATCAGACTTACATCTGTCTTTTCTTCTGGGACTCTCCTGAGGCCAATGCAGCTGCAGACAGGTGTCCTGACAGGCACAGGCTATGGGATCGATTCTTCTGCCTTGGGAAGTCAGATCAGTGATGCCCAGCGCAGAGCCAGTCCTATCAGTCACTGGAGCGTTTCTGTATTCTATATGCTATTTATGGAAGTAGTAAGATGTCTTCCTTCTTATGTTTTCAAATTGATACATCTGCAGGTAAAATGGTTCTGTCCCTCGGGTCATTGCTGTGAACAGTAAAAACATGTTTTCTGACATTGATGTGCAGTGTACTCATGGGGCAAGTCTCTTCTCTGGCAGCTATGAAGAGAGATGTTTCTTTTGCAGCTACAAGTAGCCAAACTGATAGGGACAAACAAAACGACCATGTAGTCAAAGGGGAATAGCTGAACATCTGTCAACATTTTTATCATTGATATTCTTGGGAGCTGGGGCTGTGTGCATGCTCAGTTTAGCATTGCCCTGCTTCTCGTGCAGTAAAATATGGTCCAGTGAGATTAGTTTAGCTCATGGAATAATACAATTCAGGGCATAGGGGATGCCGTCACTTGTGGCGAGACGGAAACTCCACCGCCGAGATAAACGTGCGAGTTGCTTGCAGCACTGCCCAGGTGAGGAACAGGAAAGCACTGGGAAGGTGCTTTTGAGTCATCCTTGTGCTGACAGGGCAGATCTGAAAGACACGAGCTGATGAGGACATGGGCAGGCAGGTGGAGGTGTTCCTGCCTCACTTGGGTCGGGAGCAGCTGAGTATGGCTCCCCTGCAGGGCGTGTGGTGCACAGACAGCCTGCAGGGCTGGGCTCTGGCCCTCGGGTGAGGAGTTCCCTATGCGAGCCGCACCGTTTCACCTGGCCTGCACAAAGGCTTTGTGCATCACAGAGCAGGCAAACGCTTCCTATTCCACACAGGGGGCAGAGCGAATGGGGAGGAGAGGAGCACGTCTCAGGCCTGCTCAGAGGAACGTTGGTGTGTTTTATCTGAAACCATCCTCACATAAAACACACAGCTGCTCTGCTGCCTCCCAGCTCTGCCTCTCTTATTGCCAGGAGGGCTTTAGCCCTTAGGCGGAAGAGTCCAGAACAGACCCTCCCCTCCTTGTGTTCCTTCTCAGCTCTGGTGCTGTTTGAAGTGGCACCAGTTCAGGACAAGAATGAGCAGGGCCCTGCCCTGCAGCTCTGCAGGAGGGCTGGGTCATGTCTGAGCTCCCTTTGCCCAGAGCAGGAGGATGGAGCTGGATTCAGGAGCGGTTTCTGTGCTGGTGCTGATGCTCTGCAGAAGGAGCAGCAGTTCCTACCGTCACAGCAGCTGCTCGGCTGGGCACGCCCTGCAGCTCACTGAGCTCCCAGCAGCGAGCAGGGATGGAACTGGCTCTGGGCTGGGCATCGTGCCATGTGCAGCTGCCTTCAGAGTGGTGCAAGCTCTCCCCAGCACCAGGGACAGGTACCTCTGCAGGGCCAGCCCCATTCTCTGGAGATCAGGCTTTGGCAGAGGGGAGCCGCAGCACTGGTGACCTCCATGTGGCATGAGGGCTTGTTTTCCATAACTTGGCCTTTCTGTGGTTTGTGGGGGTTTTCTACGTGGTGCATTGAATTTTATTTTGTCTGCTCCCCCTTCCGTCAGTCCTTTGAATGAGCAAAATCAGGGAGAGAGGGGAGAACAAAATAAAAATGGCGATTTATTTTATTTATTTAGCCCTAGAGGCTTTTCAATCAAAATAATTTCAGATTATGGGGTCAGGATGAATATCATACTTCTGTGTCAAGTACTTGCCTACTTTGTGGGATGTTTTGTACAGATTCTTCACTAAATTATCTTAGCTGCTGTTGCTAGGTAACATTGTTTGCTTCATAGCATCAGAGAAATAAGAGGGTCAAAGAGAGCAATTTCATGTTATTATCATCTGAGTTATACTAATAAGGTTTTCATTGTATATCTTAGAAATCTTTCCCCCTTTTTTTTTCCTCTTAGGGGACGTCATTGTCTACGGGAATACAATTGACACTTACACCACGGTTGAAGCCCTCTTATCCCTGGGGATCGACGGTTCCCGCATCCAGCTGGTGCAGGCTCCGCCGGGCCGTGCCGCGCCGTGCCTGGGGGACGCGGCCGTGGAGCGCGTGGTGCGGGAGGCGCTGGCGGCGGCGGGCGTAGCCGTGCACCCACACAGCGTCCTGGCGCACTGGGGCCAGCAAGAGCCCGGCCGCCTGGCCTGGGCTGCCTTCAGCACCGCCGCGGGCCCGCTGCGGCTGCACTGCTCCGTGAGTAAAGCTACTGCGCCTTCCCTGCGGGCTGCTTCGCAGCAGCCGTCAAATGGACCTGCTCCCTCACACATTCACCTGGTTCCTCATTGTCTCTAGGAGGCTGAACGTTCGCTTGGTAGTCTCAACGATTGTTTTTTTAAAAACCTAGATAAACCTACTGTTAATGCCCTGACTGATTTGGATTAAAATGTATTTAAGTCACCTGACACACAAGTAATTGTTCACTGCTGAGTGACAAATACTCTTCATTTTCAAAGTAATTCTAGAAATCCTTTTCTTATTTAAATGTGCAGTTACTCCTGTCTGTAGTTATATGCATTTGATTGTCATAGTAGAAGCCAAAACCACGGGGATAGTATGTAACTTAATGAAAACGTATTTTAAGCTGGTTCCTTTCTCTCTACATCAATGATTGCAGGTTTTTTTTACTTCCAGTATCAATATCTTATGGAAGCTGTAGGCATGTTCACAGGTGTGGTTCTGCTCTGAGACTTGGGGGCAGGTTCTAGTCTTTCCTAAGGGTCAGCATAGTTCTGGTTTCCTTTATTTGGCTAATCCGCAGGAGTGAGTCCCTTCAAAACCTGCACCCATAGGGAGGTGATGTGTGTGCTCCCCACTGTGTGTGTTCCCTCCCCTGTGCAGCTAGTGGGGTTAACTGTGGAGAGGGTGAGCCCTGTGCGTCTCCCAGAGAGCTCCCCAGCTATTGAGGTCCCTGCTGACCCCCCCTGCTCTGCAGCCCTTTTCTTTTTCACATCAGGATAATTAAGCCCTTCGTGATGGGGGTGAAGATCTCACACAGTGCTTTTATCCGTAGCAGTCTCCTGACTTTGGTCTCCGTATCAGTAGTGATGTTCCTCCCACTCTTTTCTTGTATGCAGCTTTTTAAGTTCTCTCCTTTTTCCTTGAAATCTCTCTATTTTTATCGTTCCACAAAGATCTCAGTGTGGTTCTTGGTTTTGTAACTTGTTATCCACTGACCAGCTCCCCTTCAGTCCCCCCTCTTTTCCCCACCATCTTGTCTAAGTGGCCTCCACTGTTCCTTCAGATGCCCCTTGCCTTGGGGCTTCTTTCTCCTGCCCATTTGTGCCCCTGCTCGTCCTTCCTCCATCCAGGTCTTTCCCTGTGGAGGTCTCTCTTTCACAGCCTCTAAGATGAAAGACCTGCAATTACTTGTGATGTCAAGGGCTTTGTATTCTCCAAAACCAGTTCAGCTGCCGTGCAAGGCTCCTGTATCTGCCCCCAGCTGCCTGGGAGGCTGGACTCAGACGAGGAGTGGGCTCTGGAGAGCAGCTCCACCAGGAAGGCAGCTGCACTCAGGAGAGACCAGGCTCTGCAGGAATCGTCTCTGCAGCAGTCTGGCCCTTTTGGGATTTCAGCCAGTATCAACTGTTGATTGGCAGTTCTTGGGACTTAATTTGTTGAGTCCTGCAGGATAAAAACAACAGGAGAAAATCTCTTCTTTCCCTAAAGCAGCAGCCTCCCTCCCTCCTGCCCAGGCTGACAGATGGCTCCTGCCTGGAGGTTGCAGCCCTCCCCTCCCCTCCAGTGACACTGTCCTGCTTGTCAGCCGGTTGGATGCGGGGCTGTGTGGTCCTCTTGCCCTCATGGGAAGAACTTCCTTAATTTTTGGCTCTCTGAGATAGGCAAAATTCCCTTAGCTGTGCGTAGTTAATCACTTATTTTATCTATGAACAAGCCCAGGGGCTCTGGCTCCTCCACTGCTGCATCTCTGCTTATGCCAGCATTGCTAAAATTTCCAGCTCCCTGTGTATTTTCTTTCAGCCAGTCTAGTATCTGACACTTGCCCTTAGTCCCCAGGGAAGTTCTTTGGGGGTACAATTGGCTAACACCTTTACCCTGGTCACAGATTTGTCCTGAGCTGGTGCTAAGGGAAGGACAGATTACAGATTCTATTTAGCCTGGCACAATTAAGTCTTGGACTGTTCAGGATGAAGACAGCCGGGAAAAATGTGCTCATCAGAGACCTTTGCGCCCTTTTGTCAGCCTGTAAAGGAATATTTCTTGCTGGAGGGGCAGCAACTTGCTGCCTGATGGCTTTAAAAGCTGAGGGCACTGATGGTGGGAAAAGCTCTGTATGAGGGCTCTGGGGCTTCACAAACCCTTGGAGCAATGAGACAATTGAGTATGACAATGAGAGCAATGAGTCTGTCTTCATGTGGGCCCTTTGCAGACTATGGTCTTGTCCAAAACATCTCTCAGCCTTGTCATTTTATTCCTTTCACCCCTCCGTGTCCGGTGGGTACTCTTGTCTCACACTCATTTGGGGACTGTGTTCTGCCAGCTCTCAGTTTATCCTTTGCCAGAGAAAGCTTTGAGGGCGCTGCTCTGGTTTTTGCTTCTCCTGTGTCTGCTGTCTGCTCCCAGCACCGCCTGCTTTGCAGTGCTGGCCGTGCTGCCCCAGCTGCTGTGTGGGGAGAGGAGCTCTGCTTCCCTGTCCCTTCCTTGTGTCCCAGCAGAGGAGAGGGACTGTGTGCCCGCTACGAGAAGACAAAAGGAGAGAATTATCACTTGAGTTTTCCTTTGAGACTTAGAGCAGGAATTTATGGATTTTAGGGTCCTTGGCCTCTGCAGCTTCTGCTGACTGAAATTCAGGATGACATTTCCTCTGAAGAAGTTTAATTTCTGATCTTTCCATTTCATTGACTGTCCCTGTGCCGGTTAGCCAGAGTAAATCAGTTTGTTGGTAAATAGGCTCAACAGTTGAGAAAACACTTGTAATGCACAGTTATCCTGCTAAATTCCAAATACGTTGTGCTTTTCTGTTTCTTGGGGTTTCAGGCTGGCTTGAGCATTTGAAAGAAAACAAACTTCACAAAAGGTTCGGGTCTATGTTCCATGCTTGGACTAACACAGAAAATATGCACAGCCACTCAGGCTGTTCAATGTGGCACGTGTTGGAGTTTTTCAACTAGCTAATAACCAGATGAGTCTTGTTTAGTAATTCTCCTTTCTGCTGTCTTAGTTTTAGCTTTGGTAGCTGTAAATGCTCAATCAGAAGGATCTCTCTGCTGTGACAGTGTTGCTAAAATCACACTGTATTTCACATTCTTGTTTTTCAAAATAACATTCAGAATAAAATCTGGGTTTTGATTTATTAAATCAGCCAATAAGTAATATACAATTATCTTCGCTTATTTACATCTCTTTTTAGGCATTTTTTAGCTTTGCCTACAGGACACTGGATTATGAAACCTTTAAGGCCGCCAGTGATGCTTCCCTTGTTATTGATGGAAGAGTTGTGATTGATGCCAAATTCCACACCAATGATGACAGCATCAGGGCTGCAGGTCCTCTGACAAAGTTCTCCAGGAGATACTTAAGGGATGAATTGACACACAGCAATTTCAACTCCAAGGAGATTGGCTTTGAGCTTGCTGCTTCCATGCTGAGTCTCTTTGTTCCAACCCCTCAGCCCAGTTCCGAGCCACCAGAAGACTCAGACAGACTCATCCCCATATACAAGAGGTGTAAAGTTCAAGGTATGTCCAGCTGGATTTCTGTCACACTTCCATCCCCTCTCAGGTAATTTTTGCTCTCCCATAGTACAGGCAGGTCCATCCCACCTCAGGTGCCATGTCATGGCAGTACGGCACTCAAGGCTCCTTATCTGCCAGAGAAAGATGATGGTAGAAGGAGGACAAACAAAAACCTTATTTTCTTCGTTGTTAATGACTTAATAAATCTCATATTTTCATTTGTGGCAGGTGGTGTTCTTCCTGGAGGTTATAACTACTTGCACATTTCCAAGCCTGGAATCCCCATGCCCTTGGATGTAGAACATGACTCCTGTGACCGTGTAAGTTAATAATGGAACTTGTTTCATCCCCTCTGTTTGTTTGAAAAGATGTTCCTGTTGGGGTGGCTGGGTCTGGAGGCACTGTACACACCAGGTCCAGCTGGAGATAGAACCAGGAGCAGTCACAGAACTAACTGAACCTCTCGGGTGTTCCTTCCCACGCTTCCTGGTATTTGGCTTTCTCCAAATTCGCCTGCATTCCATGCAGAGGACGCAGGACAGTATTAGCAGGATTTCATGCTTTCAGTGATGAGCCTCTTGACTCCCTGCAGTATGGTGCTGCAAGTGCATACAGATGATGGCAGTCCGGCAGGGAAATTGAGCTCATTTCTAGAAGAGCAGGAAGTATTGTGGAAGAGATGCTCTATGCTGCTGGAAAACAGCAAGTCTTGGAGAGCTGTCTTGGAACAGGGCATGGGGAAGCACTCACCATGTGGGGCTACATGGGAGATTGTCCCAGGAGACAAACATGGAGGTGTTTCTCTTACTGGAGAGCCTGGCTTGAGGCAAGAAAAGGACTAGATTAATGTCTTTTAAAGCCAGAGGGGACTTTTCACCTAGGCAATATCCTCTTTCACATAGATTGTACCTTTTTCCTTGGGAATTTCTGCATCAAGCCCATTTTTGCGGTTGATTTAAAGAGCAGCTTTTAAAAAGGTACTTCAATGTTGATTTTAAAACCTGAACAATGCAACAACCTGAGCAATGAAACAAATGGGCTTTTTAAAGAGAAAATGGTTTAGGGAGAGGAATCAAAGCATGGCTCACCTTGCTTTTCAGATCCAGGATGAGCCATCCAAAGCAGCATGTAGTGGAGAGCAGAAAGGACTATCAGAGAGAGGAATTGGTTTTATTACTCTAAATTGCTAGAATATGATTAGAATTCTTTTGCTGCCACTCTGATTACCTTCTGATTACTTGAAAAGGGACCATATCTTTTAAAGCCACTCCAGAAACTTCGTGTAAATCCTAAAAGAATTTTCTAAGAGAGAGAAGCTAGTGAAAGGTACTAGCTTAGATGTGGAAATACTAAAGGTTTCTGTAGCCTAGCAACAGGTTGTAGAAATGTATAAAACTGTGACAGGAATACAGCTGGAAAAAATAGCTTCAAGTTATCTGATCATCCCACTGCAATGTGAGGTTTGAAGCAAATTTTTGCATTTTTGTCTAAGTGATTGATTTAAGTAGCTGAAGCTAAATGCTACAGTTTGAGCATGAACATCCAATATTGGTGTTCTTTTATTGACAGTAAACATGGTATGCCATGTGTGTGCTCTGTCATAAAGGAGGCTGAACAGAGTTCAATTGAGTTACCCAAACAGAGCTATCCAGTGTTGTTTGGGAAGCCCCAGGGCATCCCTGCTGACTCCAGCTGCTGCTCCAGGAGGTCACAGGTCCCCGTGGATCGGGTGTCACGCTGCCGGCACAGCCAGAGGGCCCGGGTCCCCCAGGTGCTGCACGGTGGGGTGGGCAATAACCAAACCAAACACATGGAAAATCTGTGCCCAAACCACTGCCACGTGCCTGGTGACTGCTGTGCCAGGAGTGGTCTCGATTTTAACAGAAAGACTGTGGATATGAATGAAGCAGTGAGAACTGCGGGCTGGGAAGGCTTCGCTGACCCTGTGCCAGGTCAGCTGTTCTTCCACCTCCACAGCTTTCCTGGTTTTCTATTCCAGGGGGTGGAGATTGTAACCGGGGAGGCCGGTCACGGGAATTACTTCAGGATGCACTTCAGCAGATACAATATGGTGGACAGCATCACCTGCTTTTCCAAGGACCCCTTTCCTGTCTCCAACTACATCTGCTTGTACGGGCAGCACGAGCGCCTGCTCAATGACCTCTATTACCGCTGGAGGGCCGGGCAGCTCACCGACCTCTACAGGTGAGAGGAGCTCTGCCTTCTGGCACAAGTTAAGCTTTACCTTGTTATGCTTTGTCTTTCGGCTGTTGGAACAAAAGGTAGGAAAACAGATTTGAAATTACTTTCCATTCTTTAGCAAAATTGTTGGTAAAAAAATGCAAGTCCTGAAGATCTTCCCGGAAAGAGCTGTATCTGAGATTTACTTAGAGGAGGGGCAATGATTTACTTGGTTATCTTCCATCTGAGTGAGCATTTCAGTGTCTTTATCACTTTTGTTTAGAATATTCAGTAGGTTAATCATTAAGCTGAATCTGAACAATCCTTTATTACTGAAGAGTCATGTTCAAAAGTCACTTTTAAAAGTATTTTGGTTGCTTTGAATCAAATTTTTAAGCCAGAGGTTTGTTTTTTTCACGATGATGCCATGCTCAGCAATTTGCCTATTTTTATCTGGTGAGAGGGACTGAAGGGCCTGGTTACTTCTAGTCAGGTGCCATCTCCTCTGAGAGAATGTTTCATTACTTTTGATTTTCATATGAAGAAATCCCTCACAAATGGTGCTTTGGAAGATAAACTGTCACAGATGGAGTAGTGAAATACTGCCTTACATCAGCTGGGTAGAGACAGAAAGCCAAGCTCAGGAACAAATGATCAGTTTTAATTGTGATACAAAGCTGATAGTGGTGCCTGGAACATTTCCAGGTTTGATTTTGTTCTATTTACAAGTGATTAGAAGAAAGCCACAAATGGTAGGAAAATTTTCAGATTAAACATTGTTTATTTAGGTAACAGTTTGTAAAAGTTTGCTGTGAGGGGTGTACTGTGGTCCAGAAGATGCTTGTGAATTATTGCTGCCATAGGGCTTGGTTACGATTTATTGCAGACGTTGGGGCTGTTTGACGAGAGAGGAACAGGGCACGGCAGGCGTGAGTTCACTTAGCAGCTCACTGTCAGTGAGAGCTGAGGAGGAACTGAAGGAGGGTGGCACAAGTGCGTGAGAGCTGGGCTAAGACAGAGTGATTTCCTGTCCTTGTCACCGCTTGTGCTGATGGTGCACTGGGAGAGCTCCTCAGTCAGGCTGGGCAAGGTGCCTTTGGCCATGCTGTGCCATAGATGTGTGCCCCACGTTGTGAGCTCACCTTTCCTGTGAGCCACGCTGAGGCGTGCTCAGCGCCACCTGTTAGATGCACCAGCAAGTCTTACACCACTAGCAACATCTGGAAGAATAAATCATCCTGCTTTGGGATTTCAGCCTGCAGCACAGGTAGCAGTGTTTTCCTGACCTTGACCACTGGTGTGCTGCACAGAGGGACACCACATACCAGGGCCTCGTCACATCCCTTCAGCTCTCCTTAATTAGTGGTGATGAACTAATTTTGGACTTGTCTTTTACAGCCATTAGACAGTGATGTTGTTTGGGACCTTTTGCCTCATTATTTTATCTCCCCTCTCGTTAGCCTGTGGCAGAATTCCTGAATTACAGTTGCTAGGTTTTTCTTATCTGGTTGTTTTATTGCCTCCAGTTGTTTTCAGTCTTCTTTCTACCTTATCTTTAGATAGGTTTGTTCTTTCTCTTCTTGCTCTTTGCTCATATGAATGAAATCCCATATGTTGCTCTGCAGCAGCGAACATATGCTGCTCTTTAATCGTTGCTCATGTTGTTCTTGTGGCACTTTCACACACACACACACACACACACACACTCCCATTCATCCCAGCTTGGTGTTCCAGTTGCACATGTCCATCCTGTGAGGAGGGAGACTTCTCCAGCAGGTGTAACAGATAAACTGCCTGGCATCCCCATGGAGCAGTCCTGGCACACAGCAAGTTGGCACAGGAATTTGCTTTCAGGAGGATGTGGAGCAACAAAGGAAGGCTGGCAGTATAATGTGCTCTCATAATATATCACATCTACCACATATCTGCATCCCCACAGTACAGTGTCATGTAAAATGTACATGTGTTCAGTGTGCAACAGACACTGTTAAAACCAAAACACGAGAAGACTGTTTATTGGAAAACCATTACACTGAATAATTGTTTAGCATCTCTTGTGAATTATCCTGAGAGTTTTATGTAGAGAAAAAGTGGTGCCTGGTTGGCTTTTGGTACAGAATAGGAAAATGCATTCACTGATTTCTGTGCCTGTGATAAAAGAACAACTGTTTTGGGCCTTGTTCACATGGTCTGTAAGGATCCCACATGAACACAAACCTGATGTTAGAACTGAGTTCCTCTCTTTGGCTTTCAAAACCTTCCTTTTAAACTAGTACATGTTACACTTGCATCCATGTCTACTGGCAAGATGTGAAGTGCCCTTAGTGAAAAGAAAATATAGACTGTGAAAATGTGGTGTGCTAGTTAAGCTTGTAAACTTGATGGTTTGAAACATCTGTTCCCCTCCTCTCTTCTTTATGCCTCTCTTTTGGGAAGAGCCTTCCTACAAGGCAAGAAAGTGCAGTGTTTTAATCTTTTGGTCTGCATTTAGATTTCCCAGCATGGCATCTCGTTCCAGGAATGGGCACAGTGGAACAGCTGTCACCTGGGAGCTAATTTATTTCTGTGTAGCATGCAAATTATCTTTTAAATAATTAGGGACTGCACCTAGCAGTGAATTTCCTCACTGATTTGCGTTCAGTGTAAGAGCTGAAAGTTAACCCCATGGTACCGGATTTCTTGGCCAGAATGTGCCAGTGCCATTCTCAAATTAGCTTTATCACCAGGCCCCTGAGGTCCAGCAAACTTGACAAAGTCACCTCTTCCAGTCATTTGCCTGGAGCCGCGGCTAATGGGACTAATGAGAGAAACAACATTTCCTTTTGTCTGGAGAAAAGTTCCACTGATTTGGGTCTGAGTTGAGCGGGATTAAAAGCTGCAGGACTTGACCCAGAACCAAAGGAAGGATTGGTTGCTGCTCTGCCTTGGTACCTGGGCTCTTGGAGGAGGTGAAGCAGCGGGTGCACACTGCCCTCCCTCCCAGCTGCCCTGGGCCATGCAGTGGGTGCTCTCCTGGCACCTGGGCCTGCAGCCAGTGCGTTCCTGAGCAGAGGGGCCTGACAGTGCAGTTCTTCTGTGACAGGGAAGGAAAGAACGTAGGAACCAAAGACGGGTCACCTGTGAGTTGAATGACATTACTCACTAGATCTGGAATCCACTTCAGGAAGGAGTTGCTGCAATTTTTATTCATTTCCCATCAGGCTGCATCTCAAAAGTCAACTAGAATTTGAGTCCCAAGAGCAAGGCTCTTTCTTGTGGGGAGTCTTCTCCTGAAGGAAAAAGAAAGCAAATTCCAGTGGTGTTCCCTGAAGGAATACCATGCTCCTGCCCCCCCTTGCTTGCTGGAAGGTCTTCAGAATATTTCCATTATTACTGCCATAGCAGCAGATAAAAGAGAGGGGTGGGGAAAGAGGCCTGAAGCTGCTTTTCTTTTCTTTTTAGCTTTATAGATTTACTGGTCATCAGTCCTCCACACGGCTTCACCAAGGAGGAATGCAACCAGCCAGTGACCCCCTTTTGTGTCCTCCTGAGCTGAAGGCAGCTGCAAGGCAGTTGCCAAGTTATGGAACATGTCCATGGAGCGGTGGAATCTCCCTCTGATCCATCTTAAGTACAAAACAGATAATTAGAGGGGTCTCCTGATACTTGGCAACCAAACGGATGCTCACTGGCATCATGCCTTTAATATGAGATAGAAGTGCTTCATGTAAGCTTCATTTGGCATTAATGAAAATCAAATCTAACATAAATGCATAAAAATATGACCCACTAGTTTCTAAAATACTTAAGGAGCTTATTTCGCAAATGAGGTGTGAGTGGCTTTTACTGGGGATTTTGTAATTGTGTATTAATGAACTCGTTGTCAGCCAGGACCTGCAGAAGATGCTGGTTACGTCCCAGTCATGTGGGCAGCAGCAGCACAGGGCAGAGGCACAGGGTCAGGCCTGGGGAGCAGTGCACAAAGGCAGGGCATGCTTTAATGAGGGATGAGCAGAGAAATCTCACAGCCACTGTCATCCATGCAGAGCTCAAAACCATTTTGTTGTCTTTTGTTTCAGTAGCTTTGTTTCCAGCATTTTAAGGACTTGTCAAACTGGACAATTTGCTTGCTCTGCACAGGGTCTTGGGAATCATGAGAGGGGAGAAGCCCCCAGCAGACATGACCAAGACCCTTTGGCAAGAAGGAATTGGGAGAGTGGCTTTTATGGCAGTACTTGTGTGTGGGACAAAAAGCACAGGGGATTTAGGTGAATTTTAGTTACGAAGGAATGTTTCTCCCAGTGCCAGAATGCAGGTAGGATTCAGTTTTCACTGAGAAAGGGAACAGGCGACCATGCACAGATCTGTGGAGATCCATGCCAGGTGGTTCTCGGCAGGCCTGCATGCTGCTGTCCAGGAGCTGGGCACCCTGAAAAAAATCACACCAAGTGGCACAGCTTCAACTGCACCGGGTACTGACAGGCCGTAGAACACAAGGCTGCCAAACATGCAGCAGGAATATGTGAAGGGAGTCAGGCTCCCTTTCCCTGAGAGGCTTTGGAAAATCCGCCCAGAAACTGCAAACATGGATAACAGCACCGGATGTTTCTTTGGCTGCTCTCTTGAAACCCTGTCTTATATTTTCACATTGCATTTTCATATTGCCTGAACAAGCTAAATGCTGAAAAGTACTTTGAGCTGCATGAGCAGCATTTGCTTATTTTGAAGTAACCATTTAGGTTTTTCCACTGAAGTTCAATTCCCCCATCCTGGTGCTGTTAACATGAAGCTGAAGGTGATCTGTTTAGCAGTGTCATTCAGTGAGACTGTTAAGCATAAACACCACGCTGGACTGTTTATTGACTCAACGCTAATAAAGCTCACAATATAACAAATACATTAAGGAAAAGAAAAACATCTGATGTTTTCAGCACTATTGTTAAAAGGTAGAGAGAACTTCATTACTTACAGGCTGGATAATCAGTGATTATTTAAACATTAAATGCATGCTACACAGAAAAGCTGGATTTAACCCAGGCTTTCTGAAATGAAGAGTGGTTGTTTGTTAAGAACACTAGAATGCCCTGCTGCTGTCTGGAATCTGCTGGATCCCACACCATTAGCACACTGGGATTACATTTGAGGGATTCCACCTTAGGCTTTTGTTCATCGGGCAGACAGTGAGACCTTTTTTATTTGCAGGGTTAAAAAAGACCAGAAAGGAAGGGCAGCAGGTAGTGAGCATGACTGAGAGGGACTAGTGCTGCTCTGTACATTCTGCAGCCTAATTAGAGGGAAATGTGTGTTCTTTTCCTGAAGAGAGAGCCAGGGTAAGGAAAGGGGAACACATGTAAGGGATATCAAAGCACTAACGGCTTTTTTGCTCCTGGAATTAACCGCTAACCCCACGGTGCACTGGTACAGCTGCACTTACAGAGCAAATCGATACAAATGGCTGGAGATTTCCAGATATTAATGTAGTTTTAAAGGAGCAGCTAACTTGCCAATGAAGAGCCATGTTACTAAGAAACCCCACGTTCAAATTAGTAAGTTAAAGCTCGTTGGCTGAACCCTACCGCATTAATTTGCAGCCAAACCTTGCTGATTCATATTAGTAATTATGCAAACCATTATGAATGATTGAACTCTGAATCCATAAACAATTGCAGAAAAGCAATCATACCCTTGCACACAGCCTGTTTGATGATTTTGTGCCTCAGGTTTAATTTCCTTTAAATCATTTCCCACAATACATTATGTGTGAAATAATACTCTGTGAAAAAAAATGCACTAAGCCTGATTTCAGGGTCACCCACAAAGTGCTCAAAGAGAGAGCACAGACAGCAGTGCTTCTGTGTCAGCTTTAAAGAGCACAGAGGTTAGAAAGTTTAGAGAGCAGTTCATTGAGAGTCAGTACGCTACAACTGCTTGATCCGCTGAGGTGTCTAAACTTTGCCAAATGCCAATGCTGAAATAACAGAGTCTCTCCTGAGCACAGTTAGGAGAACAGGAAAGGGCTGCATTATCTCAGTACTAGGATCTGCTTTCTGAAGGTGCCTCTGGGTACAGCACTGTAACATTGCCAGGATATTAAAACTGCAGCAAACAGAGCTGATTTATCAGTCATGATGGATCAGCAGCGTATTCGAAGGGAGGATGCTGGCGAGTGGTGCAGTGTCACCCCCTGACGTCAGCAGGTCCCTGCAGCAGCCCCGGGGGGGCTGGGGCTGGGCCAGCAGGAGCAGTATCACCCTCAGTGTGGTCTGGAGTCAGTGGCCATTTTTCCAGAACAAGAATTGCAAGAGCATTTGTCCTTAGTTCTGGTTTGCCATTGCAGCTATGTTTAAAAGGGGATTGTAAACCATGAGTTTTAAACCAGTCATCTTTCAAAGACCGGACATTGCAGAGTCTGTGAGAAGAGGTGGAAAAGCACAGGCTTCCCCTCCAGGATTTGCTTCTCAAAAGGGACAAAAGAAATGTCAGCTTGTGAATTCGTGAGCACTGTTGTTACTTTGTGAACCTGTTCAGTGGATTCACTCACAGACTTGTCCATAGGGATGCTGGTTTCACTAATTACCAGATCAGAGCAGTAACAGATTCCTGGATCACTGAATTTTAACAAGAAATATTCAAATGCCTGGACAAGCAGGTGTTCAGGGAGCAGAGCTGCAGAGCAAGGAAGTAAAGACCCTTTTTGCTACAAACAGGTTGTTGGGTCACATTTGCTGTTCAGCAGTTGTAGGTGAATGTTAAGAAATTGCAAGGGAATATGTTATGTCCTTTGTGCTGAAGAACAATGCTCTCAGGTGGTGCTCTCAGGGATTTTACACAAATTGGTCTTGCTTTTTACCTATGTAAACAAGCTGTCCTTTGAAATTATTGGTCAGATGAATGCAGGAAATGCTCAGTGGAGCATTTATTTATGTTGTCTTTAAATTAACACACTATGATTCCTGGTCCAGCTATCTGAGGTATGTCAGGAAATGTTTTGTATCTTTTGCTGGTATGACCATATCTTTGTAATTAAGAGTCTCAAAGATATGCATATATTGTTCTCAAAACAACACATTTTTAATTTTCCTGGCAAGATGGGTTGTTCCATCTTGTGTGCTTGTATTGGAGAAAAGACTTGTTCATCTGCAGGCTGTAGTTGGGAAGTATTGTCAGGATGGCCTGAAAATTGAAATTGCATTGCATCCCATTCCTCCATAATACTTTAGTTTTCCCACTCCTGAGAAGTGGAAGTTCTTGCTCTGTGTAGGCACTCCTGGCATAATTGTGTTCCACTTGAGCCCCTGTAGCTGAAGGGCTTCTATCTCCTCTGTGCTTGTTCTCCTGGGGTGATTCCTGGCACGTGCGAGCAGCAGCCTTTCTCTGCCTGACTGGGCTCTCAGTCAGTCCCCCAGCACTGGGGGCTTTGGCCATGCTGTGCCAAAGGCACCACTCAGAGACTCAGCTTCCACAATCCACCAGAGCCATCCACACGTGCTGGAGAATGACTCTGTATGTCCTGAGGTCTGAGGATTTGAGAAGGGACAGAGTATATTCCAGATGTAGCTGGTACAGCCTGGAGAATTTTGCATTTCAAGCATTACATTTCTTCTTAGAGAAGAAATTTCTACCAAGGAATGTGAACGTCTATCTTAAAAATTCCCCATGTGGTACAAAGCTCAGGAAGCTACAGAGAAAAAAGGAGACTCTCCAGTCCCTACAGATTACCAGGAGAGATTAAGTTGATCCATGACTCTGCTTGCACTGTGTACTAAAAGCACATGTGTGCTCACAGTGCTGGTGCTGAGGGCAGAGCCATCACCAGAAGGCCGCTGGGCTTAATGGCACCGAGGGCAGGGTACCGGTGACTTGTGGATGGCTTTGGGAAGAAACAAATGAGATTTCAAGAGATCTATATTCAGGATTGCTTAGAGACATTTATTGAGAGCTGCAAATTCAACTCACATCATAGGCTCTCAGAGCATCTGAACTTCCCTTGAGCATGTGTGTGTGTTGGTGGGAGGGATGTGAGGAGTCGAATTTGGGTTTGTTGTTTCCATGCAAGTTCTGAGTAGCATAAAAACAGCTATGGACACATCATTCTCCACACCTGTAGTCACTGACAAGCCAGTCTGCAGAGGGATTTTTCAAAGGCACCGTCACAAGGTGCCACCTGCCCTTTGAGCAGTGGAAAATCCCCTCCTCATCCCAGCCTCCTTGCAGCAAGAAGGCACCAGAGCGCAGGCTCAGCTCAGGGGTCAGGATTGATCCCTGGAACTAGACTCTGAGCCAGAGCACAGGGCATTTGGCATGGACAAACTCCCCTGCAGGTAGGAGATGTACCACAGAGATGAAATTACTCATCTGTTTTTTTATCTTTATAACTTGCTTTTTGTTTTGTCCTTTTACAAAACAAGGGTGTTATTCTGAAGGCTTTTCATTCAGTTTTTAAGATTTTCTGGCTTCACACCTTGCTGCCAGTCCTATCCCCCGTGCCACCAGATCTGGCTCAGATGGCAGGTAGTGTTGGGTCCTTGCTGCCAGGACACAGAACCATCTTCCATAGGGGCAGAGGCTTCTTCTCCAAATGCAGTGTGTTCCTGCAAATGAAATGGAGAGAAACTCTAGGCAGTTCTTGGATGGACAGCCATGTGTACACTCCATTTTTGTTTCCTAGCAGTGCCCAGCTCTGTCCATTTAATTTACATCTCTTGCAAAGGGAAGGATTCTGTGCCTTTCTGTACAGGACACCACTAAATATTTCCTTCATCCTCGCCTCTCATCTAATGTAGGCTACACCTCACAGATGAGGCAGAACAGACTAGAACTGTTGTTTGTCAGTGAAAGGTGAGAGCAGCTCCTTAGCAACGCAAAGGCCGTTGTTCATTGTCTTCTGCAGGAGCCCATTCCGTGCCACCCATCACAAACGCTTCCCGCCATGGCTGCCCCGCCACAGAGGCTTCCAGCAGAGATCCCCGCTAGGAAGTGACCAAGTTTGCACACCCATTGTGCTCCTGGCAGACACTGTCATCTTGTACATATTTAGCCTGATCGCTCTGGCAGGTTATGAAAGGCTAAATGGTGCAAACACATGTGGCAGATGCCGTTCTCGTGATAGCGGAGGAGCCACTGAGCCCCTGTTGGGAGCGTGCCAGCTCCATCTCGTACACTGAAGAGCTTTATGCTTTGAAGCCTTCCACAGCTTGCCCTGAGGGACTGCTGCTGAAGTGGTAATAAAATTCAGAATGAGCCTCAGAAAGTCAACTTGTTGGTTTCAAATGGGGTTTTTCCTTATTAAGCTTCCCTTTAGCAGCCATATGTAGATCTGCTCTGTCAAAAACACCATGTTCCCCCTGAGAAAGGTGATTCAAACTGAAAAGATAAATAGATGGAAGCACAGAGCTGGCAAAGAAAGTGAATTGTTTGTGTGAGCTGAATCTCCAAATGATCCTTGATGTTCTTCAGGTGAAGGAAAGTGAAGGAAGTCGGGGAATAAATGTTGGTTACTGGGAGCTCCTTCTGGCAGTCTATCTAGAAAATATGTACAAGGCATTCTCTGCTCCCCAAAAACAGGTATTTTATTTGCCTTAAAG
The DNA here is from genome assembly GCA_013400315.1 of Bombycilla garrulus. Lineage (NCBI taxonomy): Eukaryota > Metazoa > Chordata > Aves > Passeriformes > Bombycillidae > Bombycilla > Bombycilla garrulus. The sequence goes on from VXBU01016829.1 coordinate 299,932, forward strand.
ATTCCAAACTGGGTGGCACATTTCAGGTTTTGAGCTCCTAATCTGTGGATATTGACAAGAACAGTTCAAGTTGTGGTTTTAGATGAAGCTGGTAACAATAGCAGGAATATGTAGCACCCCTGAAACATTTATAAAGAGCATTAAGTGCAGCACCTCAGTGAGGCAGGTAAGCCCCTTCACTGAGATAAGGCAGTTGTGCCTCCGCTGAGAGAGGAAATCATCTGCTCAGGGTTATAGTCAAAATTAAGCCAAAATATTTGGCCGATGGAACATGGCTTTTAACACAGCATATCAGTAAAAACAAAGTATTTAATTACCTTAATGTATTCTTGTGTAACACCTCCCTTTCTCTCTTTGCTGTTTATTATCAACAGTGAGTTAAAAGTTTGTATTGAGTGGGGTTTTTCTTCTGAAATCGAAGAGAATTTAAGTATTATGGGATATTGTGGTTTTCTCCGGTTACTGAAACAAGGATCCTTAAAGCTGAGCTCATTCTTTCTAACCTGCATATCTGAATGAGCAGGCAAGCAACAGTCCCAGTAACTCCTGGGCTAGGCAGCACTTGCTATAGCAAGGATGCAGTGCTTGGGATGTCCATAAATATTTTTACTGTGAAAAAGTCTGTGGGAGAGAGCCCTGCTGTGCTGGAGACCGTGCTGATTCCGAGAGGCAGCTCCAGCCAGCCTGGCACACAGAATGGAATGGGGGTGCTGGGCAGAGAGGGGCCAAGCACGTGGACATCCAGCCAAGCTGTGCCAGGTGCACAGAGCATTTTAATGGGTGTGAGGGAGAGCTGAGGTGTCTTTCAGAGCAGGAGGGGGAAACCCTGCCCTTGAATGTGTGGAGGAAGTAAAATCTGCAGAGAAGAAACTGCACATTAGTTCTCTGTGGACAGGTATCTCAGGATCATTAAATCTGTGTAGCATGTTTAAGTTGCCTTATGCAGGTGCTCACTTTAAGGCCACACAGCTGAACCAGGCAAGAAGGTTCCTGTGCTCCTGAGGGCAGTGCCAGGGTCCTGCTGCCATTCCCAAGGCGTGAGTGCTGGTGGCAACCACGTAAATGGCCCCCTCTCCCAGCTTGCTGGGTGAGCCTGCTGACATCTGCTCGGTCATTGTGAGGCCAGCGTGGGGCACCTCCTGACCACAGCAAGCATTAACAAGAATTACACTCCGAGCATCTCACGCGAGCTGTTAAAATTATCTTTCATTATAAAGAGAAGCAAATCACAGCTTTGTAATCTTTATATTTACAGTTATATTTACAGTTATATTTACAGCCATGAGGTTCTACAGGGAGCAGTGTCCTCTCTATCCTTTTCCTCCTTTTTCATGGAAGAATGCTGCTGTGAATGCTGTCACTGAAAGAAAAAGTTACAAGAGCTTCCTGCTAGAATTGGTTCAATTTAGCTTCATCACACTAGTGCAAAGAACATATTGCAGCGCTGTGGTGGCCTGTTTTTCTGGCTTTTATTAATCCAGAAACCTTAATGATGAACAACATTTGTGTCATTGTCTACACAAATTTAATTTGTTTATGCAGCAGTTCAGTTAATCCTGCAATCTGCTTTTCTCAAATGAGGACAGATAATGGAGACAACGTTCTTTACAGGTCTTCAGGCTTTTAAATTCTGATAAAATCAGGATTCTTCACTGGGTCTTGCCACAGCTCTGAATTAAGCCACTTTAAATGTAATTACTGAAGCTGGCTGTACATCAGGAACATCCATTAAAAGAATTGATTGACCATGCTGTTACAAGGAGGCATTTTATGAACAAACGATCATGATGGGTCCAGAACTGTAATTTATAAAGGCAAAAAAGCAGGTAAATACTTTATTAGTGGTTAATGAGAGGTTCACAAGATAACTAAATTTCTTCTTTTTTACCCAGCTACTTCAGGGAACCTTGGTCCATGGCCATCTATCACGATCGGTTTATTGATCTGCAGAAGGAGCTGCGCCAAACCCTGATGTCAGAACAGGTAAGAAAAACGACTGGCGAGCGCATTTTATTATTTAGGTAATTTGTTAGTGGTGTTCACTTTGGTTTCTTCTCCCATCTTTGTCCTGAAGCCTTATGTTTCTGTTTACCTCTCTCTTCGGGGAAGCCTGAGCAGACTGTGTACCTCACAGTGGGGGTCACCATGTACAGCACAGTGTTCAGTTTTCTTGTTTGGGCATATTCTCAAATCTGCCAGTAGAACCTGAACTCACTTTGTTGTCCTGCATTTTTGCATTATAGCTGCAATTTAGTCCAAGTACCCAGTGGAATCTGGAGCCTGGCTTGTCCATGTATCCCCTTGGGTTTAGGAGTGTTCCCTAATAGGAACACGGTACAGGCCATCCCACACCTGTCTCAGCTGAGCCTGTGGGTAGGTTTTTCAACATCTCCCCATAGGGAATGGCTTTTGTAGTCCAAAGGGTGAAAGCAACTGGCTTTTTCAGTGATAAATGGATTTCCTGAATAAGGGTGAAATTAAAGTGTTTGCTAATGCTGTTTACAGCTTTGGCCCTAGCACCATAGACAGAGGCATAAAGCCTCAGCAGCCTGTAACTGCCTGCCCAAAATCCAAAGGCACTGTGCTTCATGGGGAGAACTAATAACAACAGCAGGTGTTCAGCAGCCCCCAGAGCTGCCTCCCCCACCCCCTGAGGAACTTCTGGCTGATCCCAAACAGAGTTCGTGGTCTGATCTCGGTGCTTCCAACTCACTACCCAGGACCAGTTCACCCTGCCCCTGCTCACACTGCTTCTGCCTTTGTTTAACCCCACGTGGTTCCAGACGGTGGCACTGGGTTTTAAACATGCTCACAGAGTTTTTAACTGTGTGGAAAACAAACAGAATTGAGCGTAAATAGAGGGAGGAGAGGGAGGGTGGCAGCACTGTAAGGGAGGTTGTGGAGCCTGTGGCCCATCCATCTCCAGGGCCCAACACTGGCACATCCCAGCTGCAGCCATGTGTGCTCAGCCCCAGCCCTGCCTCCTCCCTGAAGGGCTCAGAGCAATTTGCCTCCTGTTGTCCTGGCCCAGAAAGGGCTTTGGTGCAGTTTAATTTGGGTTCTCTTGGAAGACCTCTATAAAAGAATACAAAATTAAGTTCTGTGCAGAATGAGGAGCCTGATACGTTTTTCTTGCCACCATTAAAACCTATTTCTCATGCTGTAAGTGTGTACAACTTGAGATAGAGGGAAATTTGTGCCCTACAAATGAAGGACTCACTTGCCTTACCCTGTCTTTGTGGCAGCAGTCGTGACACAGAGTGTCCGTGTGTGCACTGGAAGCAGCTCTGTGTGAATCAGTATTGTTCCTATGGACTTAGGTGATGGTATCTGCATCTGAATGAAAATCTGGCATTTTGGACTTATATTTTTTTCACTGTAATTTTAACTATATTTACTAAAAGTGATTTTAATTATATTTACTAAATGTCACCATTTATGTTTTCATTGGGTGTTCCTCCTGGGCACAATGCCAGATCCAGAGTAGGTACCATGTGCTCATAGAGTATCACTTAAATGCCTCACACTGGTTGTATTTCTATATGAAGCAAGAGACTTACTGTCTTTGCCTCCTATTGCTCATATTCTAGCTTGTTTCAGCATGCAGAAAAATTACTAATGAAGTGTAAAAATTAGGGAAAGATGTTTTAGAGCTATGGGCGCAAATGCACCAAAGTCAGATATTTCTGGTTAGTTTTCAGAGAAAGTGGAAATCAGTCTCCTGCAATAGGGGTAATATTTAGAGAAATGACTGCTAATTGAACCAATAACTGCGTAGAAAAGCCGGATATGTTCTGGGGATGGGGGCTGCTCGTTTAGCCTGTGTTGAAATTGTCACTCGAGGCTGCCCTGGCAGCACGGGGCGTGTTTGCCCCTCGGGGATCGCAGCCGTGTGTTTGCTCCGGCGGTGCAAACATGCAGATGGCAGGGTTGGGGCTGCCTTCATCAGCTGCTGGATGCTGCCGCATGCCGGGGGCACGCGTGCCGTGCCAGACCTTCCGGAACAGCACTTGTCCTCCGGCAGGAATAATCGCCCGGTGCTCGGGCTGCAGCTGGGCCGTGCCGAGACTCGGTTAAAAGCCACAGTAAATATAGGGTATGGGGGGTGGGGGGGGAGAGGGGAAGTGTGGAATTCCTCTAGTGAAACCCCTCTGACAGGCCGTGCCAGGACAGCCACGGGTTCGACACGGGTTTGTTCCACAGAGCCCTTGCACCTGCGGCTGGTCATTCGTGAGGGAGAGATGAACGAAATAGTCGAGCACCAGCAGCCCCAAGGTGCACTCGGTGCACTCCATGACCCACTGCCCCCCGTGTCCCAGCTCTGACACGTTTTCAGGCCGTTTACGGAGCCCGCTGCCACGTTCCGTGCCTGCGGAGTGTGCCCCGCGTCCCGTTCGTCTGTGTGACAGCTCTGTCCCGCAGGTGCCCGGGCAGCCCCCTGTCGCCGAGCAGCGTCCTGAGCACAAACCCGGCCCGCCGCCGCTTCGAGAGCCCGTGCTGCGCTACCTGCGCCACCACCGCGCCCAGATGCCCATGTACGCCCCGACCGACGCCTACAGACTGCTGCCGGCCGCAGGTAGGAGACACGGCGGGGCAGCGGGGGCTCGGGCCGCAGCTCCAGCCCTGGGAGGGTCTCGGTGCCCAGCCGTGGGCAGGGGAGTCTTGGTGTGCAGCCCAGGCATTGACGGGGGGGAGGTCGCAGTGTGCTGTGCACCCTCAGCAGTGATGAGGGGGGGGTCTCGGTGTGAAACCCTGTAGTGGCCGGGGCTCTCGGTGC
>VXBU01016830.1:5598-19887 GCA_013400315.1 Bombycilla garrulus
TCAGCCCGGGACCGAGCCGGGACACCCCGCACCCAGCCCGGGACCGAGCCGGGACACCCGCATCTACCTAGCATCTATCCCGGGACACCCCGCACCCAGCCCGGGAGTGACCCGGAACACCCGCACCCAGCCCGGGACACCCCGCATCCACACCTACACTGACCCAGGACTTCTGCACCCAGCCGCGCACCGATCCCCGGACCCCCGCTTCATCACCATACCGATCCCGCGCTGATCCAAGACCGCATCCAGCCCCGCATCGATCCGAGCCCACACCGGGAACCTCCTCATCCTCTCCCCCACATCCACCTGGAACCCCCAGCACGCCCACATCCAGCCCCGCACTGATCCCAGGATCCCTCCACATCCACCCCTGTACCGACCCCAAATCACTGGGATCCCCCACGCTGACCCAGGACGCTCCTTCACCCACCCCTGCACTGGCCCATGGCTACTCGTTTTTATCCTCAGCACCTCTGCATTCATCTCCACACGACCCGGGACTCCCAGGATCCCCACACCCACCCGAAACCACTGGGACCCCCCACACCAACCCAGGATGTGCTCCATTCAGCCCCCTTGAGTCAGGACCCCCCATTTCCACTGTCGAGACCCCTGACATCCACCCCACACTGACCTGAGCCGCCCCCCCGCCACAGCTGAGCAGCCCCAGGCACAGAGCAGGAGCATCACACATTACAAAATCTCAGAAGATTCTAGGCTGGAAGGGACACCCAAAGATGATAAAAGCCCAATTCCCAGCCCTACCCATGACAGCCACTACAATCCAATCCTGTGTCTGAGAGCATTGCCCAAATATTCCAACATGTACTGTCTAAATCATCAGTGTAAGGTCTATATATGTAGATATTCCTAAGTCACAGCTCACAAAAAACAGGGCAAGACTTAAAGGAAAACGTTACCTTACCAAGGACCCACTGACAGGACAAGCACAACCCAGCCCTTACAGACCTCAAAGTGCCTCCATCAGTTAGCCATGGCCCACCCTCACTGCCCCTGTGCTTGAAAAGAGGCAAACAGAAGCCCCTCCCTCTCCCAAACTAGCTTAATTAGGAAATCAGCCTGTTAATTGATTACCAGAACTATAAAAGTGCTGTAAGTAACCCTGGTAGGAAGAGGTTGAGAACATCAGAAAGCTGAAGGTAAGCAGTGCTATTTGTGCTGTTTCCTTATTCCTTCCTTCCTTTATTTCTTATATGTTGAGAGAAGAGTGTTTTAGTCTCTTGAAGATTTTCTTTCTGGACTGCCTATACAGCCACTTTACAGTAAATTCAGGAGCTATTTATCACTGTTTAGCGTGCATTCAGAATGAAGGTGTGTTTGGAGTATAGCCATTCTCTTCCCTGGCCTATCCTAGTCCCTCAGGAAAGAGCTGGAAGCCAGCTCCTGGCTGAGCTGGTGGTGAGGGTTATCATGTATGGGACTAAAAGTAAAATGAGAGCTGCCCCTCAGCCTCTCCCATCCTAGCCAGAGCCTGGTTTTGGGGCCTCCTTTTCAAAGAGACTCAATTTTAGCTGGGGTTAGTGGTCCTCTGACTTTAGGAGCGAGGATAAAATGCCTCTATCTCCTGTACAAAGCTAGGAGTAGCAATATACAGGCTGAGGTCAAATAAACAGTGTCAGGGAGGCTCCATAAGGACCTCTGAGCAGCTAACAGGATGTGGTGGAACTGCTTTACTCTAAAAGACAATGAAAGGCTACACACCTTCCTACATGTCCTGGATCCTGCTCAGCTCCTTGCAAGACTGAGACAGGATTTTGCCAAGAGTGGTCCTGTTACTGTAAGCCTTTTACTGTAATCCATTGGTGAACAGCAACAGGTTTATCCTGACAGGGTCATCCTGCTCTCTCTCCATAAGCCAGAGAGCTGCTGGATTCTGTACCATGCTATCCACCCAGAGGCACAGTACCAGCATTTTGACCAGAAAGGAAATCCTAGAAAATGGCTTCTTGGCTAGCTCCTCCAGCCAGAGCCATTCTTCTCCTGTTCTGAGTTATTACATGGACTCCAGCAGTGCTTCCAAACCTGACAACTGGGAGCTTCCCCTGGACTTGGACAACACAGCAAGCGGCAGCTCTCTGTGTGTTGTCAAGCAGGCAGAGTGTCTGAGCAGCTGTGTAAAGACTGATCTGAACAGCCTGACCCAGGGCACATCTGACCTCAGCCTTGTCTGCTTCTGCAAGGCCCACCGAGGCCAGGCCAACTTTGAGCTGTCTGGCTTGTCCTGTGAGCACCCCAGCAGAGATGGCTGCCTGATGAATGTGGTGTCACAGAACACCTCGACACCTTGCAAGAAAGACAAGCCCTGCAAACCACTGGAGAGCCTGCTCTTCAAAAGCTCTGAGGTGGCTGGAAACATCTCAGCCCTTGGGAAAGCGCCCGCACCCAGGTGGGACATCTCGGCAATAAAATCCATTATGGATACCAGCACGTCCCTCGACACAAGCACTGAGGAGCTACGATTCTTGAGATGCTCCAAACCAGACACCTCATCCCTGGAGACCCCTGTGGTGATTCCTCTGGCTTGGCCTGGTGCCTTCAAGAAGCATCCCACGCTGATTCGCAGGTCTGCCACCCAGGAGGCCCAGCCGAGAGACCCTGAGGCTGTCCCTGTGTTTCTGGATCACATTCTGTGATGCTGCTGCCCTGGCTCCAGCTGGAGCTGCTGGGTGCCTGCCCCCTCCTGTGAGGAGCAGGGATCCACGCAGCAGCACAGCACACGGAGCTTGAGCGGCTAAACGTGCCCGCCTGGGGTCACCAGCCGGCGCCGCTGCTGGGGGATGTTCGGGCTGGTGACGGCACCCCTGAGAGCCACGGTCCTGCTGGCTACTCCTCCCCACCCCCCGATCCCTCTCTGTTGTATTAGCACAATAAAGGTATAAATGTCTCTCTGCTGGTGGTCTCTGACTCTCGCCGCCCTCCCGGCCTGCAGCCGAGCCCCCTGAACACCCAGGGCCGGCCTCCGGCACCGCGCGGGGCAGGATCCTCGGCGGTGGCCGCGCCCGGGCCCCCGTCCTCCCGGCCGCGTTACCTGGCAGAGGGCTCGGGGCGGCTCCCGGCGGGGAAGGGGCGGCGGGACGCGGCTGCAGCCCCGGGGCCACGGCCATGGCTGCGGGGCCGGCGCTGCCCGCCGGGAGCGCGGGCGGAGGCGCGCCCGGGGCTGCGGATCCCTCTCCTGGCGCACCGGGAAAGCACAGCCTGGAGCGGCCCCGGGCACCCGCCCGCCTCGTGCGGGGGGTCACTGCTCGTCCCGGGTGGATGGGGGAATCCAGCACCTGCCACCGCGCAGAGATTTCCTCTGGCGCGTCCAAGCCCTGCTCCGAGGGAAGGGAAGCAGCCCAGGACATTGCACTAGAGATTTTCACACTGTCCTGTTAGAGCTCACCCCACTCACACAATCCTGATTTTCCTCTCCTGTCTTTGCTTACAGCAAAGAAAGGGAGGAGGACTTGTTAAAACCACAGCTCAGGACCTTTTTGGTTTGCTGAATAACCAATAAACTGTCTCCCCCTTCTTTTAGGGGCAGATTAAGGGGTAATGAGTCATGTTTCATGAGAGGGCAGAGACAAAAAGGGAAAGCACCAAGTGTTGCTTGTACCCAACTTCTATAAAGCACAGCAATATTTTCATTAATATATAAACACCCTCACTAGCTCTGTGCCTGCCCCCTGGCCTCACCTCACCTCCTGAAAGTGCTCACCTACTGCTACTCCTTCAAAATGCTGTCAGTCAGCCATAAATTTTACATGTATCACACTCCCCTGGCTAAAGTGTTTCTAGTTACAAACTAACTTTAAATACTTCCAGGGGGCCAAAGGGATAGCTTTGAAAGAGAGATGCAAGCTACATGTACTCCACACTGGTAAGAAAACATCCATTCAGTGAAGAAAATTTGTTCTTCAGCTGTTAGAGAGGCCTCAGAGACACCCAGAAAACAAGGAGCTGCTTGTATCCCCTGGCTGCTCACATGGCTTTTTTTCTAAACCATGTTACAACATCACCGATGGGTGACAAAACAACTCCAAAACAAGGGCTGGGAGACTGAAAGTTATTTACAGTTTGAAGTATAAACACCCCAGAAGAGCACAAACCAGAGCTATAATTAGCAAGAGGAGCACTCTGGGGGTTGGTTCAGCTGCAGTCTGCTCTGGCTGACTGATCAGTATTGATACTGCACAGGAGAAGAGATTAAGCCTGTTGTGTAAACCTGGAGCTGGAATGTACAAAGTGCTCTGGGTGACAAACACAACCCTGGCCTTACATGAAAACAGAGGAAGAAATGAAAAATTTCCAACGTGCTGCTGTGAAATGGGAATGGCTGCAGGGGAGGAAGAGGTACAGCCACTTCTGCTTAATGTTATATTAGCGCATCTCAACTGGGCAGGACCTTGGCAGGGGCTTCGGGACACCTCCTTTAGAAAAACCTGTGCCAAGATGCTATGTGAAGCATGAAAAAATGCAAAATAAAAATATATTCTGGGGGCATAAAAAAAAATGAACAGACTTTTTGCAAAAAGCACCTCTGATTTTAAAAATCACAGCAGAGCAAGGTAAAGCACAGAAGGTAAAGTCACGGAAGGCCTGAGTGGGGGAAGAATTTAACAATTTGAGTGTCAGACTGACAGTCAAAAAAGAATTTGTAACGCAATTTCACCATGTTAATATAAAAAAGAAGTCCTTGCAATAGAGGTGTTGTGTTGATGATGTTGACAAATCTTTGCTTCTCACCACTGATCTCCTTGGCTCTATTTTTGCTGTGCACTGCGCTTCAACATTTCACAGTCAATGAATTTAACCTGAATTTCCACTCCTGAACTCACTACCTCAGGGAGTGGGCTAAATAGTAAATAACTGGAAGTAAAAATATTCCTGAGTTTCTGCGTAGTATCACAGTTTCTTAATAATGATCCATTAAATCTCCTTTCTTTTTAAAATCCCGTAGTTCGAGTCTGATATGAGGCAAAGATCTGCAACAATGTCATTATTGCTTAATTTCAAATCCTCCCCTCCCTTGGAAGAAATATTTTCCTTCTACAGTAGCAAACTCACCTCTCCTCAGTTCCCTTTGGCAGAGAGACAAAAGGAGGCTGCCTCAGGGTGATAAATGTATTTTCAGCAGCTCCTGTTAAAATTATGGCTCTATTTTTTTTGTCCTCAGTTCACAAACCAAAGTAACAACCCTTCTCACAGTGCAATTAAGGATTTCATATACACCAGAAGAACCAACAGTAAGACCTAACTACAAAAAAATAAATGCTGGAGCCAGAAAGAAGGACCTAAACCACATTTTCTTGGTATATTATTTTTTAATATATTAAAAAATTACAGTTTCATAAAGAAGTAGAAAAATAAGAAATTCTTTGGAAAGTGCTTGTAAAATACAAGCAGTTTCCAGAAGGCATTAATTATCTGAACTACCACACATAAATGATCCAAGCATCCAGTGAACTACTGAGACAGTCCCAATCAATACATGGAACAGAGAGGCTTTAAAAATGGAAAAATGTACTTTCCCTAAAAGGTCTATGTCAAACTGGGGAAAGCCAGGTCTCAGGTACCATTCTGGAACCCAGCTTCACTTGGGTCAGTATCGTGTTCCTTAAGTGAGGGAAGGGGAAGGGAAAAAAGAAGAAGAAAAAAGAGTTTTAATGACAAGGTAGATTTCTGGCTATATAATGTGTGAAACAGAAATTCTTGTTAGCACAAACTGCTGCTCTGCCAATATGCTCCAAATACACTCTGAAGCAACAAATCTGCCATGAAGAATTCCTCCAGCATAGCTGTATTTCAGTGCAGCTCCTGAGGAACAATGCTGGTGTCACCTCTGCACTGCAGCACTGGCCAGAGCTGTGAACACCCCTGAGGACACCCTGCTCTCACTCAGGTTCCAGTAATGAACTGCATTTAGCTGCAATTACAAACCACACTTGCATGTACTAATCCCCCAATTAAAATAAATTAGGGACTTAATAAATTGAGCACTACATGTTTTATGGAGATTAACAGTCATAAGTGCTCTGGATCACACTTCACTGCTCTCATTTACTGCACAGCTGATGTCTTACATCACCTCTTGCCTGTGACAAGTGTAGCTGCTACAATGACACACCACCCTTACTGCTGCTACTACCAGCTACTCACTTGTAATTGTTATTAAAAATACCTGATTCAGTTTCTTAAACTCAACCACTTGGAAGAAGATGTGCTCCAGGATATATTTGGCATCTTGCTTGTCCTTTGGGAGCTCACTGGTCACTCCCAGGATGTCGCCGCATTTCCGCACGTAGAACTCCAGGTCCTCATCAGTGCCTAAGGGAGCACCCAGGGAAGGATGTGAGTGTGAGTTTCATATTCTAGTGAATATCATGTGTAAGGATCACTCACATCTGGAGCAGCTGCCCAAAACCCTGCTCTCAATCTCCATTTGCTGTTGGCATTCTGGGAGGTTCAGTCCCATAACCAAGCTCAGTGGATTAGCCATGATGCATTCCTGCAGCCACTGTCTGCTCATCTTCAGGTGTTTAGAATTATCTTAACATATTAACTTCAAAGCATATAAAGGATGTGAAATTTATCAGCAAGAGTGCACAAAGCAATTTGTGCACAATATAGGAAACAGCAGGCAGAAGCATGATAAAATGTCATGTAATAGACAAAATATAATGTCATGGTACATAAAGCCATGCTATTAATTTCCAAAGCCTTTCAATTTCATAGATCAGGATAAGAGCAGTAGATTTTCCCAAATGAGGTCCATGCTTTAAAATTAAATATAACAATTTTCCTCTAAAAAAAGTGGACTTTTATTTTAAATGTGCAAACAATCTGCTCCACTTACATTTGTTTGTAATCTCTGCAAGACGTGCTTTCTCAGAGGAAAAGGTTTCATCCAAGTCAAACAGTTCCAGAGCAGGAGGAGGCAATTCTCTGAAAGCAGGTGGAAATACCTGGACGAGAAAAAAGAGCATGGTTGACTGCCACATATCCTTCTTAAACTTTATAGATATCTAAGACAGCAGTTTTGAACTTTTATTAGACTTGAAAAAACTGTTTAAAAAGTCAAAAGAAACTCCAAAGCCACAGAACAAAGGGGAACCATTTGAAATCCCATTTTTATTTTTTAAAAATAACTGAGCATTCCAAAAGAGTCTGGTCACACATATGCCAGAATAATCATCCAGCATCACAATTAGACATTCTTACTTGCAGTTTCAGTTTTGCTCCATGAGACCTAGGTGATGGCTGAGAGCTGAGGAACTAAATTGACCCTAACAGCTCACCCTGAAAACATACTGACATCAGTTCTGGTCAGAGTATTTTCTGTTTCATGCAGGCACCATTTCTGTCTCATATTGGACTTGGGTTTTTAAAAAGCAGTGGATGAGCCACCACTTTCAGTTGCACTCCTGCAGCTCTAAAGGATCCCAGTAATGCTTTCTCAGTGGCCAGGCTAAACAAGGATGGAATAATGATGGCAAAATTCAGATACTCAAGAGATCTGAAATGATTCTGACACCTCCACAGCTTGTGCTGTTGCTGTCAGCCCAAACATTTCTGGTAAAAGTTTGATCAACCCCTGCTGTAAAGGACCAGTGCTCCACTTTCTGCTTCCCTCAGGATCTGGGAGATGAAGGCAGAGCAGGACTTACACCACCACTGCTTTCTGAAATACCACATCCTGTTTCCACAGGGAGGCTGAGCCAGCACCTCACAGGACTGGGAGCAGCTACTCACTCAAAGGCTTATCACACAAGGATTCTGTTTTGGTACCACACATTACACTTTGAAGCTCTGTTAATAAATTAGAAGTGTAAATAAGTGCTCTTTCCTAAAAGATGGTCCCTGTAGTGTAGTCAACTCCCAAATGATTAATTATTGCTACAGCATTTCTCACTACTTCTTCTACAGAACTATGGAAATGACACACAGAGGTTTTGCATGAAACAACTGGAGACTCATTAAGGTTGGAATAGACATCCAGAATTATCAAGTCCAACCTCCATGGAGAAGGGTTCTCCCTGTACTGTATAAGTGAGAAAATTACTCACAGCTGGCTGGAGGACAGGTAGTGGAGTAGTAAATTCAGGCTGAATGAGCTGGAGGGGTTCATGTTTCACATTCAGTTCTTCATATGCTCTGCAGCACAGAAAAATTTGAAGTATGAGGGAAAAACTGATACCACTAGCAGGCTACAGAGATCAATTTTTGTGAACACACCAGCATCAAAGTTTTGCACTGTAACAGCACAAAAAAAATGGGATGTCCATTTTATAAGGACCTCAGAGAACTACAGATGAGTAATAAATAACTTCTACAGTGAGAAAACTAAAGTTGTGACAGAGGAAGATAATGATAGGTGGATATATAAGATGACTAAAAAAAAATCACAGCTCAATTCTACAATTGACTTTTAGCAGGATGAGCATGGATAAAGAAAAAGTGATCCAGCACAAAACAAGCAGAACTGGGATTTCAAAAAGTTTGTAAGGAAGTCAATAACCAAAAGTTATTTAAAAAAAAATTTGTTATGGGGTCAGAAGGGAGATCCTCCTGTGAATTCACAACTAGTGAAAATACAAGAAATACAGAGTCAGAAGAAAGAGTGTCCCCAGCAGAGAGGAGTTTCATGGAATCTGTGTTATGCTGCCACTACTCAGTGTGTTCAGACATGAGCTGGGTAACAGGGGAGTTATGATGGACAAACCTGACAGTGACACAAACTGGGAAAACTGAGCAGCTGGGAAATGCAAAGGTGACTGAAATGTAGCTTTCAATAAATACCAAGTAATTCAAAAGTGGAAAAAAGAGCAGCTCTCAGTTATCACTCCAGAAAGTGCCCAAATCCTCTCAGACAGTTCTCAAAATATCAGATCAATGAATCTCATGTAGTCAGACAAAAAAAAAAGGAGAAAAGAAGGCCAGAAACTACAGCTGAGACAGGAAGCAAGAGAAAACATCATTGCCACACTGTACAAATATATCTTCTGGTATTTTCATATTCAAAATGCTGCCTACAGCTCACTCCTTCCTGCTCTTAAGGAGACACAGTTAAGCACAAACAGAAAATACAGAACACAAATGGAATAAATAAATAAGTAATAAGAAAATTACAGCTGCTGACTTGATAACTGAAGGGAGGGCAGTTGTGTCCAGCTGATACAGGGATGTATCAAACAGCTTTGTGAAGTCTCTTGGGTTCTCATCTCCTTCCTGCAGGCAGACTCGCAGCTGCTCGGAGAGCGCGGCCGTGTCTGGGAGCACGGTGTAGTCTGAAATCTGGACACACACACACACACTCCCTGTCATTGAGACAGCAAACACATTCCCATTGCCTCTTTCTGCCTCATATCCCACCTCAAATCTCACTTAGAAATAATGATTTCACTCTTTACCAGTATGGGCCTTTGCAGTGCAGCTCACTAGATCAGTAACTGTGCCAACTCTTCACTCAGCTGTTAGCTACCCAAGACATGGATGTTTTATTTGAATTTCTGTTAATTCTTTACAATTGAAACAGCCAGCTTACTAACCAACTGTGCAAAAGTGTTATGCACAGAGTATACAACTTTATCACATAAAGATATTTCCAAATAAAACCAGCATTTGTATGCAACTAAAACTGACACACAGTAGATTGATCCCTACTCACATATAGAAAATCTGCCTTTCCTTCCTGCACATCCCTCTTGTCTGAGGGCTCAGAGTGAAGTGCAAACTCATTACACTGGAGCAGTCCATCCCATAAACATGGGCAAACTGGAAAGAGACTCCCACAAATTATATCTGATAATGAATAGCAGTCTAAGGCTGAGTGGTACCATCAGTTTTTACACCTGAGCCATCTGTCTCCTCAATCCCAGACCATGAACAAAGGTTCTGCAACAACAGCAGCACACATCTTGCTGTTACCCCCTCTGTGCTGAACACATGGTGTGCCAAGACTGCCAGATCCCACTGTCCTTCACCTCCTGGTGATGGATTCTCTTACCTCAGGGTCCTCCATATCCATCTGGTTTAAGTGGATATCTGATGTTGTGAGCCACTGGAAAAGCACATCCTGGGGAAGGGCAAAACTCAGTTACTTTCAGGAGGATCCATGCAATCTCATACTATACATAAGTACTTGTATTAAATCTATTAAATAACATACCATGAAAAAGATTAAAAGCAAGATAATAAAGAATATATGTTAGTATTGGCTTAGAATCCCCATACTGAATCCATTTCATAGCTGTCTTGCTCAACAATGAAGCTGAGCCTGGAGTGTTCTGCAAACATTGTGAAGATCCAACAGGGTGTTTTAAAGAAAAAAAAAACAAAAACAAAAACAACTCCCAGAAAACTCCAACTTACCATGATCTTACCATTTTCTTCTTTATCTAAATACTGGTCATTGAACATGTGGGAAGATCCCAGTGCTGCCATCTTTCCACCGTTACTCTACCAACAAAGAATACAATATAGTAAAAATTCCTTCAAATCACAGTTTTAGAGGCAATTGTTATTGCATTGCATCACCTGTCTACATAGTAAAAAGCTGTGTTAACTTGTTCACATTCATTAACAATATCAATCCTGTGCTCGTAACTTTTTATCACTAAATTTCTGAATTTATTTTTAAAAATTAACAGGGCTGGATGAGTAACACAACATCTGAAACATCTAGTGGTTCCAAGGTAAGAGGCCTCTTCTTTTGTTCACTATGCTGTACTTCCAAAGCCAAGGATAATAATATTTAATAAATTATTTCTAAAAGAGTGGAAAAAAACCCAAAACTTTAAAGAACTAAAGATCTCTACCAGTCAACCAAAAAATATGTAATCTTTGCTGACCACCTCATTATTTCTCCACTGAACTCCATGCAAAGAAGTTTACCATAAAAAAGTCAGGAGTCATTTGTCTCATCTGGAGTTTGCAGATGTATCAAAAACTGGGGTGGGTTTGTGAGTACCCCCAAAAGATCCACTCCCAGTTTTTGTGTGGGAATGCAGGGAGTGCCCCAGGTAGCTCATACCTCATGCTGATAGAAAGCCAGGATAGGCCTGTTGAGAGGGAAGCAGACAGACCCTGTGGACAGAACTGCCACTGCTGGCTTCATCACATTCAGTGTGGCTCCAAAAGGATAAACAAAGGTGAGAGCTCTGCAGGAAATACAGAAATTCCATAAGCACACACCAGGCAGGCTAGGCAGATTCACAGAACTCAAAATGAAACCCACAGACTAGAGGCAAAAAAATACATGGTCATGAGAACAGGAATTCCTTTCCAAACCTATCCCTCCTGCTCCTTCAGAGCTTACCAAGCTCTACTAAACAGATTCTCCTTTCCAAGAAGCATACAGCCCAAGAAGATATAACCCAAGAAGCATAAGAACATAAGAAATGCACTAGAAAACCTCACCATAATATAAATAACCTCATCATAATATAAATAACCTCACTGCTGCTAATCTCAAACCTGCCAATTCTGAGGTGCTCTACACATTTTCACCTCAGTTTCCTCAGAGAAATCTTCACATCAGTTTCCTTACTGTGAGTCACGGCCCCTTCCATCTTCATCTGCTGCCTCAAGCACCGTTTTCTTTGCAGCTTCACTGATTCCCCTACAAGATATTGAAAAACAAACCTTACTGAAAACAATCCAGATTAGGAGAGTTTACTGTGAAGATTCACACACCCCAAATATTTACCTGTTCAAAACTCCATCAGAGATCAGTGCTTCTTTTGGGTGGTAGTACTTGTAATAAACATTTCGTACTACAGCATCTTAAAAAAAGAAAAAAAATATAGAAATTTACATCTCGGTTGATTAGTGTGTTGCATTTAGCAAAGCAAAATTAGTTTAGCTCTTGGATTCTCTTGGTGATTGTTTCTAACATCACAAAGCTGGCATTTGGCTACCAAAAGAATTGAAATCAGCCTCCACTACTGTTTCCTTTTGGACAGAATAGATTTAGAATAGGAATATGTTTGCAAATTCAAATAAAAAATGCAAAAAGTTAAGCACACCACCATCTTCTGGAATGCAAAAGAGACAAAAAGATGATCCAGTTAAAACAGCCTGTATCAACTTTTACAACTCTATTTTTTATACATCTTCCAAACACTTAATGAATTAAATCCTATTGGTGTAAAAAAAAGGTATAGTCTAGAAAAGCCACCAAAGACCCCAAATATTTAATGTACACTGAGACACACTTGCCTTGGGTTGTTGGGGGCTTTTTTCCACATTGGCAGCTCAAAATTAATGAATGACATTTTATTAGTCTGCTAAAGAAAAGTGCCACTTCTTATTCTGGGCAAGCATTAAGTGATTCAATCCTTTAAAATGTGTGGAAAATGTTTTCATTTAAGGCCTTTTTAATCAAGAATTTTCCCTAGAATTATTTTTTTAGTAAATTAAAACTAACATCTACAGCAAAGGAATTGAAATGGGTAAGTTATCCATGTACTCTGTCCATGGAAAGTCTTTGCTGTGCTCCAATATTACCTTGCCATGTGCATGAAGATTTAAAGAAAAAAAAATATTTTAGATCAAAAGATTCTTTTTGACAAAGATTTGCTTGGCTTGTATCCACAAAGGCTGAACCCGCTCTTTCAATTTTTTCTGCAAATTGATAACTGAAGGTAGCAGTGAGCCCCATTACCATTATTGAAAATGATCCCATATTCTTCTAACAAAAAGTTAATATTTGTGCCATTCTGGGTCTCTCCACCTTCTCTCAGCATCACCAGGATGGCCCCACCATCGTCCAGGAATTTCTTCAGAACGGAAAACTAGAAATCAGCAAAGATAAAGGGAAGAAAAAAAAAACAAATATGAGAAGCCACACACAAAACTGCAGGAAGGTAAATTGAGATGAGAGGAGAGAAATTATTTTAATTGATCGCATTTAACTTGACCCTATAAAAAATGTTCAAATTCCAATTTATATGAATTCATTTAAAGCAGCATTACAGCAAAGTCTTCTGTCTTGTTCTCTTCTACTTAAGCAAATTTAAAAACATAATTAGCTTGAAAACAATTATAGACTTCTTACCTCATCAGCACTGAACTTCTCTCTTGGTCCTGCTGTAATCCACAATTTCACCCCAAACAGTCTCTCAGATGTGATCTCATCTTTTAAGCTATGAATAGATTAATAAAGACACACATTATTCTTGGATATAGTCCTGAATCACAACTTTTTCCTTTTGTTTTTCTTTTTTTTAATACAGCACTGGCAAATGAACACAAAGCAAATCACTTCAGTCACTTCACATCCTTTTATCTGGGTTTAAAACTGACAACTTGAGCAAAAATAATCCTTACAAATGTCAACCAGCTAAATAGCAACACTCCTCTGACAAGGCACTGTGGCAGATCCAGAACTGCTGCAAGCTGTCACTGCTGCTATTAAACTTCGCACCTGAGGAGCTTCCTATTATTTCTCTTTTCCTTCTTTTTGGTCTGGCCGCATTTCATAGAATAGGATGAGTTGGAAGGGATCCACAGGGATCATGAAGCCCAGCCCCTGGCCCTGCACAGACCCCCCAACAACCCCACCCTGGGCACCCCTGGTAGCGCTGCCCAAACGCTCCTGGAGCTCTGGCAGCCTCGGGGCCGTGCCCATTCCCTGGGGAGCCTGGGCAGTGCCAGCACCCTCTGGGGAAGAGCCTTTCCCTGAGCTCCTCTCCCAGTCAGATCCACGCGGTGCCATTCTGCAGCGGTCAGACAAACAGAACCATCTACAAAAGCCCTGCTTTCCTTTTGTCCCAAACTCCAAATCGAGACAGACTCACAAATCCGTACGAGGAGCTCCATCCTTACAACTTACACTGCACCTCCTCCACAGGTGAGCTGCAGCTCCGGAGAACCACGTACGGCATCCCACAAGATGCAACAGGGCGCGACCAACGCGAGAGAGCGACCTGAGCTCAGGGGATACATCCCCCAAGGCCACTCGGGTACCCAGCGCGGAGCCCCTCCGTGCCGAGAGCCGCCCTCACCTCAGCACCTTCCAGCTGCCGCGCAGCCTCTGCCGCAGGGCCTTGTAGCCGCCGGCCGGCGTGAAGCTCTCGCCCTTGCAGGCGTTGAACACTATGGCATTGCGCGGGCCGCTCTCCATAGGCTCCCGCGGGGCTGCCGGAGGGCTCCGGGGAGCAGCGGGGCAGCGCCAGCGCTCCTGCCGCCCGCGCGTCCCCACAGCGTCCCCGCCGCGCCGCCGTCACCGCGCGCGCCCTAGCAACGCTCCCGCCGGACGCATGCGCGGGTAGCGTGTTTTTCCCC
>VXBU01016830.1:19942-46965 GCA_013400315.1 Bombycilla garrulus
CGGGGGTGGGACGGGGCGGGGACAGGGCTGCGCGCTCCCGCCCGCCGTCAGCCACGTCTGGGAGGGCGTGGCGGAGTGCTACTGTCCTGAAGCGGCTCTTGCTGTTTCTGGATTTGATTTTGTGGCTAAAATCCCAATCCTGACACTTGCAGGTTCTTCCCTGTGAGGGTGGTGAGGCCCTGGCACAGGGTGTCCGAGAAGCTGTGGCGGCCCCTGCAAGTGTCCAAGGACAGCGTGGATGGGGCTTGGAGCAACGTGAGAGAGTAGAAAGTACCTCTGGCCCTAGCCTTTAACATCCTCAACCCTTCCGTGATTCTGTGATCAGTTTAAATTAGGGAGTTCCTCTTTAATTTAAGCCCAGGAGGGTTAGTGACTTTCAGCCATGCGCTCAGGCCCAGCACCAAACAAACACCCTCTTCCCTTCTTATGCAGAACAACCAGAGAAGCACATCAGTGTTTGTAACTTTAATATAAACCATGTCATATTTCCAATGACTTCAGCATATACAAGATAGAGCCTGATAAAATAACAAATCCACACACAGTTGTACCAGCACAAGGTTCCCCACAGCATGAGCAGCACACAGCTTTTAGCAAGACCCTTGTTTATCCCTGCATTGCTCTGAGCCCCCTCTCCTCCCCCCAGCAACAGCACAGAACAGTTTTAAAAGAAAAAAAAATGTGGGAAGTGACATTCCATGAATACACCAGCATTTAAATTAAGGCAGAATAAATAACTGTTCCACATCAGTGACAGGCAGTTTCAGGTGAGCGCTGGAGCCTGGCCCCCACTCGCTGGTCACTGCCCTGTGCTCATCACAGTAGTGTTGGTGTGCCTGGGGCAAGTCAAGCACAGGCTGTGAAAGCATCCCCCAAACTCCAAGCAGAGTTCAGCTATAAAGTTATTTTTATTTTTCCAAGAAACTCAGCCTCTTTCCCCATCCCCCCTTTGATCTGGGATTTTCCTCTTACACATCGGTTCCTCCATCACAGCTTTGCTGTTGCGTCAGTAGCACCCCAATCCTTGACCAGAAAGATAATCCAGTCACTTTGAAGAGGATCAGACTGGCATGAAAGGCCACAGTGCGGTTCAGGATTTATAGATCTGCAGCTGCCTTTGGAGCAATAACTGATGAACAGTTTTTCACTCAGGCCCAGATGAGCAGCTTGAGGGATAGAGTTCACTTAGAGGAAGGAAGCCACTGTTCATGGTGATGTGAAGAGTTTCCTTTTCTGTTGAGGGCTTGGAGAAAGACAGTGGATAGAGGTGAGCAAGCTCAAAAAAAAAAAGTGTCCAGTTACAGGGACATAACTGTTGATGTGAATGATGGCACATACCTCAAACATAAATACAACCACAGAGTGAATACAATTCTGCCAAGTAGCACAAGATACTCAGGGAAAATAATAGGCAGTGTCCCACTTTCCCTGGCAGGGAAACATTCATTTAGGGAGAAAAATCCACCAAACAGCAAAAATTAAGATCTCTGTTCCATCCCAGCCAGTTAGTGTGTTAGTGCCAATTTCCTTAAACCATGAGCAAAGGATGGTACTAATCCACTTAAAAGGAAAAAAAAAAGTAAAAAAAACCCACACCACCAAAACAAAAAACAACCAACAAAAAAAAAACATAAAATCCATTAGTTTAAAATATGGCTTCACAAAGTCTTTTGGCCTTAGATGTCCTCTTCAGTTGGTGCATATGAAAATCCTAAAAATGCATCTGAGGCACTGGAGCTGCTGGCTGCTAGGTCAGGCGTGCGGGTGATGGAGGCAGAGATGGCTTCCTGGGTGAACTCAGGATCAAAGTGTCGCAGATCAGCTGGGCCAGCCTAAGCCAAGGAGCAGAGACACACAATCATCCAGTGAGCACACCCAAACCAGACTGTGTGTTCAGACAGTCCCACACAGCTGCTTGTCCAAAAAAGGGATCCCCACTACACCTGCAAGTCCCAACCCACAGCTCAGAACCCTCAGTGTCAGCATGAGGCCTCTGGAGAGGATCCCTTTTGTAAAACAGACAAAATTATCCACTTACAACATTGGGGTTGAATGGAGGAGTAATCCTCTTGTGATATAAATCATCCCAGTTGATTGGGCTGAAGAATACATGGTTCTTTATCTCAAGCTGTACAGAAAGCAGGAAGGAAAAGTCAGTCTTCTGCAAACCCTCCTTTTCCAGCACCTGGTCTTACAGCTTTAAGTGGTTAAGACTTGAAGTTACCACATACCCATATCCACAAATCCTTAATTCATGAGGGTCCTGGTCCAGGAATCCCCTGAAGGGAAATGACCCATCACACACTGGTGTCCTTAGCTGGCCACCACCCCTCTCCCTTTGGAAATCCAAGTCAACCCCACGTGTCCCTTGTAGGAGGCTGAAGGGACAGACTGTGTGGGAAGGTTTTTCCAAGGCAGTGCTGTTGTGAAAGAAATGCTCAGAATAGAAATTTTCCCATCCATCCTCCCTCCTGCTCATAGTGAAGGCCACCTACAAAGTCTGTTTTGGCACCCAGCCTCCTCTTCTGGTCCTTGTGGAGAAGTCCCTGAAGGATGTCACAAGCTGCCACAGTCTTGGTTCCTTGGATCTGCAGTGGCTTGTGTAGAATGTTGTCATACATCTGAGACACATCCCGGCTGTAAAAAGGAGGCTAATTTGAAAGAGAGGAGAAGCAGCCAGGTAAAATGTGAGCTACCAGAAGGAGCCACACATTGCAGGTCAATGTGAGTCCTGCAGTGAGTAGATGAGGGAGACTTGGCACACCTCTGCTCCAAAGGGCTGTGGTAGGATTGAACCAGATCATTCATTCAGGATTTAGTTGTCTATCAAGTACCTTGTGAACACCAGACCAACCTCACACCACAGCTTTTGCAAATAAAATTTCCACTGTGTAAAAGAAACCAGCCCATTTCTAAACTTACCAATCCAAAGAGCATTTCATAGAGGACAGCTCCTAGGCACCACCAGTCTACTGTCCTGTCATAGGGCTGCTTCTTTAGCACCTCAGGAGCCAGGTACTGGGAAGTCAGAAGGAAATATTGGAGTCAAATTATAAAGGAAGGGCTTTGCCCATCTCAGCCCCAAGCCTGGCTACTGCTCAAGTTGAGCAAACGCATTCAGAATAACACAGATGCTTTTCTTATTATCTAATAAACTTTCCACTTGCTTTGGAGCAATGGGGCTGAGAAACACCTCCCAAAGCCCTCAGAGTGTCCTTGCAGGAAACAGGAGGTTCTCTTCCTCAAGGGGACTTGTACAAGGACTTGCCACCTGCCACAATTCAGCCAGCAATCCTGTCCTACTATGACACATCACACCTCTAAAAAGCTCCTGATTTTTGAAAAAGCTGCGGTTTTCAGCCCCAGTAAGTTTGTCCAAAGTAGCAAAACTACCAAGACCCACTATTGAGGATCAACAGGCAAGAGTTTGAGCAGTCTCCAGAACAGTTTCCAACAGAATTACCCCTGTGTACTGTCAGGCTCTGTCTAGAACAGGAAAACACAAACACACCAAAACTAGAAAACAACGCTCAAACTTTCCTGCTTGGTTCATGCTGTGCTATTGCATAAGAGGGACCCTACTGAAAAAGGAGGGAAATTCCTGCCCACTTCTGCTGAGTTTGAACACAGAAAGATGTTGTGTTCACAGACCCTTTGTAAAGCTGCCTGGGGAAAGCAGCAGGATAGGTATATTACCTAGGCTGAAGTGCTACCAAAGTCCTCAGGCTCAGTAAGAAGGCAAAAAAGCCTCCAAGAAGCCAGACTGGAAAGAGCTTTTCAAAAAGACCAGTTGGAGAGCACTGGAGGAAAGGCATTTCCTCCCTCCGAGCAGTGTTTGCATTCCAGGGGGAGCCTGGTCCTCTCTGTGCAGGGCATTCTGCAGCTCCTGCGTGCACCGAGGACACAGGAGAGCACAGCAAGGTCCTGTGCGTGCCAGTGCCAGCAGGCTCCTTGTCCTGTGCCTCTGGGCTCTCAGAGCAGGTAAACATCTTGCTCCCAGGGACAAGGTTGTCTCCACCTCCACAGCTATTTTCACCAGTCTGGCCATTTCCAAGTGCAGGAACCTCTGTCCCAATAGCTCATTAATACTCCAAAACAGCTCTGTTACAGGTAGAGCAGTCTCTGCTGCATATGGAAGGCCTTATCTGAACTCCAGCTTCAGGCTGACAGCCTCACAGAGCCCATAGTTTTTTGAGGTGTCACGTGAATCCAAGACTCAGAGCACCAAGTGTCTGAAGACTTCCAGCCCCCAGGTCTCGGCAAAGCCCCAGCACATGCAGTACCTCAGGAGTACCACAAAATGTAGAAGTTGTCTCCTCATGCTCCATTCCTTCTTTGCAGAGTCCAAAGTCTGTCAATACTATGTGTCCCTAAAGAAAAGAGAAACTTTAGCTTGTCCCACTCTTTCTGGAGAAGAGACAGGATCTCCAAAAATTTCCCTAAGCATTAATTCTCATGTGGGTTTTAGTTCCCCACTGCTCATCTCCCTCCCCTCCCTCCCCCCCTTATGTTCATCATATAATACAGGTACTGGAGCCTGTAGAAAAAGTAAAGCCTAGATTTCTTCTCTCTCTATTGTTTTTTTTTTTTTGGTCTACAGCTAGATAGCCATGAAGAGCTCCAGCACTGCTGTGACTTTATCCCAGAGCCAATTTATGTACCAGTCACCACCAGAGTTGCAGCAGTGCCCTGCTCTTCACCCCCCCGATCCCTGCCCACAGGTCAGATCCCAGCTTCTTCTCCAAACCATGCAGTTCTTCAGAGGGCAAACCCACTCATTCCTCCAGGATCTGCACAGAAGTGCAGTGGGACAGACAGACAAAATCCCTGCCATCATGTCAGCAATTGTCCAGCTTGCAGAGCCACAGCTTGTGGTCCTGATGTTTTTAAAGCCAGCAGGAAGACAGCCCAAGCTGTGAATGTACCTGGCAATCCAGGAGGATGTTCTCAGGCTTTAGGTCCCTGCAAGACAAAGTGCTGTTTGAGCAGATCTGGCCAGATATTTATAAAACATGGATCTGAATCAGCATCAGCTAAGATCAGGAGCCAGCAAAGCCTCCCAGATGACCAAGCCCTTCCCAAATTGCAGACTCCCATCAGTATACATACATGCAAACAAATAGGCTGCCTTCACACAGGATCAGGTGTTAGCCTGCATTCCCATGCATAAATTGTTACTGAGAGATGATTTCTTACTTATTGAGCCAAATTTATTTTATGTCTTTAAACTTAACACTCTCAGACTGATACTGGGAAGGGGAGAGAAATGTTTATTGCTGTCAGGTCCTGTGCAGACCCTCTTTCAGGTTGAAGTGCCAGCAGCACAGTCTTGTCTGGGGTGGGAGGTTCTTCAGCTGCTGCAGTCCTGCATGTCCCTTCCCCAGTGAGCCCCTTTCCCTCACAGCCCTGCAGCCCCTGGCAGGGACGCTTCGGTGCCCCTGCCTCACCTGTAGATGATGTTCAGGGAATGCAGGTACCCAATGGCACTGGCCACCTCTGCAGCGTAGAATCGGGCCCGGGGCTCACGGAAACAGCGCTCCCTTTGCAAGTGGAAGAAGAGCTACGGGAAGGTGAGAGCGTTGATCATGTCTCTAAATAAATGAAGGCTAATCTGGAGCAAGGCTGAAAGCCAGCAACATAAGTGAAAAGTGATTTGCAGCACAGCTCATGAACAGCATGAAATAAGCTCAAGCCAAGTGAATTTAAGTAATCCAAACACCTTTCCAGAAATTGTTTCATTTCTCCTCCTCATCATCCACAAATATTAATAATTCATTCTCAAACCTCCCATCATCTGCTGACCTGGTTAAGCTCCTAGCTTACTACAGCCCACAGGCTGATTGCAGTGGTAGTGTGGCCATGAGAAGTGGCACAAGCAGAGAGCTGAACATGCAAAAGTCCCCAAAATGAACTCAATTTGAGTAAGATATCCACCTTAACACTATCTCCCAGCCCATTTCAGATAGCACAGAAAGACAGCTGAGAAAAGTAAGTTTCTACAGGACAGAAGAAGTCTAGAAAGCTGCAGTGTCATCACCCCAAGCACTAGACAGGGATCCAAAGCTGGCCCACAAGGGGGTTTCCCTAAAGCTCACCAACACCAGTATTTCCCATATCCTCCACAGGGTTTTAAAATGCCCCAGTACTGCTTTTCTCAGAATATTTACTTGAGGAACCACCTGACTCAGGTGCAGCAAGATCTTGCCTCAGTTTACAGGTGAGGTACC
The DNA here is from genome assembly GCA_013400315.1 of Bombycilla garrulus. Lineage (NCBI taxonomy): Eukaryota > Metazoa > Chordata > Aves > Passeriformes > Bombycillidae > Bombycilla > Bombycilla garrulus. The sequence continues at coordinate 26,170 of VXBU01016830.1, forward strand.
CTGCCAGGTATTCCTGGCTGCTCCTTTCCAGCAGTCAAAGTGACATTATCCCTCAACATTGTCATTATCTTCTGAGAAGAAACAGTTTTACATAAAGCAGCATGTTTGTGAAGGACCAAAAAGGATTAAAGCAAAGCCTATAAGTGCACTCACCTCTCCTCCATTTACATAGTCAAGCACAAAGTAAAGCTTCTCTGAGGTCTGGAAGGAGTAGTGGAGTCCCACAAGGAAGGGGTGTTTGACGTTTTTCAGGAGCACGTTGCGTTCTGCCATGATGTGGTTTTGCTGTCACAAAGCAGACAAGACATTAATGTTTCAGGCAAGGATCCAGCCCAGCCCACCCTGAGGGCTCACTGCTGTTTTCAAAACAGGTGGAAGCTGGGAGCCCACAAGGGTCAATTCCAGCCCCAAAAAGAGAACCACTCCCTCCTACCTGACCTAATTAATCTCTGTCCTTTTATCCTCATGGACAGGCAGATCCATGTTTAACATGTGAACTGCCTACCTGAATGCCAGGTACCCCAACTGCATTACTCAGAGAGCCCATACACCGACCACAATTTCCAGAACAGCCCAGGAGAGCAGACATACCTCCTTTTTCTTGAGGATGGTTTTCTTATGCAAGACTTTCACTGCATAAAAAGTCCCATCACACTTGCGTTTGGCCAGGAGAACCTGCAACAGAAGGTCCTGGTCACAGCTCTCTGCCTCACCTGGGTCAGGGTTTCCTCATTAGCTCAACACTCCTGTGAGTGATCACACACAGAAAACTGCTTCAGAGGGCCAGGTACAGGGTTTTAAAGACCAAGCTCCAGCCCCCTCAATTCCCAGCAGAAAAGCACTAGACACACAATAGAAAACAGTTTTGGGGCATTTGGGGCCAGTCCCATTTAAAGTGAATCCTGCCTGTCTCCAAGGTTTCTCTGGAGGTCTTTTGCTGAACAAGTTTGAAACTTATTTCAAATCAAGCACTGCTCTTTACCATCATCACCCTGAGCATAAAACACCTCACTCTTCAGTCCTTAGAGAGGTTGAAGGACCTTAAGGTTGGAATGGACTATTAATAACAGACCTCAGGTCTAATTTAGTCTCAGTCCCAGTCAGGCCAAACATCTCAGGAGAGGTGCAAGCAAAGGACACAGCCAGAAACTCTTTCAACAACACATTTTCCTTCCAAGCTGCCTCCAAACAGCTACAGCCCACCTGCACAAGCCCACTTACTTTTCCAAAGCTTCCCTTCCCAATAACCTTCAGGAAATCAAAGTCTGTTGGCTTGGCACTGTTGGGCAAGAATGAAACAAGTTAATGTTTCTGGGAGAGAAACGTGCAACAGTAACACCACCATCAAAGCAGAGATCCTGCTTGGAAAAGCGAGTGTTTGTGAAAGGGATTAAAGGGCGCTGGTGGGTGACCCTCGCTCCCAGGGGCTCAGGACTCACAGTGTGTGTGTCAGTGCACCCTGCAGAGCACAAGCACCCCCTCAGCAGCCCACAGGCTGAAGGCAGCACCAGTGACAGCACCTGTAAGGACAAAGTGCCTTCACAGGGGACACAGTTTAACCCTGTTTCTAGAGAAAGACGGCCAGGAAGCCAGCAGTGATGAGGAAGACTTTCCCTTACCACCTTTCAAAAGAAGAGGGACAAGGGGCTAAAGATGTGGCCAGGAGAGCGTGATTATAACAAGTACCAGCTACAGTTTAGTCTTGGAAGCTGGTGCATTGGTGACACTTGTGGTGTTAAAGGCCAAGAAATGTAATTGTCCAGGCTCCTGCAGACACCACAGGGACCATCTACATCCCCCTGCCAGATCTCTCCATGCTCCACACCCTACCTGGCTCTGCAGGGAGCTTACTTGGGGTTAGCAGAAGGTCCGAGGTTGATGTTGTCGGTCGGTGTTGAAGGCTAGAGAAGATAACAAGAATTTTAGTCACAAGGACTATGCTGCAGGTTGGGTTTTCCCTTCCTCAACACAACATCCCTCACACAGAGCCACTGATAAACACCCATGATCAAGAGACCCAGTGGCTATTCCAGCAAACATTTAAGGTCTCTTTAGATGGCCTTAGGCACATCCAGCACCACAGAGCTGCAACCTCCCCCTTCCCAAAGACAAGGGCATACACACACACACACGCTTCCTCCTCTTCCCTAGAGCTTTTACCCTCCCCAGACTCTGGGAACATCATGCCTTGCCCCAAAGGGCCTCTCTGCTGTTTTGCTCCACCCAGCATCACCCACCAGACAGGGCAGCAATAAGATCCCAGCAGACTAACACAGGCTCTCTCCTTGTTTTTCATCTAAAGGCACCAGCCCCATTTGCCCCAAAGGTGAGGATTTGCTTGTCCAGACCCATGATCTCACCTGGGTGCTTTTGTCTGGGCTCCGGGAACGATCCATTAAAAAAACAACTCGCTCAGCACTTGGGAAAAGAAGAGGAAATCACATTGAATACAAAAACTAAGAGAAACAGCTTCACATTTTGACTTGCCAGGGAATAGTGCATACCCCAGTGTGTGCACCCCTTCCATCAAAGGAGGCCCAGCCGAGCTCCCCAGCACTGCTATCCCCAAAGGATGGGATCCCCATGCTCTGGGGGAGGCAGGAACAACGTGGGCTGACAGGAGGTTAGGGTATAATAATATCAGCCCCTGATTTGCAGGAGCAGAAACTGCATGAGCAGAGGAGGGCCAGCACAGCCCCAGGGCCAGCACAGCCCCAGCTCTCCTGGCCATGGCCAGACCCCTCCCCATTGCACAGGGATGCTGCAGCCCAGTGAGTGTCCCCCCAGGGCAGCCAGGAGAGCCCAGCTGGGTCCAGGCACCGTGGGCCATGGGGCTGGCAGCAGCCAGAGGCCACTCCCCAGGCCGGGTCAGCCCAGGGCTGTTGACATTGCAGGGAAGAGGAGCTGCTGTGGCAGCCGGGGCAGGCTCGGTGAGCAGAGGCATTAAAGACCTCTTGTCTGCCTGGGGCAGCTTTTGCTGAGGCTGGAGAAGCCAGGCTTGAACACTTGTTGGTTCAGATCCATCCTGCCTTATCATCATTGGGAATGGGTGAACCTCGCCTCAGGGATTCCTCCTTCTGTTTCTAAGGGATCCCCTATGCTCTTTGCCAGAATTAAGCCAGAAAATTAAGAAGACAACATGAACAAAGCAGCTCTGCTCCCTTCTCCCCTGCCCCAGAGAGATAAGATTCCCCTCAGCCCCAGCACACCCTCACACACTTCAACAAGGCTCTGAGGGCTCTCATCCCCACAGCCACCCTCTGCCCTACCCCTCCCAAAAAACAGAGCCCAAAGACTCCACCAGCCTCCCCACATCTCACCTGTGGGTGCTCCCACGCTCTGCCCCCACACACCACCAGGCACAGAGCCCCAGCCATCCCGAAGGAGCCCCTCCTGCACAGCAGGCTGGGCACGGCAGAGCTGCCGGCAGCAGCGGATACTGGCAGCTGTGTCAGGGACTGCCCACGTGTGCCCGGTGCCAGCCAGCTCCAGCCACCAGCCAGCCAGCGCAGGGGCCAGCGGGCTGAGCTGGGAAAGGGCTCCCAGCCCACTGGGAAGGTTTCATACTCACTACGAGCAGAGCCTGGAGCCGGAGGCCTTGATGGTTTGTTCTATCCTCTCCCGGCCGTGCTTGATGAGTTCTGTGAGGAAAGTTGGAGCACCGAAGCCGATTAGCTGGCAGCGTGATCACAAGTGCACAGAGACACATTTGTTCTTCACTGACCTTGCTCTTCTCTCCACAGCCACCCTCCTCCCCCTTCCACTCACATACCAAAATAACCAGGAAATTATAGGAACCAGGACATCTTCCCTCCCAGCCTCACCAGGAGCCCTCAATAGCTCACAGGACAGGCATGAGTGCCACAAAACAGACACCCTCTTTGGTGGCCGAGGGAACTCGGGCTAAAGCACCACTGTCAAACCCTCCCGAGCCATCCCCGTGTCCCCAGGGGGGACAAGGAGAGTGTTTACAAGGACGAGGTTGTACTGGGACACGTCACACACTTGGCACATCCACTGACCCTTTCATTCAGGACTCTGCGAGTAATTAGGGACGTGAATGAAACCTTTCAGCCCCGCAGGAGGTAAGCCAGCACACACACATCACAGGAGTGACTTGCACAAGGACACATAGCCAGTTCCAGGAGCTGGGATTCCCACCACAGAGCATCCCTGCTGCTCGGTTGTGCCACCACTCATCATCACCATCACCTCTCCCTTCACAGAGAGAGAGCCCTGAGCCTGCTCCCTGCTGCACAGGCTGAGCTGGGGGAAGCCCAAGGAGTGCAGCCTGTACAGAGGAATTCCTTGTTTTGCTGAGGAGTAGATAGCAAAATTATTTCAAGACTCAGTTTTACTCCTCAGTTCTGCCTCTTAAGGGAAAGCAAGAAGCAAAACATTCACAGAAACATGCATTTCCCTCTCCATCTAAAAGGAAGGGGCTTCACAGACACAAGCAAGCTATCACCCTGGAAGAGCTCCTCTACAGAGCAAGGAACAGACAGCACCAACTGCCAGAACCCATCTCCCTGGGCAAGGGATTTGCAGGAGAATGAGTTTTGAGGCAAACAAGCCCATAACAGCACCCTTCCTGCATGCATCTTTGGATCTGCCAGGCAGAGGGTCCTGTGAGCTCCTGAGAGCCCCTGAGCTGGCCCCACCAGCAGCTCTGGGATTTCGGGGCAGCTCTGATGAGCAGCCAAAAAACTAAGCTGTGAGTTTAGAGCTTCTGAATGGATAAGAAAGGCAAAGCAGGAATGTAAAGCAAAGCCCAGAAACCACCCAGAGGGAGAACTTACAACATCAGGCTGGGCTGAGCCCCTGACCTTGTCCACACTCTGCCCTCCCCCAAGTCCAAGATTCTGTCCCAGCTGGCACCCACCAGCAGGGACAGCATGCAGGCAGCACCCAGACAGGTCAAGCCCCATCTCCTCCCACTGGGCATAGTCCTGTCCCTGACATCCTGGCTTTCTGAGGGCCACTGAAGGTCATCCAACACCTGGCCCAGGGCTGTGTCTGCCTCACAGGCTGCTGCACAGGTATCATGGCCACAGCAGGATTTCACTGCTGCTGCCTGTGAACAGACAGCACTCACTGAAGGATCCAGACCGTGAGGAGGTTGGCACAGGGCACACAGGTGTGTGTGAACAAGCACATGGCAGTAGAGGACTGAAGGTTCCCACCCCTGCTCAGGAGCCTCTTGCCAGAGCAACCCAACCTAACACCTCACTCCTGCCTGCAGCTCCAGCAGGTGACACAGCCCGTTTCCTCCAAATCTGAAGCCCCACAAGCTTGGGTTTGGCCTCAGGGCCAGCTTGCTGCCACTGTTCTGATCCCAGACTAGGGGGAAGTAATGATTCAGGCACGGATAGAAATATCACAGCTTGAGCATCTTTGAGAGTACACGGGCAAGCCATGGAAACACATCTCCGTGCCTCAGAGATATTTACTAGCAGCACGGGGTGCAGGACAAGTTCCTGACTCACTCCAAGGGGCTTGGACAAGCCTATTTTAGCAACCTGCAGCTAGGCAGGAGCCTCTTCCAGCCTGGCAGCCCATTCATGCCTCCCTCCACCAGCCCCGTTCTGCTCCGCTGCCTCTTTGCTGGAAGTGAAGCCGCTCAACAAGTCCCTGCTGACCAAGGGCAGCCTTTTCTAACACAGCTTTTTCATTAAAGGGACTTGCTCTGAGGTTAAAGTTTCTGGCACTGAAGTACCGTACCCATTTTGAGGATGTGTACATCCCTATCCCACATCACTTTCTAATCAAGCTCTGAGCCACCTTCCCCAGCCCAAGTCCACCTCCAAACCAGGTTAGTTTGTGGTTTAAATCTCACCAGCAGTCAAGCAGTCTTTCTGTTATCACCAACAAACCCTACTCCCCCTAAAGCACAACGATTTCCTGAGCGCACACACTGAACAACAGAAGCAGAAATAGGTCACCAAGATACGCTGGAATCCTTGGTTATCCATGCCCGGCTGCATCCCTCCTTGTGCCTGCTGCTGAGCATGGATGCTCCAGGCACGGCCAGAGCCACAGACAGCATCGACAAGCAAGCCCAGGAGTTCCCCAACATAACGTGGCTATTACACATCAGGAACACAAACCCCTGCACCCCACTGCCCCTCCTCAGAGACCAGCTCACCCCAGCTGCCAGCCACAGGCACCCCCAGGCAGGAAGCGCCCGCTCACACAACAGAAAGCTGCTACTTACAACTTGGAGCAGTTCCTGCAGCTAAATCTCCCCCCAGCACACATCCCTCAGTAACATACGTTTGCTTCCCAGCAGAGCACGAGCAGCTCGCTGTTCCTCGCACAGTTCTGGCAGTGCTGACCCACATTCCCATGCTAGCCCAGCGTTATTTGCTACAAACGCATTACTAATGCAACGCGTACCTTGCACGGAGACACAACCTCACAGACTCGTCATCTGCGGGCTGCTCCCACCCTCCTCCCTGATGTCACCGCTCTCGGCAGCCTTCCCTGCCTAACCTACATTGCAAACCCCTCCGAGCCAGCCCTCGTCCCCTGCTGCCCTGGCTGCCAGCGTGGAGCGGCCTGCCAGGGCTGTCCCGGGACAGCAGGTGATGCTTTGCAGGAAGCACAGGGTTTGGAGGGCAGGGGTGAGAGAGAGGGGCACCAAAGGCAGCCCACAGCTTTCACCCAGCACAGGGCTGCTCACGGCTTAAGGGGGAGCTGCCCCAGTTTCAGCTCAGAGAAGAGCAGGGAGGGAGGAGGTGGGAAGGAGGATTCCTGCAGACACGTGCTTATACTGGGGAGAGAAAAAAAGGCTCAAGTTTTCCCCTGTTACAGATCTAAGAGATAGCTGCAAGCTAGTACTGAACTCCACTTTCATTCCCTTTGAGACACCACAGTCCAGGAAGAGGTTAGCAAAGACTTGAAAGCATTTCTGCATTTCAGGAAGCTTTCTTGGCCACCCTCTGGAGAGCTCCTGACTTGTCCAATTTTCTCCTGCAGACCCTGTTCCCTACACCCCAGGGACATGCAAAACAGAGCAGGAACCCAGCCAGGCAGCCCTGGCTCAGGGCAAGCTGGAGACAAGCAATCCTCAGAATTTTGGAGAAAAGCTACATGCAGAACTTAAAGAAAACAGCAGGTGGCTAAAGCTTGAAGCACTTGGCAAAAAAGTAATTCCATGAAACCAAGTCACCAAACATACCTGGGAGCACATCTCCCAGAGGCTGAGTCCTGAAGCACGGGAAGCAGTCCACAAGCACCGAGCCCAGAGACCTCTCACTCCCCACACCCCCCATCCTTGCACCTGCCCACCCCATCAGGCCAGGAGCCCCAAGCTCCTTCCTAAAACCCAGAGGGGAAGGGCTTTGTTTCCTGCAGCAGTTCATTTAGCCCCTAAACACAACCACCCTCAACTCCTCAGAGTGACCACACTGCTGCTGCTTCCTCACTGCAGAGCTTTAAAGAGAGAGGAGAAGCTGACCAGCTGCAAAAGATGAAGAAACACCTGCTGGCTGTACCCAAGGAGTGGGAATTTAGGTGGGAGGGATAGCTTTGGGTGGGGAGGAAGAGGTGCAGGTGGTGAGTAGGAGCAAATTGCAGCCTGGCAGGCAGCTCAGGTGTTCTGAATAATTTTTTACAAGTCAGCTGGAAAACTGTCCAATGCTTTAGAGGAAGGTGAAAAGTGGCATTTGATTCAGGTTAAACCCTGAAGAAGCTGCATTTTGCAGTGTCCTTGGTGACCCTGGAGGGCTGCAGCCAGCCTGGTGCTTTGCAGCAGTATTGACTGCAAACACAAACATGAGGAGCCTGGAGATTTGAGAGACCAGAGACTGAGCTCTGAGCAAAAGGAGGCCTGGGAGAAGGGCTGATGTCTTTTCTCTCCTCATTAAAAATAAAGCAGTCATTAGAAACTGTAGTTTTCTATAAAATCTCCCTGCATGCAGCAGCAGGAGAGCAGCTTCTAGAGCAGTTTCAGTGTGGGTGCAAAGGGGTAAAAGCCAGGCTCGGGCAGCATTGCATGTGGGCAGCAGAAGACCTGGTGTGGGATGGGTCCCTCACCCCAGAGTGCAGCTACCAGCGGGAGATCATGGGGAATAGCTGATGTGCTTGGTGCCATGTGTAAAAAGGGAGGGGGAGAAGCATTTTGCTTAAAATATTACCTTCTTTCAGTGCAAAACCTGATTTTTTGCTCAGGCAATATTCTCAAACTATCAGCATTGACATCTTTTAAGAATATATCTTGTTTTTCTTTTCTCCAGCTTTGCCTCCATTTACATTGAAATGGTCAAATTTCAGAACAATTTCATCAGTTAACTTACATTTTGTAGTCAGTACCTTCTGCTTTTTTTTTCCTTAATGGAAATCTCGGTGTTATCAACAAAATCTACTAAATTTTAATTTCCATAGTAAAAGGCATTTCAATTAAAAACCCACTTCTATCTAAAGAAGGAAAAGAAGGATGATCTTCTAAGGAAATTTTTAACAGCTAAAATGCATGAAAACCCTAATCTGATTGCAGCTAGTGATGGACAAAGTGATGTTGGGTTGGTTTTGCCCATCCTACCTCCGCTGTGAGGGTCACCGGCCCTCCAGGGCTGGGTGTCACTCAGGGCAAAGCTGCCACCTCCCCTCACACACGAGTCCCTGTGTGTGCCATGAGAACCAGGCTCCCTGCAGCCCTTGCTGGGCACCCGCCAGGGGAGCTCTGCAGCCCAGCACTGCTGGGACACCTCCAGGGGCAGCCTTGTCCATCCCTCACGTCCCCAGGGCTCAGTGACACCGTCAGTGCCACCCAGCAGCATTACCCTTTGTCTTGCCCAGGGCAGTGGAGGAGGGCTCCATCCAGGCCACGAACATAAGCCAGCCCAAATAAAATCCTCTCCTGGCAGCCGGGGCAGGAATTCAGCTGCTGGCTCCAGGTGTCCTCGGGAAGCGGAGCACGCAGATGTTCCTCCGTCTGTGAAGGTGAAGGGCACAGGAGTCAGAGCAGAAGCAAGTCCTTGGGTGGCAGCCAGGCACGGCTCTGGGACCCAGGGACAGCTCCTGACCCCCATCTGGGTTGCACCCACCCAGCTTTCAGTGTGCTGGAGATGGCCAGGGGGCTCTGCCATCACCCCAGTGACACAGCACCTTGGGACTGGCAGACAGAGGGAATGGAGGAGAGCCGAGAAGTTTGGCTCCTATAAAACAAAAGAAATTTACCCAAAACCTGTTAAATTCATGTATTTCTGCTGGAAGGAAAGGATTTTAGATGCTTTTGGGGAGTTGAAACCCAGTTCACCCTACCTGTACCCAGGGTGACTGCGTGACACCACTGGCTCACGGGCACAGAAGAAAACATTCCCTGGAAGCGCAGACCCAGCAGTAAATCCCCAGTGTAGGGCAGGTCCTCCCTGGAAACTCTACATCAGACACCACCAGAGGCCTGGGGCAGCTGCAGGGCCTGCGGAGCCCTGTGACTCTCCCTGGAGAGGTGACCAGGGTGACAGCTGTCACCACGATGACGTGAGTGGGACAGGTAGGTGTGAGCAGGGTTAGGCTCCATGTGTAAGAGGTGAGAGTCTGCCCTTGCCCTGTCCCGTGCACCCACAGGCAGTGCCCCCTGCAGCAGCTCTTGTCCCTCACCCATCACCGCCGTGCCCATGGCAGGACACACCAGTGCCACCCTGAAGGGCCCCCTGGGTGTGGGAGCACTCGCAGGGCACACACATCCCACAGGCACGTGTCCCCGCAGCTGCCACCAGGGTGACCACATCCCCTTACACCAGCACTGACCTTGGCCCATTCCCTGCCCGGAACTCCCACACTCCTGAACAAAATCAAACAATTCTGGTGAAGCTGGAGATCTGCTGATGTCAGGGCTGGGGTTTGCCAGCATTGCTGCTCTCCTGTGCCTGGCTGCTGTTTCCCTGCCCACAGAACACATCTGTGCCAGGAAAACCCCTGCCTGGGCCTGAGTTCAAAGGTGAGGAGCAGCTCTGGATCAGTTTAACTCCTTCTGTGCACACCTCCTGCCTGCACCTGGCCAGGCCATGGCAGGAACAGGCTCTGCCCACAGAGAGGGATTTTTTCAGCCGGACTGGCACACTCAGAGCCTCCAGACACTGCCTGTACTCGGAAAGATCTTCTTTTCCCCCAGGGAGGGAAGCTGCTCTCTCTTTCCCAGGCCCTGTAAGGGGTCAAGGGCTGTGTGGTCCTTCTGTGGCTGAGCTGGATCTCTGCAGGAAGAACCATCCCGGCAAAGCCACAGTTGCTGCTTCACCAGGACAGGACACACCAGTGGGACAGCAGCTCCAGCCCATTGTCTCTACACACAGAGAAGCACCCTCTCTCTCTCTTACAACACTTTATATGCTATTTTACAGGGAAAGATAATCCTTATCTCCCTGCCTAGCAATATCCATAACCATAACCATAAAAGTATCACTGAAGCAAAACCACGCTGTCCTGAGCAATTGGAATTGCAGGGAAGTTCCAGATGAGGCTGAAACAAACACTGCTCTAGAAAGCACAAGGCAGGAGCCCGTGCATCTGCAGTGAGAGGTGAACTGAAATATTTGACTACTCACTTATCTCTGTTGGATAGGATAGGATAGGATAGGATAGGATAGGATAGGATAGGATAGGATAGGATAGGATAGGATAGGATAGGATAGGATAGGATAGGATAGGATAGGATAGGATAGGATAGGATAGGATAGGATAGGATAGGATAGGATAGGATAGGATAGGATAGGAGGTTCTAACTCAGAGGCTATTTGTTCATTTTAGGAGGATTCAAGAAAGACTAAATAGATTATTGGTGACCATTGCTGCTCTTTAAAACATTTATTTTCTTTTTTTTTCCCCTCTATATTTTTCTTTCAGCTTCAAAAAAACCAGGGCTCTGCCTGAGGCTTTGTCTTTGATTTTTCCAAGAAATCCCACATATGTGCTGGGATATTTCTCCATGTTTTGGAAAGAGGAAACAAGAGGAGACCACTGGGGATCAGGTTTTTATCCAAAGGACAGCTAAGGCGGGTTTGAGCAACTCTTGCCACTTTTCATGCCTCTGTTCCTGTAAATATGAATGTGGCACAATATTACTGATCTTTTTTAAAGACTTTACATCTTCCGTGGAATAAATTCCTGAGGTTTTTGTTGCCATTAAATGAAGTTATTTTTTAATTTAATTTTTTTTTTTTTTTTTTTTTTCNNNTTTTTTTTTTTTGCTTTCAAGTGCTTTTCAAGTGCAGGCACAGTCTCAGTGAATAAATAACACATCATTGGAATCAGCCTGACTGTAAGGGACCCTTCCTGGCCAGCCTTGTCCTTGTGGAAAGCTCAACTGTCCTGCTTGCTGTCCCCTCCTCCTTCCCAGCAGCACTTCAGGACACATTACAGCCTTGAGTGCTTGAGGGCCTTTGAAAAAACAAAACAAAACAAAACAAAAAAAACCACAAACCCGCAAGCCTGGTATATTACTGGGGTGAATACCTCTTTTCCCTGTGGCACAGGTCAGTGTGACACAGGGCCACCACCCCTAGCTCAAGCCCCAGATGTGCTCAGCCTGGCAGAGAGGCAGCTCCTGGCTGGACTGAGCAGAGCTCAGCGGCCCNCAAAAAAAAACAAACCACAAACCCAAAACCCACAAACCCCCAAACTTGGTATTATTGGGGTGAATACCTCTTTTCCCTGTGGCACAGGGCCACCACCCCTAGCTCAAGCCCCAGATGTGCTCAGCCTGGCAGAGAGGCAGCTCCTGGCTGGACTGAGCAGAGCTCAGCGGCCCAGAGGTGTCTCTGAGAGCTGCGCTCCCGAAGCCAGGCCCCTCGCTGCTGGCTCCATCAGGAGAAGCTGTGGGTGCAGGGTCCCTGGGAGTGCCTCCCCTCTGCCTGCTCCATCCCTCAGAGCTGCCAGCTCCAGCTCCGCTGCACAGGATCCACGTTTTCCACCCTTTTTATCCACCTGCAAATCCTGGGAAGCAGCTGGTGACTGTCTCCAGCAGAGTTAGACATGCTGGATCCAGTGGGCAGCCCAGTCCAAGCTGGGCTCAAGGCATTGCCAGGACCTGTGAGCCCTGTGCAAGAGCAGCAGAGCCGTCCTGAAATCTGCCAAACCAGCTCTGTTCCCAGCTCTGTTCCCAGCTCTTGAACTGAGCAGGACCAGCCTCCCTGTCCTGCCAGAAAGGGGTTTGGGAATGCTCTGTTAGAGCTGGACACCCCTGAGCTTCTCCAGGCCTGGCTTCAGAGACTCTCACAGCCCAGGAGACCACAGCCAACACAACCTGAAATTCCTGGTGTAATCTTCACCCTTCTGGTGCTGGCTGCAAATCCGAGGGGAGCCCAAGGCTCCTTTCCATGTGTGGGTGGCCCAGGAACATGGGGACACACAGCTGGTCTACAGATCTGCCAGCTCCTGAAATTACCCAGATCAGGAACACTCATGGCTGCTCCCCACAGGAGCTCACCCAGCTGAGCCGAGGTGGGGCTGCAGGGACAAGCAGGGTGATGGAAGTTTCCTAGGGAAGGCAGAGCTAATGCCAGAAATTTTCCCAACTAGTTTGCAGAGGAAAACTTCTGGGAGGGGAGGGGAACTGCTGGAACTCAAACCCCCTCCACTTCCAGCTGCTGGCNATTCTGGGAGGGGAGGGGAACTCGTCTCCTCTCTGGACTTCTCCACAGCTGGGAAAAAACCTCACTGCTGGAACTCAACCCCCCTCCACTTCCAGCTGCTGGCCCTGGGGAGCAGCTCTCCTGCAGGCCAGCCAGGCTCCTGGCAGCAAGGGACAAGTCCTTCACAAAACCCTCTGCTGCTCCCAAAGGCCTTCAGGAGTTTGTTAAAAGAAGGGAAAGAAGCAACATCCCAGAGAAAGCAAACAGGCATTACCTGCAGGCAGGGCTCCTGGTGTTCGGCTGCAGGGCGGGCGGGCGCTGCCACTCTGCGCTGTGGGAAGCAGCTTGTACCGCGCTCCCTCCCGTTGTTTTTATTTTGGCAATGCAGTCTGAAGGTCAAAGAAAAAGTCCGAAGGAGTGGTTTGTGGCAGGCAGTAAATTATTACCCTGGACCGCTCTCCGAGGGGACCGAGGCACACGGAGCTGGGGTGGGAGAGGGAAAATCCCTCCTTGGGGGGATTAGAGGGCAGCTCGCTGGCAGGGAAGTGCAAAGGGCCAGAACAAAGTGCTCTGTTTGCCGGAGGCTGTACCAGGTCACATGCCGGGCCCAGCAGAGGTAATGAGGCATGGGTCACCTCCCAAACTCCAGCGAGACCTCCTGGCTGTGGACATGACCTGGTGCCAATCCCCCACAACCCACAGACCTTGCCAGACAGGAAGGAGCTGGGTGAGGGGGAGCCTTGTCCTCTGGCAGTGCTGAGGGGCAAGAAATCCAGGGACTTTGATGTGTTTTATCAACACAGCCCTACAGCCTCCCTTCTGCTTCCTGTGGGTCCCTGCTCTGCGGCTCCTGGGCCGCTCATAAGGAGGAAGAACCACCTGAGAATCCAAGGAGGACCCAGACCCCTGGGCACATCAGAACTGAGCCCAGAGGAGCACTCTTAGAGCCAAAATCTACTGCCCTCGATGCCCTCCCCTATTTGCTCCATTCCTCTCCCTTGCTCCCTGCAGAAGCTCAGCACCAGTGGGCACACATCCCTGTGTGGGGGCCCAAACAGGAGTCTGACAGATGAGTGTGAGTCACTGGTGGAGCCTCCAGCTCCCCACCTGAAACACAAACTCCAAAGATGTACAAAATCACTTGATGGAGAACATTGGTGCCACTGTCAGAATAAGCATTTTCTGAAATAGCCTGGAATATGTGACATAAAGTACCCAAACTTCCCGAGGCCAAGATATCCAGCTGCCACCACAAGCAAGGTCTGTGGCTCCATGTGTGAAGAGGAGGCAGAGCCAAACCTGCGCTCTGCACACCGGGAGGAGTGGGCTCAGCCCTCACCTTGCTCCAGCCCCTACTGGGTAGCACAACTGTGGATGCATGAGGGCCACAGAGATTTGGTATTACCCTCATGTCTCAGGAAATGAGCCCAAATAGAGATCCCTATTGTGTCTCAGGAACTGTAAAGACACAGAGAGAAATAAATCCCTTCCCTGGTAGTGCAGAGAGGGCCTTTGTTTGTCTGATTTTCAGAGTGAGAAGGTTTAGAGGATTGTTGCAGCACATGACCAGAAGCTCCAAAGCAGAGACAAAAGCCATTTGGAGCACAGATCAGACTTTGCCATCGCGCTAGCTTTTTAGAAGATTTCTGCTTTGTACAAGTTAAACCTGCTGCTATTTTGGGGGTTGTTTTCCTCACTCAGCTGCATCCCTTGCTGTCAGGGCTGCCCATGTCCCACAGTACTGGGGGCACGAGAGCTTTCACCGGCACCAGCACAGCACCAAAATATCTGTGACAGGCTGGAGAGGCTGCCCGCGTTCCAAGCCCCGGGCACAAGTGTTGCACCAGCAGCCACGTCCAGCCACGGACAAGTTTAGAGGACAAAGCCTGTGCTGACGGCTCGGCCTGCAGAGCCGGCTCGTTTCGTGAGCTGGACCCGCATCAGCCGCCAGCGAGCGCCGGCTCCCGGCAGGAGCACGGAGGGAAGCGCCTGAGCAGAGCTGACAGCGAGATAAATCCCGTTGGGGCTCGCTGGGAATTCGCTGCCTTCGGCACTGCGGTGCCGAGGTGCCCGGCCCTCCCTGGAGCCGCACCGCCCGCTGCTGCTGCTGCTGCTGCTGCTGCTGCTGCTGCTGCCCCGCGGCACCGGAGGCACGAACGCCCCTCGGAGCTCCTTCCGCCGGGATAGCTCCCTGCGAGATGGGGAGCTCAGGGGTTGGAGGTGCCCTTGCAGGCGCTGAGGGCACTCTCTGGTCCCTGTTCTTCACCCTGAGGGATAGCAGCGAGGATCCCTGAACTTCCCCTCGCTGTCACGAAAAGGACACAAATCTTCTTACAGCCCCAAGTACAGCAGGGGCCACTTCTGCTCGCAAGGGAAAGGGGAAAAAGAAGTGCTGAATTAGGTTTAAAACCTCTGCAAAATTAAAGCTTCATAAAACGATTTCCATAATCATGTACCCTGAACCACAGAACTTTTGGCCCCTGTAAAGCACGAAGACCAGGACAGGTCAGTCTGTGAGCATCCTGTGTCCAGATTCGAGCTGCTGCCCGCAGGAAACAGAGCCAGCTGCAATGCTGCTACGGCACGGCATGGCATGGCACGGCATGAAATGGCATGGGTCCCTTCGTGTCCCCGGTGGGGAGCAGAGACACAGAAACACCCTGAAAGTGCCGTGTGCGAAGCAGGTGCAAAGCAGAGATGTGCGGAGCTGTGCATTAACCTGCCAGGCAGCCTCAGCTCTCTGCTTATTCCCAGGATCCGAGGGGTTATCCCAGCCCTGCTCAGGGCAGGGAGACGGGCTGGATCTCCCCCCGCGCTGGCCCCTTATCATCGCCCTGGGGAGAAGGCAGAGCTGGAACAGAGAGCTCAGGGCAGAAGCAAGAGCGGCGAGCACCCTGAAGAGAAGCCTGGCTCCTCTTCATCGCGGGTGGGTGCATGCGGAGGCTCCGGGCCGGGAGGTTCCCCTCTCCCCCCTCTCCCGTCTGTGGGTGGGTGCCGTGGCTCCGGGCCGGGAGGTTCCCCTCTCCCCCCTCTCCCGTCTGTGGGTGGGTGCCGTGGCTCCGGGCCGGGAGGTTCCCCTCTCTCCCGTGTCCCGGCTGTGGGTGGATGAGGCGGCTCCGGGCCGGTCCCGCCGTCGGGTGAGGGCGCTGCGCCGCCGTGGTGGCTCCGGGCCGGGAGGTTCCCCTCTCTCCCGTGTCCCGGCTGTGGGTGGATGAGGCGGCTCCGGGCCGGTCCCGCCGTCGGGTGAGGGCGCTGCGCCGCCGTGGTGGCTCCGGGCCGGGAGGTTCCCCTCTCTCCCGTGTCCCGGCTGTGNCCCGGTGCCACCCCACCATGTCCCCACATGGCACAGACCCCACAGCTCCGCTGTTCTTTCTTGCGGAGGCTGCACAGAAATACGGGTTTTCCGCGGGCGGGGACATTCCCCGCTCCCGCCCGCAGCCCCTCTCCCAGCTCATGCCAACACCCCCCTCCCGGCCCCGGTACCGCATTGCGGAGCTGCCCGCCAACACCGGACCGGGCGGGGGAGGTGGGGGGCATCACAGCCCTACCGGGGTTCGGCGTGTTTTGGGGGCAATAACGGGAGCCCCGCGGGGCCCTCACTGTGCCTGTGCTGCGGGAGAGCTGCCGGGGGTCCCCCCAACCCCGCTGTGCAGCGACTGCGAATGGACAATCAGCTGTCGTGGCTTTTAAAACGGTGTAAATCGNCAATCACGGGACACCTGTGTCGGGGTGGGAGCGCGGGTGATGGGAATGCAAGCGGTGAGGATGGAGCTAGGGGTGAGCATGAAGGTGATGGGGATGAGCTTGAGAATGGGGCAGGACGCTGCTGGACATCCCCCGGCAAGGGTGCCGGCTCGGGGCGAATCGTGCCTATTCCGGGGCCAGGAGCCCCACCACGGTGCCCCCCACCGCCACCCCCCCCCGGTGCCATCCCACCNACATGGCACAGACCCCACAGCTCCGCTGTTCTTTCTTGCGGAGGCTGCACAGAAATACGGGTTTTCCGCGGGCGGGGACATTCCCCGCTCCCGCCCGCAGCCCCTCTCCCAGCTCATGCCAACACCCCCCTCCCGGCCCCGGTACCGCATTGCGGAGCTGCCCGCCAACACCGGACCGGGCGGGGGAGGTGGGGGGCATCACAGCCCTACCGGGGTTCGGCGTGTTTTGGGGGCAATAACGGGAGCCCCGCGGGGCCCTCACTGTGCCTGTGCTGCGGGAGAGCTGCCGGGGGTCCCCCCAACCCCGCTGTGCAGCGACTGCGAATGGACAATCAGCTGTCGTGGCTTTTAAAACGGTGTAAATCGAGGTGTTCGTGGCTTTTAGAACGGTGTAAATCGAGGTGTTCTCGGCCACAGGATTGGAGTGCGGTGCTGACCTCCCCCGCGGTGGCGGCTTTGCTCGCAGCGGGGTTCAGCCCGACGCTCCACACCCGTGGGCAGGCTCTGGTGAGTTTGGAACAAGCCAGGGGTACACCCAGCCCTTTATTTCGTTTATTACTCCCCCTTTGTTTGTTTGTAAGCGGATTTTTTTTTCCCCCTCTTTCACAAGAACAAAAAACCTCGGGGTGCAGACTCCATCCCTGGAGTCTGAGCACTACAGGGGGGAGGCAAAACTGTGAGGAGGGGGTGAAAGCAGCCCTGCCATCCCCAGCTGTAAGACGACCTTTTCCCTAAAAATGTGTCTTACCTCTTGCAAACAGCTTTGGAAAGCCGGCGTTTCTCTGGAAAGCCGGCGCTGCCTGCCCTTAGCCCGAGGATGTGTTGTAGCTCCGACACGGGGAGGACAAACCTCCCTCTGCGCCTGCCCTGCTCCTCCAAGCCCCCCACGAACCAGGCCAGCCTCACCATCTATGTTTTCTCTTTATTGTTCGATATATTTATGTACCACATTATATGTTAAAGATAGATTTTTTTTTCTGATATACATTTTTCATCTTATTTACCACAATGACACCACACGTACATTGGAAACAGCTCCACGGATCTGGTAGATTGCACAGAATGAATTGTGTCGTAGTTTTGTTCCTGTAATCCTGAACGACATCAAATCCAACCATATATTATTATATTATTTTTTTTTAGCTTTTCATAATTTAGAAATAACAATTGTTAAAACGAAACGAAACATAAGTCACCTAGAAGTGGACTCCAGGGCTGCGATTTCAACCAGAGGCAACACGTTGGTATTTGATGGGAAGCGCCGTTCCTCGGTGCGGATTCGGATGGAAGAATCGAGCAGTCCTGACATCTACGTGACTACGGTGTAAACATTGCAGGTGGGCGGCATCACCGGTCGTCAGATGCTGCTTGGGCTTGTTGGGCTGGCCGTACAATCTGGGTCTCACCTACATCCATCTCTCAAAGTGTTAAAACAAAGGTCCCTGCTCCCGGCGCCCAGGGCGGGTTTGTTTCCGCCTGTGAGCGCAATCCCAGGGGATCGGCAGCTGTGTTTCAGTTCCTGAAACACTGAATTGCATATCTGTGAGGTGTGCTGAAAGCTGCGGCTGTTTCCCAACAGGCCGTTTGTGGGGGGCCAAGCTTCAGGCAACGAGTGAGGAGATAGGGGTGGGGCACCAGATAATTTCCTTAAAAAAAATCTGAATAACAAAAAAATAGATTTAAATCTGAGCTTATTTAAAAAGACATCAGGGTGAGCACTTTAATCTCTTCTTACTTTCCTTAGTTTGCAGATTCTATGACATAGAATTTGTTGGATGCACGTAACGAAAATAATGATTCTTTCCATTGAAGGGATGCGGAATTATTTGGCTATGCGGATGTTCGATGCGATTCTCTTCCTGCACCCGACTCTGGCCCCTCCTTAGTCTTCAGCATTGGTTCTGAAAGCCTCTATGAGGCCTTCTAGAGAGTGGATGAACCCAGAGATGCTGCAGATGCCACCTATAACAAAAATGGCAACATCGAAGAAGACGTGATGCCACAAGAGCTTCCTCCACAAGAGTTTGAGGTGGAAGAGACTGGGGAGCAGGAAACAGAGCCCTGCGCCTGTGAGGCTCCCAGTGAGACCCATCAAGAGGGCGAAATGAGGGACATAAATAGCCATGAGCAGGGTGAAAACTACCAGGGCACATCTGAGGGTGAGTCCCCAGGATTTGAGCCGCCCGTCACCCCCGTAGCAGTTGGGGAAGAAAGCCCTGTTTCCATCTTGGAAAAGGGACCGCTCCAGGACTTCTACAGCTGCAAAGAATGGCAAGGGGTACGAGAGCAAGGCTTTGGCCACCAGGAAAATGTTGACTACTGCCCTAATGGTGGATGGCAAGTTGTCTGTAATGACCTCCTTGGTCTCATCGGCCCAGGTCAGGTAGGCTACCAAGGCAAAGAGTCCCTTAAGGATGCAAGCTGCTATGTGAGTCCAGTTCATCATGCAATGAAACTCCTTGGGGTTCTGCATGTTCCCCTCCAAGGAAGGCAGAAAGATCTGGGAGGTGTAGCTGAAGACAATGATGCCAATGGAAATGGGAAACTTCTTGACATCGATGTAAAACTTGACTTTGTCCCAGGCCCAGTCGCGCGCCCGGGAGAGGCAGTAGGCGATCACCAGGATGTTGATGACGAAGTGGGCTAACGTGCAGAGCAGGCTGAACTTGGAGACCGCCTTGAGATTCTTCAAGAACGCACAGGGCAGGAGCACGGCCGTGGCGATGATGGACCACGACTTCTGGGAGACGGGCAGGTTGGGGAAGCTGTTGTACATCAGGTTCCCGCTGACCACCACGTAGAGGATGCAGGTCATGACCAGCTCAATGATCTGAGCCACGTTGACGATTCTGCCCCCGAGCGTGGGGAAGCGCGGCGCGCAGCACGCGTTCGCGATGTCCACGTAGGAGTCTCTCACCCTGACTATCTCCCCGTCCTCATTCTCTTCGTAAAGACAGGCAATAAGGATTTTCCCAGTGTAGCAGCAAACCACTGCGGCAAAAATTATTAAAAAGAGTCCTAGGTATCCACCGTGAAGGATGGCATAGGGCAGGCCCAGAACAAACATCCCCTAGAAGGAGACAAAATGGAAAGCGTGTTGCCGGATCTCCGAGGGGCCGGGCCCGGGCAGACGCAGCACGGCGGTCACGTGGCGCTCTCCGTGTGCCCACGCACCATCCCGCCCACGCAGACAGCCACGGTCACGCCACACCGTCGGGCCCGCGCCGTGACGCAGCCCTGTCCCTGTGACGTGCCACCCCCACGGTCACACCCACGTCACCGCACCCCCGAGCTCCCACAAGGGGCGAGCAAGGTTTTGGTGGCCGGGCTTTGCCCCAGTCTCTACCCTCCCTGTCCCCAGCCCCTCTCAGTGCACCAAGACCTCCCCAGCTGGGGACATCCAGAGGGGCCGGGCCCACTCCAGTGCAGCGCCACCTCCAGCACAGTCACCCCAGGGCCCCTGTCCTTCCATACCCGTTACCCCTGCCGGGGCAGCCTGATGGGGAAGCTGAGCCCCTCCCTGGCGCTGTGCCCTGTTCAGGGGTGGGGGTGTCGGGGGTCAAAGCAGAAAGCCAGGCTGGGCAGTTTTAGTTTCATTTTTTTTAAAATCTGTTTTTCCTTTTCTTTCCTTTCTCCCGCCCTATTATTCTCCTCTATCTTTACCCTATTTTTATTTCTTTTTTCCCCCCTTTTATTCCCTTTCCCCGAAGCCGGTTCACAGTCAGCCCGCTGCTGCTGGCCGAGAAACAGAGCACATAACAGCCCCGGGATCGGGCAGCGCTGCCCGGTGCCCCGCGGCGCCGGCGGCCGTACCTGGATGGCGTTGGTGACGTTCCATCCCGCCTCCCATGCCGTGATCTTGGGCTTGCCCTGCCCGGAGAGCTCGGAGCAGGCCTCCTTGGAGGCGGAGGGCGGCAGGGGGCCCGTGCCGTCCCGCTGGTAGTGGATGTCCCCCTCCAGGGGCGGCTCCCCGCCCTCCTCGCTGCCCTCGGACTTGAGGATGTCCATCTGCAGCCCTTGCCGGTGCTCCATGTCCAGGTCATCGCAGTGGGCGAACCCCACCGCCTCCTCGTCGGTGGCCGCCTGGAAGCCCATCCTGGCGAACATGCCGCTCATCTTCGCCTGGGATTTGTGCGACACCGAGGTGGCCACGTTGGAGAGCTTGCTGCGGAGGAGGGTGGCCATGGCGGCGGCTCTGGTGGCTCCGCTGCTCGCGGACCCTCGGGGACGCGGAGACCCGACGGGGCGGCGGGGCGGCGGGGCGGCGGACGGGGCTCGGTCGCCCG
>VXBU01016830.1:49264-60013 GCA_013400315.1 Bombycilla garrulus
GGGGTCCTGGGCTCGGGGATGTCCCGGGCTCGAGGGTTCTGGGGCCGGGGATCCTGGGGCCGGGGTTTCCCTCTCCCCAGCGCTGCACGGGGCTGTGCCCCCTCCTTTCCCGCGGGCCCCTCAAGCTGAACGCCCGCGGAGCGCCGGGGGCTGCTGAGCCCCGCCGGACCCGCTGTCAGCGAGAAGCTGCGGGGGATTCTGAGGGTGCTGAGGAGGTCGGGGGCTCCGAGGGATCAGGAGCGGGGGTACCGCCGTGCCCCCCGGTTTTAAGGCCGGGAGCTGAGCCCGCACCGCCTCCCTTCTCTCTGCTGGCGGGGCGCACCTCGGAACCGCCCCCGGCACCCCTGCCCGGCTGGGAACAACCCCCTGGCCCCTCTGCCTCCGGGACGCCCGCTCGATCCTGCCCCGCTTCCAGGACAGGGAGGAAAAAGATTTTCTGCAGCAGGGGCTGAAAAAATAAAAAGGTTTTCTCCCCTCTCCCCCCGAACTACCAGCGGGGCTGAAATCGGGTAGAAAGCACAAAAATAGGAGCGGGGGCGGGGGGAAGGGTACGGGACACAGAAAGAGGGAGAGGAAGAGAGGAGAACGCGGAGAGATGGAGAGGAGGGTCGGGGCATTTACCTCTGCTTCTCTCCCCATCGCTGCCCGCAGCGCCGGGGAAGGCTGGAGGGGCGGCTGGATGAACGGACGGACGGACGGACGGACGGACGGAGGCAGCCGCGTCACTCCCAGGCTCTCCCTAACTCCCCGTTAACCCAAGCAGGATAACGTGCCAAACCTTATCCAAAGGTTAGCGGCTCTCAGGGGGGCGTTTGAGCTGCAAATCGTTTGAGCCGGAGCTAAACGGCGAGAGCGAGCCGCGAACGAGCCGCAGCCTCCCCTGTGCCGGCGCTGAAGGCGGGGGGCTCTGGCACTCTCTGCTTTCCCGGCAGCCGCTCCCCGGGCGGGCCGAGGGTCTCCCGTACCCCCGAGCGGCCCCAGGGGTGTGCAGCCCTGCTCCCGCGGGAGCAGCTCCTCCAGACCCCACCATCCTCCCCAGGCACATCCGAGCCAAGCCGGAGGAGCAATTCTGCCTTATCTCTGCAGAGCAGCCTTGCGAGGGTTGTGGCTGGGTCTCCTGATTATTGAACTGAGGGAAAAGAGCTATTAGTGCTCAAAAATCATTTAAAGCCAGACAGGAAGGCCAGTCCT
This sequence comes from Bombycilla garrulus, assembly GCA_013400315.1. Lineage (NCBI taxonomy): Eukaryota > Metazoa > Chordata > Aves > Passeriformes > Bombycillidae > Bombycilla > Bombycilla garrulus. Next base: position 50,456 of record VXBU01016830.1, read on the forward strand.
GGGTGTGTTGTCTTTCTGAATCCCTCACCACCAGCCCCTCTCCCGGCTGCTGGGCAGCGCAGAGCCGTGCCAGTTGCACGAAGGTGCAGATATTTGGGGGCAGGATGAGCATCACTCCTTGTTCTCTGCTCAGTCAGGCTCCCAACCCAGAAAGGATTTGATTCTCATGGGCTTTGGGGGGCTGCGAGCTGCTACAAACACACTAGACTGCAAACTGTGACCACACGAAAAAGGAGGTGTGCAAATCCTGAACACTCACCTTCATGTCCAGGAAAAGAGTGTGTGTCCAAATTCAGGTGTGCAACCCCCTGATTCCTGCTCAGACTCCTGGCCTATGCCACGATATTTCCCACACCCTCTAACCTGCTGCAGGGCCCCTCAGGCACCGCTGCCAGCTGCAGAGACGGGCAGGCTGAGGGGCGCCTTCTGCCCAAACAGCCAAGGAAATTCCAGGGTCACATCTGCCCGAAGAGCAGAGCTCGGACGGGTCAGCCCGGGCATTGTGGGAGCAGCAGCCACCCCTGCGGACAGTGCGCTCCTAGGGAGGGCATCCCGGCGTGTGGAAGCGATTCCACCTTCCGGCAGCCGTGTCCGAAAGCAGCTCCCGGTTTATGGGCAGCCCTGCAGCTCCAGCAGTGCCCGAACACGGGAGGCTGCACAGCGCTGCCCTTCATCCCGGCGCTGCCTCCTCATCCCCCTCCGCCCCGCGCCGGGCAGCGCTGACAGGATAATGAAGAGTTGCACGATATACTATAAAAAGGCAATTAGACAAACTGCTGGATTGGGACCGGCTCCCGTGACCCAGTTAATAGCTCTGGGAATTTCGGGATGGTGGGGAAGGAAAAGGCATCGGTGTCAGGACGTGGTGCACGGTGAGTGGGCTGGGGAGGGGAGGGGACCCTGTGGGCAGCACGGGCTGCTGGAATGTCCCAAGCCTTGGCTTCTCCCTCCTGAGTGTGTTTGGAGCTTAAAAAGCACAAATGAAAACTCTGGGTGTAGAATCACACAAGCTGCTGCTGGGTTTGTGCTCCGGCTGAATCCACGGTCCAGGGTTCAAGACAAAGACAGCAGCAGCCACACTGATATATTCTGCAGTAAAAATAACCAAACAGAGGGAAACCCAAAGGCAGAGTCTCCAGAAGAAAGCCCTCAGTGGATGTTCTCTCTTTATTTCATTTTTTTTTTACTGAACACAAAATGGCTGCCGAAATTACAGACTCATAAAAAAAAAAAAAGACCGCACATATTAAAAAAAAAGACCACACATATTAAGGATCGGGAATATCCTCATTTTAGATTAATGTGTATTATGATAAGAAAATTATACAAGATGTTAAAAAAAATAAAAATAAAGGTTTCTTAATTTAACCTCACTATTTGCAAAAGAAATATCTGATCTGTAATTTGGGATAAAATTTATATGTAAATTGCTGTGGTTTCCATTTCCCAGAGGGAAGAGCCTTGATAAACCATTGTCACCTATAAACTAAAAATTAATTTTCAATTTCAGCCCAACACATTCCCAAAACCACTATCAATACACTGGAATTAAATTTAACTCATGGTTTGTCTTTCTGCTTCACATCAAAATTAAGTGGTAGCCACTGGGTACCAAATTCCCAACTCACTACTCCTTAGTATTGTTCCCACGAGCCTAACAGCATTTTCATTGACTTAATATATAAAGCTTCATCACTGTCAAATTAAATATTCATATATGTACATGCTCTTGTATTTCACAGGAAATGACAACGGACTAGGAAAGGAAGGAGCACACTTCATAGGTGCCAAGCTTTTTAATATTAACTTTCAAATAAAGAGCTCTTCTGTGGCAGTGGTAGAGACTGTAACAAACAGTGACTGGTCTGGACAGGAAATTTCTCTGTGTGGTCAGAGGATCCCAGTGCTGGAGACTTTTTATATGGTCTATATTTTTTCCTATTCTTTTAGTGCTGTTTTTTCTTAATTGTGTTTAATCTGCGCATGCTGTGGGAAGGGCCTCTCAGGCAGAGGGCCCAGCCAGCTTGCCTTGGGGTGTTTCTTGTCAGGAGGGCTCAGTCTCAGTCTGTTCCATCCCCCATCTGTCCATTTGCCTTCTCCTTTTTGTGTCCAGTTCTGATGAAAGCAGGTCAGCAACACGCAGTCACTCACATCTCCTGCAAACATCTTCCACCTCCAGCCAAAAGCAAGAGGAGCAATTTGGGAAACCCTAAATGCTGCTTTGAGATATTCCCAGCAGCTCAGCCCAGGCTAACGAGGCAAGGCAGCAGGCACAGGTTTGTGTCTCTTCCTTTGACAGGGCCTCTCCCAGTGTTTTGGAGTGACAGAAACCAGGTTCACCTAAGCCAGGGACTGGAGCTACTGGCAAAATTGCAGCTGTGCCTCTGAACCCAACTCCCACACCAATTTGTGGAGCCTCACATCTGGAGGGTGCTGTTTCCAGCAGCAGGATTTGGATGTGCAGCCTCTGTGTGCAGATACCATCCATTAATCTGAGTTGTTTTTTTGGTTTTTTTTTCCTTGAGACCAAAAATAAACTCCATGTAAAGGATACAGTCAAGGCCTGAGCCCAGAAAAGCACCACATGGAGCTGCTGCTGTGTCCTAAGGAAAGCCAAGGGGCAAAGCGAGGCACATCAGAGTTTGAGCCGAAGGGAGGAGAGCTCAGCCCACAGCAACAATCGCCGTGCTGCTGGAGAGGAGCAGACAGGAAACCTCCCCTGGTGCCTGTGAGTGCCCTGCTGCCCACTGCCAGCTGAGGGCTGCTGCTGCCTCTGGGCAGGGACTGGGTGCTGCTCCACCTTGGGTCCCTCCGCTCTGCACTGGGGCAGAGTCCTGATTCTAGCAAAGAAAGCAAAGCAAAAAACAAGGAAAAAAACCCAAAAACACCGCTCTTTTTGCAGGAAGGCTCCACACACATCATTCCCTTTGATCCCACAGTGCCAGTGTGAGCAGTGCTGAGAAACTCCGGAGCACAGGGAGGGTGCGAGTGCCCTGCTCTCTGCGGCCAGAGGGGGCCTGGGCATGGGACAGAACCCATGGTTCTTGGCAGAACCAGCCCTCCTGGTCCTGCAGCAGCAGGAAATGCTGTTACCTGTCCCCGAGACAAGAAACAGAGAACCTGTCTGTTCCTGACATGGCCCAGAGATCAGCTCCTCACAGGGCCTGTGTCTGCCCCAGCAGAGGTGCCCATAACAACCCAGGGACTCCAGAGCCAGTCACAGGCACCACACTCAGCAATTACAGCCTAGATGTAGCATTTCTGTAGAGTTTCTCATATTCTCTGACCCGAAAAGCTTTCCTGTCAGCATTTCAGATTAGTAGAGCTGGGACAGGGTAATATTTATTGTCCTCACGAGCAAGCAAGCAGCGAGTTCCTTGTCCAGAGGCACCAGAGGAGTCCAACCAGCCCTGGGAATCCAGCATCAACCCCAGGGCAGCAGAAGACCAGACCTTTGCAGAGGGGCGCTTCTTCTTTCATCTAGGATAATGTACAGAAAGAGAACAGGTACTAGGGCAGGAAAAAAATAATAACTGAAATTATCCCTTGCCTGGAGCAATAAGGAGGGAACAGACAATGAGCTGGAAGTCACAGCTGTAGCAGAGGATGCACTTTTGGTGATGCAGCAGCACAGGGCACAGCTGTGCAGCTCTCACTGACTCACAGCAAGTATTTCAGCAAAACGGAAACTCCACCTGTTAGCGCTGCAGCAAACCTCCCGTGGGGGTTTGGTCACTCCCTGGTGGGATTCTCTGCTCCACAAGGGGCAGGAATGGGCCCAGGACCACACAAGGTGCAGGCAGGCTGGTTCTCACCCAGGGTCTGCTCTGCAGCTGCCACGAGCCTGAGGGTCTCTGCTTCATGGCTGTTACAGGAACAGATTCCGTGCCTTTCCATGAATTTAGCTTAAACCTTTGAATTAGGAGAGGAAGGAAAATGAGATTAAAAAATATTTGCACGTAAGTACTTTCTGGGCACTAAAGCAGCACTCCTGCCCATTGCTCCACCCCTGCAGGGAGCTGAGGGCAGCAGCACAGGGCGGCTCCCGAGGCTCGGGGGTCCCAGCCTGCTCTGAGCACTCCAGGAGCACAGCCCAGTGTGGTGAATCCTTCTGGGACACCCTGCAGGTCACGGAGGGGCTGTACCCTCCCCTGCCGCTGCTTTTCCAGCGGGAAGGAAGCTCAGAGCCTGGGGAGCCTTGCTGTGCTGGTTTGCTGCTCCCCCACAGCCCCTTCCTCCCGGGACAGCTCCCAACAGAGGGGACAAGCTGTTGATGAAGTGCATCACTGCATCCTGTGAAAGAGCCCATGAATGCACCAGCTGAGCTCAGTCTTTGTGGCTCAGGAGCCTCCCAAACCGTCTCAGGACCACCAAGACTTCAAGCACCTCTATAGCTTTGTGTGGGGATCCAGGGATCTTCAGCAAATAAAACAACCAATATTTTAACCACATTTATACTTTTTCATCCCTTTGTACCATGTTGTAGGCCTCTGTAAATGCATACCAGAATATTTCACAGAGGAGGGTTAAGCAATCCTTAAACTTTGAAACTTTGAACTTAGCAGCCTGTAATCCCGAGGTATTACTATTAAAGACAAGGTTCTCATAATAAACTTCTGGCATCACAACACTACTTGCTTTTAATAGAACACTGCTTCTTAAGCAATTTGGTTAATTTGATTTATGACAAAAAGAAATTTGGAGAGTATAAAACCTCAGGAAGAGAACAGCAGGGAAGGCAGCTCTGTGATTACCTCCTCCTGCACATGTAAACTGCAGATGAGGAAAATTAATAATGGGACTTAGAGTTACTACTTCTCCACGTTGGAAAGTTGAGTGAGAGGAGACTGCAGGGCTGGGAAAGAAGAGGGCTGAGCTGTCCCACAGCAGAACTGTGATTCAGGAGCTCTCTTCCAACACTGAAACACCTCACATTAGGACCGGCCATTAAATAAATATTTGGTGGTTGCATCAGGTAGAAGATTCCTCAAGATTTGTTTCCTAAAGCTTGCAAATGTCACTGAACTCACCAAACTGGGCACAGCAGCCCCTCAGTTTTCCCAGGAGGAGCTGGCATCCTTCCTGCCACATCAAAGGCTGTTAAAGCTGGACACTTGGTTTTGCCAGAAACTTCTATACCCAGCAAAAACCCCTGATGGAGAAAGGGCAGCCTGGGATTCCAAATTTCCAACTTGTGCAGGAAAGCAGAGATCAAACTTCCTAGTTCCATTTCAATCACTGTAGCTGTGTCACAGCAAATAAATCACTGGAGCCTGGTTCTGCTCACGTCCCAGCTGGCAATAGGACAGAAGTGCCCAGAGGGAAAGTTAAACTAGAGGGTCTCAAATTCCTTGGTGTGTCTAGGTTTGATCCTTTCTACAAACCAGGATTTCTTTCTGGCACCTGATGCCAGATTTGTCCCAGACATTCCCTCCGTCACCTCGCTGGCTGTCACAGGGCCCTGCACAGGGACTCCTCCTCACCCCGTGGCTCAACCACTGGCCGTGCTGGAGGCTCCTGCACGTCCCAAGTCACGCTCCTCCCTGCACTGTCCCTTCTTCCCTGCCCCTGATGTCCCCTCTCCCAACCCCTGTGAGGTGACCTGAGTGACACGGCTGAACTGGAGAGGCCAGAGGTAACATTTATTTGCTCTCATTAACTGATAATTACCGAGGGCTCTGAAGCTGTCGGATCTGACAAAGGGACATTAAAATGGTCCTTATCTTCCTTCACTTTTCCAGTTTTCCTCAGAACAGAGCCCGGGTCACCGAGTCCTGTCTGGGAGGACTGAGGGTGACCTTACAAGCCCCTGTCTCTGGAGAAGCTGCTAAAAGCAGCACATCCTCCTGCTGAGTCAACCCCAGTATCTGTTCACATCACCAGCCATGGCCTCTCAGTTTGTTTGTACCCATCAGTCAAATCTTTCCAGGGAAATTCAATCTTTAGAATGATTTTCCCATTAACCTTCACCACAGAAAGCCACCAGGAAACAATCACAGCAGTGAAACAATCACATTCAACAGCAGCTCTCACGGCAGCCAAAGAGCTGCTGGCTGGAAACTCTCTGGGGCAATGTGAGGCGCTGGAACAGCCCAAAAGGGGCCATTACCCAAAGAAACAGCAGCCAAAAAGAGACTATTACCCAGATAAACTTCTTGAAAGCCCAGTTCCGAAGCAGGGAGGGGGTCAGAACAGATAATCCCATGTCTCCAGGAACTCAGGTGGTGCTCTGCAACAAGACAGGGTGTCTGCAGCACCATCATCAGGGCTGAAAGCAGGGAAATAAGTCAATAATTGTGTAATCAGTAGCATCTTACTTTTTTTAATGAACCTGTGGGATGAGGATTTCCCCCCAGCACCCTCCCTCTCCTCTTTTTCCCAGAGCTCATCTTTCACTTTGTCATGCAATTCCCAGCTGGCCAGCCGCAGCCTGCGTCGATCCCTTTTCCATTACACACTCGGCTGAGCCGAGGACGAAAGGGCCCCTGGATTCCAGCGAGAAGGTAATTAATTGACTTTCTGCTCTCGTTGCTATGCGGCAAAGGTGGAAGCCGCAGCAGCTACAGTTCATTTTTAATCCTGGAAGATTGGTCACAAACGGCATCATTACCGCGGTGATCAGCTGCCCCGATCCAGGCACTGGCTCGGGGAAGGGTTGTTCTCGGGAGGAGGAGGCTGCAGGAAGAGACCTGAAGCCAGGAGTAGCACACCCACCCCAGTCCCTGTTAACCCATCAGTTAATTCTGTAGCTCATCTCCTGGGCAGGCTTTCCCTCTGTATCTTAAACCTGCCCTAACCTCCAGGCTGGGCAGAGGGCACAGCCACCCCTGCTTTGCTGGCTGTGTCAGGCACACAGTCCAGATAGGAGCAAAAAATCCCTTTTTGGAGGTGAAAATTAGTGGCTGGTTGGATATTCCCGTCCCTGGCAGTGTCCAAGGCCAGGCTGGATAGGGTTGGAGCACCCTGGGATAGAGGAAGGTGTCCCTGCCCATGGCAGGGTGGAAGGAGATGGTCTCCAAGGTCCTTCCCAACCCAAACCACTCTGAGATTCTGTGGCCATGCCATGTGCCCGGCTCAGGTGAGCACCTTTCCCTGTTGGGACAGCCTTGAAGGCACAGACATCACCAAAATCAGCCTCTCAGTGTGAAGGAATTGAAAATTCTACCAAAAATTTTTAGAAGACCATTTTTCAGTTCAAAATACTAAAAACTATTCTCTAGCTGAGACAACAGGACCAATTACATGCAGAAAATTATACATATGTTGAAAATACATTTGAATCTCTACTTCAGACATTCACTGGAAATTAATTCCCCTCTCTTCAGCAGTAAAAAGTAATGGCAAAAATATATCTGTTATTTGGGCACATTCATCCAGGTAAGGGCTTCTCACTGTGCTGGAATTTCTCTCCTCTGAGTAATCAGCTGGTTCTCTACAGCCCACTCTGGCTTTTGGTGATTTCTCACTTCCCAACAGCACGATCCTCCAGCCCCACATGGCCTGATGTGCTATTTGCCTGAGAAGGTCAGCAGCAGAACAAATATTTGCCCTTCCTGTGTCTCATTTAGGGCTTTATAAGAATTAAAGTTTTATTTTATGATCAAATTCTGTATCTCTCTCTCTGTATTTTCCCAGGTTCCTTGTCACTCTGGGATTGTTTTCTTTGATTTTCAGGTAGTACCAATGACATTTTGCCAGCACACACACACAGAATTTTACCAGGACCCTTACTAGTGATAGTACAGAAAATACTGTTTTCATAAAATCACAGAACGTTTTCATAGAATGGTTTGGGTGTGAAGGAACCTGAAAACCATCTCACTCTATCCCCCTGCCATGGGGCACCTTCCACTATTCCAGGTTACTCCAAGTTCTGTCTAACCTGGCCTTGGACACTGCCAGGGATGCCCTGATGTGGGGCCAGAATAGACATACCTGTAACAATAAAAGGGATTTTTGTGCTTCTCTGCCTTGTCCTCCACTCAGCTGTGGAAGTTCAGCCTTTCGCCGCTCACTCGTGTCCCAGGACAAACTCATCTGGGGACTGAGGGTTTGGTTTGGTCAGACTCCAAGCACTGACGAGGAGCACACGGGGGCTCCTCTGGAATGTGCTGAGGGTGGAAGGAGAGTCACTGCCCACAGAGTGAAACCTGTCACTGGAAACAAGGCAGGGAGCCTCTTCTCGCTTCTGGCCGGGGCCATCATCAAATTTACAGCACCTGTAAAAGCACAAGGCTCCCTCCCCCGCCAGCAATCCCAGCAGAGCTGTCTCATTTTGCTAAGGTGGCAACTGCTGTCCCACATGGGCCTGAGCGCAGACATCACACGTAGGGAGTGGAGGGGCCTCAGCTGCAGCAGCACCAGGAGTAAAAGCACATTGTTAAAGGTGTCAGTCTATCGCACAGGGCTGGGGCGAGGCAGAGATTCAAGGATACCTTTCTGGAACTGTTGCAAAGCCTGAAAGTCATTTTCTTTCACAATTCTTTGAGCGTTGTGAACGCCTCCTTCATCCCTGCGAGGTGTTGGCTCCGAATCCCGATGAAGGTGACCCGTGTTGCTGTGCTGCTTGCTGACAGCTGCTTTCCTGTGCTCCTCACGGCCCCTGCGGCTGTACGAGCACCGGTACGGCAGCAGCAGCGTCCCAAGGAGCTGATTCCAGAGGTTCCCATCCCCCCTTGCCGTCGCTGCATCCCAGGGATTTCTGCTGCCGTCACCGATGGCGTCCAAGCCCTTACCTGCATCAGAGCCGCGCTTCCCCCACCTCCTCCCCAACCGTCTGCTCTCAGGAACTGGGACACACCTCTGAGGTGATTTCCGGAGGGAATCGGAACAAAATGAAGAGCTAAAATGTGGTTTACTGCTTGAACATTTAACACCTCACACAGATTTCGTCAGCCTGGCGTTTACAACCCACCGCGCTTCCCCCGTGCCTGTGAGCTTTGTACAATTTGTACAATTTAAACAATTTGTACAGCTTTGCAAGGCACTTCCTTGTGCCCACGGTGAGGCTGCAGAGCCGCTGCACGATGCCTCTGACGTGGGATTTGCATCAGCAAAAAAACAATGCTTGAGGTTGTAAAGAAGAATTTCTGAATGGGCTCACCTCCTCAGCAGAGTACTGCCTTATGAAAGAAGCAAGCTGATTTCCTGAGACGTAATAAAATGAATTGTCTTCAAACGTGGGGGTGGAGGAACGTACACATGTGCCCTGTGTGTAGGATCAAGGACCTCCTGAGCTGGAAGGAGCCCACAAGGATTGAGTCCAAGTGCTGGCCCTGCACAGGGCACCCCAAGAATCCCACCCTGTGCCTCAGAGCTGTGTCCAAGCACTCCCTGAGCCCTGGCAGCCCTGGTCCTGGCATGGATTCATGTATTACGTACAGAATACAGTGGCTACAGGAGAAGGTATTTTTTTCCCCACGGAGTTACAGCACAGTGTGGTTTGGTGGTTCAGGTTTTAGGCCCTCAGATTCTCTCTAGGGCAGTATCTGTGGGTGTCTGGGCAGATACTGGAGGTACAGCCACTCACCAACCCCCATCCATCCCTCCGTCCATCCA
>VXBU01016831.1:47979-70016 GCA_013400315.1 Bombycilla garrulus
GCGATGCTTCACAATGGCAAATCTGCATGTGAGCCATTTGTGAACTGTGTGGCCACAAGAGGACTGGTATTCTTGTGGGGAATCTATGGAGGGGCAGGAGAGACTCCTGCTGTTCCTGATGGATTGGGGAAATGATTGTTCAAGAGGTGGATTGACTGAAAATCCTAGGTTTTGTCTTTTCATGTTGACAGTGGGAGAATGAACAGTCAGTGAGAGGAGGATGGATGTTTTGGAAGTTTCATTCTGGTTTCTGGTTTTTTTCTTCTTTTTAGTGTTAGTTAATAAAAATTCTCTTTCTATACTTTAAGTTTGGGTGGTTGTGCTCCTTTTTTGGTCCTATCTCACAGCTGAAATTGGGAAAAATATATTTTCATGGGTGCACTAGCCCTTGGCTAGTTTCAAACCATGACAATAGGTCATGTATTTTCTGAATTTATCCCAAAGTCACCTGTCTGTGGTCTTGAGAAGATGCCATGGGAGGGAGCAATAAGCCCCTGCTTCCTGCAATCCATTAAACATCAGGAGATGAAGCTAGAGTAAGGAAAAGTTGACAGAAACACCAGTTCTGACAAGAAGAAAGGACCATGTCTCTCTTTGCAGGAAAATTTTAAACATACATACCTGTGCTTTCAAGAGTGAGCATTTTGTTTCCTGGTGATATATATTTTCAAAACGAGTCTTGTTGCAGGGTGCTTCCACTGCCCACCCTGCAACAGCCTTTGGTGACTTAGCTTGGAGTTCTTTCCCCCATCCCCATTCCTGGGATGCCTACAAAAATCATTGTTTCTTATGCATCCCAGACTGAGTTGATACCTGTCACTCCAGGTACCTGTCACTCACATGTTTCTCCAACATAACCCTGGGTTATACTGATGAAGTGCCATCCAATTCACCTCATTCCATGATTATGAAACAATTATGAAAACACTGAGTTTTACAAATTACAGAAAGAATTACCATATCCACTTTCAAATGTGGACATTGAATATACCACCTTAAGTGAAGTAAGTAACTAGAACTTCAAAACTGTTCAAATGCTGGCTGATGGACAAAACTCAGCTGTGACTCAGATTTTATATAGGCAGATACATCACTAGGAAGAAATTACAATCTTTCTTAAAAGCCAGTGGTGCTGATTTCAAGGGACCAGAGCTTCAGTCAAGACAGGTGATGCAAAAGCAAACATGCTGCACTGTTTGATAGATTTATTTTTACTGTTGTTTAGTTCAGTATTAGCATTATTTCATTACTGCTATTGCAGTAGCTCTTAATTAGACTAGAAATAGACAGAAAAAAGACTACAAAATTTGACTAAAATGATCCCTAAGCAACAAATAAAACACTAGCACTATTATGGCATACTGTTATATTTAACTTCCCTTACAAATATGTTTTTTTCTTACATATATAGATGTGAGGAGAGGATGTGTTCATTTTGTTTTTTACCAGCAAAATATATTTTCTTGTCATTAGGAAATGCCTTTTCTCTGTATTGTAGCACAATGATGTCCTGGCTCAAAGCATAATATCATGCATTTATTTCCTATAAAAAATTAAATTAACTATGAAAAAAGAAAGTGATGTCCTTAAAATAGGACTAGAAAACTGCAAGTTTTTCTGCGCTGAATGCTGAAATCTAGGAATATGTTTACAAAGGTAAAGTTACAATTACAAGGTCATTTTAACTAATGTGATGACAGAGCTTGCAAGTGCTGCAAATCCATCCACACAAACACGTATCCAATAGCTTTCTTTTTTTTTTTTTTAATAGCAGGAAAAGTCTAAAAAGAGTTTCAAAGTAGTCTCCAGATTAAAGTGGATATTAAGTTGTTTGTGTTACAGTAATGTTCAGCACAGTCTGAAAAGAGTTCCTCAGGCTGCCAGTGTGCCATTGATGACATATTCAAGCTCCTTGGCAAGACTAGGTTACTCTGTGTGATGTGTTTGATGTTGCTTTGGATTCAAGAACATTACTGAAACACAAAAAAGCTCTTATTCAGCGGCCTCACCTGCTCTTCATAAGGCTTCCCTTCCAGATCCTCCACGATCCTCGTCTCCCTCGGTACGCTCTCTAACATTTGACTACATTTGATAAAATTTGAGAAGGGAACCAAGTCTTTCTTAAAAAGAAAAGCAAAGCCTAAGCACGCTTCTCGACAAACGCGGTGCAGACAGTGCCGCACGATCCCCGGTCGCGCCGGGGCAGCCCCTAGCGGGGCGGCGGCTCCGAGGGCTTGGGCTCGGCGCGGTGCAGCACTGACCCGGCCCCCTCAGGGTCCTAGCGGGCTCGCAGCGCGGCGGGCGCGGGCGTGGCGCTCCCGCCCCACAGGGGCGGTGCTCTTGACAACGCCAGTCTCTCCGGACCTTCCGCTCAGATCCCGGCGAAGAAGTCCGATCTGGCTCGTGTGGCCGGGCGCCCGCTAAGAGCGCTTCCCCAGTGGACACAATCGGGTTCTCCCCCGCGCCGCCGGCTGCGCGAAGGAGGACGGCGGAGCATGCCACCGGCGGGGCGGTTCCATGGGAACTGACATGCTGCTGAAGTAGGGCAGGCGCCAGCCCCTCCGCCTCTCCCCGCGGTAGCGGAGGCGATGCTGCAGGGCGCTCCCCGGGCTCTCCCGCAGGCGCCAGGCTATCGCCCACAGCAGCCGCGCTCGCTGCCGTGAGCGGCGCGGCTCCGGCCCTGCCGAGGCGACGAGCGACGCGAGCCCGCACTCGTGCTCGGGGCGGGGAAGGCGCTGCCCGCGCCAACGGGCAGCTCCGCGCGGCGGATGCGTGTGCATGAGCGCTGCACCGAGCGGGCGCAGGAAGCGCCCCCGCTCCGCCGCCTCCATCTTCCAGGGCAGCAGGACCTCACCGCACGGTCGCGACAGCGAACGCCGGGGCAGCAGCTCCGATAGAGCCTACCAGACCCAGAGAACCCTGGACGACTGTAAGATGGTGGGTACCCCTGGTGGACTTGCTGTAGTCTTTTACCTTTTGGCAGCGGTACCGCTCCTCCCGCCACCTTGGCTATTGCCATCACGTGCAGTTGCACTGTTTTTAAACCCGCAGTCCCTGCCGGGGTGCTGCCCTGCACCCCAACTCGCCAGAGCTCTAAAGCGGGAGCCGAGTGGGAAAACCAGACCTACGGGGAGCCGGTTGCGGGACAGGGAGCGGAGCCGGGCGTCTGGACAGTCCTGCGGGAGCAGGAGTCCTCGCTCCAATACACACACCGCAAAGCAGCTGGAGTTGCTTTTTGGTAGATCCGTCCAAATCTGTACGCAGACTTGAGCTCACTGATGCCTAAATGGGTAAATTGTTGCCTCCAGTGAATCACTAACAGCGCTGTCTACTTGCTATCTCGTACAGCAACCACATGCTTGCGCTAGTATTCTTCTAAATCAGGACACGGAATTAGAGGCCCTGAAATTCTGTCTCTGATACATATTTTGCCTGTTATCAGTCTTCCCAGAGCAGCTGACTGCAGTTGTAAAACCTCAGGTGAAACACTTGCGTCTGTGTTATTTATGGACTGTTACATTCTGTTATGAGATTTTTCCCCAGTCATGTTCAAAATGCTTGCATCCTGATATTTTCTTCTAAATTAGCACCATATGCCCCCTTTCAGGCTCCTTGAGCTACAGTCAGCTTGACACTGGGCCCCGAAATTGCTCCACTATCTAGTGACAGATGTAGAAAAAAAATGAAGTCGCTGCTATTTTTCTTGACAAATGTGTACCTGGCTAAAGCTTGGACCAGTAGTATTGAAAATGGAGCTGCTACTTCTATTCTGCTGGACTCTGGCAATTTTTTTTCCTCTGGTGCTGAAAAATTTGCTGGCAGATTATCCACTCTGATGCTTCAAGTTTGGGAGCAATTCCCAGTGCATGGAGGAACAAAAGCTGCCACAGTAGTTCTATAAATATACCCAACAAGTGGATCTTACTAGGTTCTGCCTTTTATCTCATTCCCAACAGCATAATGTGATTAGTTACAGAGAAGCTTTTAGAATTAACTGATTAGAATTAAAATATGTTTTATAGGTGGGTTATCAAGTTGTGGTAGGATTCAGAAGGTAAATACAGTGTGGTTTTTTCTTGTTCTCTGTCTTGATTGAGCACCATATGTGTACTTTTATTTTCCTGGGTAGCACTGAGGTGGCTGGATGAGTCTGTTTAAACAAGGAATGTCAGCTGAGAGCTGGCAAAATGTGTCTGGTGCAACCAGTTACCAGTTGCAGGATGAGATACTCTTTTCTTCATAATGCAGAATAATTACACTATGACACAACGTAGTACAATTTTTTTTCCTCTTGATTGCTGTCATGCCTTCTCTTAAGCTACAGAACGGTAAGAGTTGAAGACTTGTTTGGCAAATACTGTGCCTAGGGCTTTGTTTGGTGTGTGGTTTTGGGTTTGTTTGGGATCTGGGAGGTTGCAGATGTACTGAAATGCACTTGGATTGACTTGCTGCTCCTGAAGCAGAGGAACCTATTTTCTATTCTTAAAATGAAATTTAAGAAAGCATGGTCAAAACTATTTTTGATACCAGTAGCTTTACAGTTAATTGCAGTGGGATGCATGAAGAGTATGAATGTAATAATGCAGAAATGACTCGTTTATTTCCTGGGCATGAGAATTTGAGGCCTTGATTTTAAACATTGGTAGTTCTGATAGACTCCAGGTTCTTAGCATGTTTTTATGTTGGGGTGTGTTGAACTTGTGGTGGTAATGATGACTGCAGAATTATGAGCAGTTATTCTTGTCTGTTTTTATATAGTTTGGAAATTGAGGTCAAAACACAGATAAATAAATATTCTGTTCTGTTACTCCAATCCTTCCAGCCCCACCACCATGTGGAGCAAGTGGTCTTACGAACATTCTTTCAGAAGACAGCAAATGCTTCATTTCCTTAAAATATAATTCCATGTATGTGACCAGTGGAACTAAACAATAATGATCTTTCCATCACTCTGAAATTACCCATTTATCCAATAACATCTGTATGTATCTGCTGGATATTGGATTTCTGTACAGGTTGTAGTGTTTATTATTTGTTTCTTTTTCCCACGTGCACTTTAAAAAAGGTGCTTTCTGGAGTTCTAACAACAAAGTGCCTATCTGGTACATCTTCTCAGCAAGTAACAGGAGATGAGTTTTAAGGCAGAAATCTGGGTTGAAGGAAAGTTACAGAACAGAAATCATTACAAAATAAATTAGCAAAATTGCCAATTTAAAAGCAAATGCTAAATTTCAGTCCCTGAACGTGCTGCTAATCAGGAAGCAGGAGAAGCAGAGGCAGTAATTTATGGAGATATTTTTGCCTTTCGTGATAGCAAAAAAAACCCGTCATGCTACTAGTAAAACATGTTTTTTTGTCTGCTTAATACTAATAACTCAAACACTTTCAGATATTAAACGCAGAAACACTGCTTTCCTACAGATGAACATTTATAGCTCACAGAAGAAGCAGCTGTCATGGGGGCTCTAGGCGTTTACTGAATTGTGTGCTCTTGATCCTGTGTGCTATGAAATTCTGAGCAGCAGGAACAAGCCCTAGATTGGACATGTTTTTAAAAAGCTGGATTTTTACCAATGGAGTTAAAAATTCTCATGTATTTAAATCGTTTTTGTTTTTCAGCTTGTCCAGGAGTTCAATACCCAGGTGGCTCTCTATCGGGAGCTGGTCATTTCTATTGGGGATGTCTCAGTCACCTGTCTTTCTCTGCATGCGGAATTACACAAAACTCGAACCCGGGGATGTGAGATGGCCTATCAGGCTCATCAAAAACTAGCAGCAATTTCTGGGTAGGAGGCAACTTATGTTTAATTAAAGCTGTATTCATGTGCAAATCTTTGTTAAATACTGCATAATGGAAACTTTCAAGAAAAGCATTGACTTGTGTTTCTGTTGTAGGCCTAGAGGTATATGACCACAAATTTTGCAGAATGTCCATATCCTTATGATAGTACAATATCGGATCAAATTCTGGTCTCCTTACCGAGAACATATGCTTCTGGTTTCAGTGGATGCTTTTATATAAAACAAACAGGATTTTACTGTGTAACACTACAAATCAGGAGGGAAGCCGTACCCTTCAAGGGTGAAATAGCAATAGCTTTCTGCCCAGTCTTTTATTGAGTATACCTAATTGAATAGTTGAGAAACGACTAGTTCGGCTCAACTAGATACTCAACAAAATTAAACCAAAATTAAATGACAGTTGAGCGAGGGGAATACAAATACTGGTCTGAGAACTTGTGCTTACCTTCTAAATGTTTTTAAACCCTTGTTTGTGTTGAAATAAGAATGAAAGCTGTGCAAGCACGTAATGTTTTAATTTATTCTTTGGTATTACATTATGTTCATTCCTTTCCATGGTGACAGAATGCATTATCATGTACTTGAGACTATGCCTCAGTGTAAGATCAACCACCATAAATAGCTAAAAAATGGGAATTCGGGCTGCTAATTCCGTGTGGGTTCTTCCCAGTATGGTCACTGGGGCATTTGTATTTGTACATGTACCCCTGAGTCGTGGCTTTCTGATTACACTTTGTCAGAACTTTCTGCATCTGTTTTATCTACCATAAGCCACTAGGAACAAAGTAAAGACTTTTTTGTAGCTCTGCCTAATCCCCATTGATTTTCTTTCATCACTTTAATATATGAAAAAAATGTGTTACAGGCTTGCTATATAAGGGGAGCCCAAACTAACAAATCGAACAGAAGATTATACTGGTTGAATGTTTTAGTAGAATTGTCGCCATTTTCAAGACTTTGTGCAAAGTCACTTAAATTTTGTGACCTCTGATTTGTTCCTCAAACAAAAGACATGCTTTTAAAATACTAAAGTCGGTGGGAACTTAAAAAAAAAAAACAAAACAGCAATGAATAGACATAGTTCTTTTTAACCAGTACATTGAAAATGTGATAACAAACAACAGTGAAATTTATCTTACTCTCAGACTCAAAAGAAAAACTAGTATAAAGCAAAAAAATACATTTGAATAGCTGAACCTATTTCATAACTTTTAAATATTTTCCCCTGTAAAGAAAACAATTGATACATGCTCATTTAGAAAGTACACAGTTTTTTAAGCAATCATTTCACAGCTGGAAGTCTGTCATATACACAAAGATGAACTGAAGGTTGTGCAGTTGCTACGAGATTGACATTTGGCTAATCTTAAACTGTTTGAAATATCTCTGATAATACTGTGATTTCCACAACAACTGGAAGGTGTTAGAAACTCTCTGGAAGTTACTTGTTTGGTTTGACAAACATTTTACAAGATGTGCTTTGCATCCCCGCTCTCCTGTAGCTGAGGAAAGACTTATTGAGACATTAACTTTTTTGGTGTGTTTGTGAGGAAAGGTGGGAAATGAAGATACAGCAAGAAAAAGAAGTAATAAATAGTAATAAATAGTCTCAGAGATTTAGTCTTTACTTCAGCAAAAAGACTGATGTAGTGCCTATGAAGTAGGATCTGGAATAAGAATCTAATTGGATAGGAAGAACAAGTATCAGAAAGAAAAATGCTTGGGGACAGGAATGCATTAAATCATCCTCAGTATTGAATAGTCAGGAGAGTAGTGTGTTGCTCAGAAACCACTGTTAGTATATGGGATGAAGTTTTATTTAGTTCACTGCTTTAATTCAAAATACACAGCACTGCATTGGGTAACATGGCAAATTCTGTCTTCCGAAATTTAATAAAGAAAATATCTTGCTTTCCCACTTAGAAAGAATAATAGCAAGTAGCTGTTTATGTTACCAGACTATAGCATTCCATGAGGGAACAATATTCTATTAATTAAGGCCATCAGTAATGTTCAGTTAATCTCTAAGTGATCTACCTGAAGTGTTGCAGGGCACTCTTCCTTTTGAGAAGTTGGTATCACTGTCTAAAAGAATACTACATTTGTTTATATTGTTTGTGCTGTGTTTTCTTTGGAAAATTAGCAGACACCTTAATGTTATGCTGTTCCTCTTTGAATATATTGGGATTTCACAGAATCATAGAATTGTTAGAGTTAGAAGGACCTCTGGCAATCATCTGGAGATCGCCTAGTCCATCTCCTGTTGGCACTAGTGCATTTGGAGCTCTTAAATACACACTTGACTTGGACAATTAGAAGAGGCACCTATTTCCTTTCTTAATTCTCTTGTCCTACAAGGCTAAGTCAGGTAACAAAGAGGGAAGATACAGAGATTTGGAAGGAAAGAAACAAAAACAAATCCTCTAGTGCTGGGGAAGGGAACTCTGGGAAGAAATCTGGAAATTGTGGGAAGGGAAAGAAATGCTGAGGTGGAGATAATGCATTAGAAAATGAGCAGGATAGAAGTCATGAGGACAAAAAATATGTTGGTCGTGGGCATATCAGTTCTGGAATATTAGGCAGACAACAGAGTAGGACAGTGATATAATGTGAACAAGAAGAGAAAGCTGCAAGTGTACCTGTAGAAAAAGGATACACAGATATGCCAACAGATTTAGAAAAGCTGATTCAGCTATAGAAGCAGAGGAAGTGACAGTCACACATTTTAAAAACTAAGAAAGAAAGACAAAGGAGATGATGAAAAAAGATGAGGTAGCAAGGAAACATAAAACCTTGTGAAGTCCACACTGGATTAGACCATATCACCCCATGTGGCTCAAACCTGATGCCTGCTGGTAGCAGACATTTCATTAAAAAATAAGCAAAGATGCAAAAAACAGGCTAATGCATAGAATGAAGCTTTCTCTTGCATACTTGCCGCGACCCAGCACTCAGTAAACAAAGGCTGCATCTGAACAATCTGTATCTGACAAATGTGATTTTTCTAAATATTAAGATCTTTTACTCAAAAAATGCTGAGATTGAATAAGGACATCTTTACACTGTGATGTATTTAAAAACCTATTTATTAAAAATATTTTACTGAAAAAGGAAACTCAAATTAAGTCTCCAACTTAATAGGGCCTCACAGATACTACATCCTCTTCTTCAGTTGCTCTGATATCTTTTTCTTATGGAAATGGTGAGATTTTAGCAAAGGGGAATAAAGATTAGAAATAAAAATAATCTAATTATAGTAAATTCTTTCAGGAATGTGAATCAGAGTAAAACCTCCTTACAGTGTTGGTTTTCTCAGGACTTCAGGTCAATTCCTACTCTCATATTAAAAGTTGTTAGTGATTTTAATGAGCTGTCTTCTGAGGAAGGTGAGTGAGGTTTGGTCTTTTCATCACCTTTTCTGCTCAAAGTATTGACATTGTGCATCCTTGTAGTATTAGTTATGGTCAAAACTGGAGAAAGTACAGCAAGAAGAAAACGAGTCAGCATTATTTTTTTTCAAATAAAAAGAAAGGAGAATGTATTTGTAACAGTAAGAAGATAGGGGAAAGAAGATGCAGGTCTCTGTTATAAAAGGGAATGATAGACTGATGATCAGTTAGAATTCATCAAACAGGAAGCTGGTTTTATATGTGGGGTCCACTGAGTCCGGGATGTCAACAGAAAGATAACTCAGAACTGTATTTTCAGATACAGGTCTGCACAACTGTGCACGCACTTTTGTAAACGTCCTTACATATTCTCAAGTACTTGATATGCTTATATAATGTGTACACTTGGCACACTGAGACCAGAACTGGCAGTCAGTATCTCTATGATAGTCTGATATATATGTTGGCAGTGGCTTTTTTTGCATGAAAAAAAAAATACAAAACTGTGTGAGGAGCTCAGGGGTGCATGGCAATGTACATCTGTGTGAGCATAACTCTGAAAACTATTTTTCTCTGTTTTTTTGAGTGGTATTGCAAAGTCCAAAATCTAAGGAGGACTAAGCCTCTGTACTAGTACATGCTGAAGCAGCAGCTTTGGAGAAGAGGATTTTGAGGGTTCTGGTGAACATCTGGTTGAACATGAGCCAGTGCTGTGCCATTGTGCAAAGAGGGCCAGCAGCCTCCTATACTGCTTTAGGAAATGTTGCCAGCAGGTTCACAGAGCTCATCCTTCCTTTCTACTCAGGGCTGTTGAGGCTGTGTCTGGAATACTGGGGTGCAGCAGTGGGCTCCCTAGTAGAAAGGAGGAAGGGACATCCAAAGCAGGTCTAGTCAGCTACCTTAAAGATGGTTAGGCAGCATCCCACACACAAGGCAGGGCTGCTAGACCTGGGATTGTTTAACTTGGAGAAGTCTGGGAAGGGGATATTACCCATATGTATAAAAAATACCTGGTGAAATAGTGTAAAGAAGACACAGTCAGACTATTCTCAGTGATATATGATGATAGGACAGCAGGTAAAAATTGAAATACAAAGAAAAATTGATTTAAAAAATTTTTAAACTCTATTACTTTGAGGCAGGTAGAATATTAGAACAAGTGCACTGAGAGGTTTTGGAGTCTCCATCTGTGGTGATACTGAGAATTCAGCTGGTCATGGCCCTCAGTAACCCTCTGTAGCTGACGCTGCTTTGAGCAGGAGGCTTGGACCAAGTTAGTTCTAGGTGTTCTTTCCAGCCTGTCACAAGGTCATCATAAATCTCCTTGGGAAAATTCAAAGAAAAAGTTTCCTTATTTGACACCCATGTGCATCTGTTACTTTTATAAAATAGTTGTTAATTTTAAGTTCCCCTAAGTTCATAAAAAGTTGAGAAAGTCAGCTAAAAATCACATCCTAATTGTAACCCTGTGCACAAAAAACTATTATAGTGTTGCTTTAAGTTTTTAGTTTTATGTAATTTCTACTTTTGTTTTCCTTTGCAGTCTGCAGTAGGAATTCTCATGTTTTCAGTAAGCAAAAGGTAATTTCTCAGAGCTAAATAATATTAAATTGTCTCCTAAATCTGTTCTAAAACATTCTACTGACACCCAATTGTGGCCATTTTTAATTGAACTATCTGAATTTTTCCCTGAATTACAACCTTACAAACTTATTATCTGCTTTCTAAAGCACACAAACAAAAAAAAGTGCCTCAAAATATTTTACAGATTAAGTGAAAAGAAGACTCCAAACCTATAAGATAAGGAAAGCTGTATTAAGATAGGCATAACAGAAATTATCTTAACTGCAGTTAAATAAAGCTCTACTGGCAGTCAGTATTAGCTGAGCAGAAAGGAAGAACAGGAACACTTAGCTCAACAGGGAAGAATTTTTATAATTGTGATTCAAAACCAACTATATGCCAGCAGATAGAGCAACAAACCAGAGGTCTGCCCCAGCTAGATACCAATCAAGCAGCATTTATGGAGGTCTCTGTCCTTCCTAGACATATTTGTAGTCCCTACCATGGTACTCGTCTCAGTGTATTTATCAGAGGTGGGGAGAATGATAATGTTAGTCATGGGTTTCTGAATCACAGGCACTGCTGGCTGTATCCAACCTCTGGTGGAGTTGTTAGCATTGTTTCAACTACCAGATGAAATTTAAGAAATAAGGTAAGTGCTTCACAAAGACTGCAGCATGATAATCAGAATGTGTCCTGATAAAAGTATAGCTAAATGTCAAAAATTATGTTATGCTATGTAATAAAACAAGGAGAGCAGTCAGTATTCACTGCAAGAATCAACTGTTATGCATGATAATACTAGTAGCATAATGCCTTCTGAATCCAAAGTTTTGTGATTTCTTGCTAAAATGTTGCAGATGTTTTAAACAGTAACAGCCTAAAGTTATGACCTTAAAAATTCTGTCAAGTAAAAAATACTGAAATCCTCCCCTTCTGAAAACTCTTGGAAATACAAATCATTTTGCTCTCACATGCTATACAAAAAGCATCTCAGTAAGTTGTTTCAATGTGGCATACTAGAATCCACAATTATCACAATCATTTAAATAGTACTTTACTTAGGAAATTGTCCTGATGATTTAACTGTGACTGTGCAAAATGAGTAAAGTTGGGGAAAGTCTTCTCTCCCTTCAGAGAAGAGCTTTTCAGAATTACTGACCATTCTTATAATATAAAGTCTCATTTTCTCTCAAATTTGACATTCAGTTTCTGTAAACATTTACTGGAATTTTTTTACATGCATAAAATTTTCTTGTAATTTTGAGCATATCAGATTCTAGAAGCAAATTATGACAGTGTTTATTCCACTCTGTTTTGCTGGCATTCATTGATTTCTACGTCCTGAAGTGATTGCAAAAATTAGTACTGTGTATCAGAGACTACACCTGTTCCAGTGACTCAAATCCTATTCTGACTAATGGGAGTTGTTCTGCATGGGGAAGGGAATGTTTTGATTAA
The DNA here is from genome assembly GCA_013400315.1 of Bombycilla garrulus. Classification (NCBI taxonomy): domain Eukaryota; kingdom Metazoa; phylum Chordata; class Aves; order Passeriformes; family Bombycillidae; genus Bombycilla; species Bombycilla garrulus. Next base: position 60,195 of record VXBU01016831.1, read on the forward strand.
CAAGCTCAGATGTGGATAGTGTAAAATACCCCTTTAGCACCACATAGTGCATGATAGTGCAGGAGGTATACCATAGCTTACTGCTTTCACAAGAGGGTAAGATGCACATGTATTGTTCTGAATAAATTCCTTGTAAAAAAATTTCTCTGATTATACAATCCACATGCATCTAAAATGATGGAAAGGGAGAGCAAAAGTATAAAACTGTTTTCTGTGGAACTGAGTTAAGGTAGGTGTGCTTATTAAAAATAAAATCTGTTAACTCAATTTAAGTTGCAAGTTGAAAATGAAATCACTGAAGTCAGGTACCTCAAGTTCAGAAAGCAAATAATGGAAGAAAAACAAGGTTATTTACTAAGGCTAGAATTCTCAAAATAGCTTACCTCTGTAGACTGACCTTTTCTTTGTGCCTCTGTCTTTGGAAGTGATTTAATAGGTGTTTGGGATTTGAAGATACAAGGTATTATATCTCCCTTTATAGATCTGTCTGTCATAACTGGAGGCCAGATTTAATAAAGGGCAAACAGACCTAAAGGTGAATTTATTACTGTGTTATTTTTCTATGTTCAGAGCAGTAATTCCAAAAATTCTGGAAGTTCTACATTTTCAGTAACAGAGCGTAAGTCAGTTTTGACATAGAGGAAGAGCTTATAGGACTTCGCTTAATGGTAAGACTCACCAGCAGTCAGAACAACATTCTTGCTTGTCCAAGCTCTGACAAGATTGTTCCCAGAGGTGCTGGCAGAGCATCCTCAGAGCCTGACAGACACTGACATCATGGGGCTCCTCACAAAACAGAGGCCCCTGCCACTTGTGTTTATCCAAAGCTGAAAGTGAGTAAACTTATTTCCAGACCACTTGCACCTGTGTCCCAGAAGAGGGAGTACAGTGAGAAAAGGGGAAAGTGAGTGGTAAAAGTAGAACAGACAGCATCTTTCTCAGTCAGTTATTTGCCCCTTCCAGTGCTGTGCTGCCACTGCTGAGACACTCGAGGACTGCTGGGTAAGTCAGACAGATAAGCCTGCCACATGCATGAAGGGTCCTCCCAATAGCAGGGAAGCCAGGTCCCAGCTCAGCAGCCAGGGATGCTGCCCATGCTTGAGGATCACCACACATAAAGCAGCATAGCTTTTCCTCTGTGACATGATCTGAAGCTGTGAGATAGTTTTGGAGAATTAGGAGGCACATTGCTATCATCTAAAACAGTGGAAAGAGTATTTTGCAGGAGGAAGCAAAAGGATGTTGAGGTCTGCTCTGTGCTTGGGCTTCAAACAGTGTCATTGCAGGTGAACATTGAAAACGGTTGGGGAACTTCTTTTGTGGTATTCTAATCCTTGGTCCCATTTTTTTTTTAGTATGTTTTAAGCAGATAAAGCACATAAAGACACAGGGAAGCAGAAATTCAGAACACAGGTAAAGGCTGTCTATTTCTCAGCATTTTATATCTTCAGCCTGGCAAATTGTAAATTCACCTGCACAGTACCTTGAGTAGCCTGCAGGTTTAAGGTGATTTACCTTCCTTTTTAACATGCCCTCTGCATTCATCACTCCAGTTGTAGGTTCCTGGAACCTGGGAAAACCTAAGATACTGCTGTAATTCATATTCTTCAATGGAATGTTTTCTGCTGTGAATGCGCAGCATTCCACTACAGTTAGATTTTAGAAGGGTTGTTTCTCAAAGTCTAACTCATTAATAATGGAGTATTCCAGTTATAATGGAGTATTCCATTTATCTGTAGCAATGATTGAAATAACCATCCTGTTTCACATTCATATTCTGAGGTATACAAACCTTTACATGAGAAGTTTAAATGAAGGAAAACAACTTACATTATCAAAGAGATTTGGGGACTGAATTACATTAGCAGAGCCTCTTTAGAAATGCTGCAGAATCAGATCTGACCTTTTGCAGAAAATTCGTAGTTTCTGCCAGCAATCTCTAACTTAACGCCCTTCTTTTGCCCCATTTGGTCCTTCTTTAAGAAGATCTGCTATCATTATTGGACATAAAAAGCTTTTCACACATTTACTTTGCAAGTGATTTTCTCAGGAGTAATCAGCCAGAGGATCCAGAGTTAGGTACATTTCTATAAACAGGAACTGTGGGGATTTTGAAAAGCCCACAGAAATTAAGTGTGGCCTCTGTTTTGACATTTGACATTTGCCTCTGTTACCTTTGCTTCACTCCAGACTTTCTCATGACATTTTCTCCTTTGTCATCCTTTTTTTTCAGTGGTTCTGTTACTTGCTTTTTTTTTAATTCATAGCCTGTCTCCAAACAGTGATGAAATTAACATCTGATTTTCTATTGTCATGTTAACTGTTTTGGAACTCCTCATGGCAGAGTCTTGAATATGCATATAACAAGCCCACTGGAATCCACTGACCTTTAGGTCTGTGGTATTACTACAGTAAACATGGCTAGCAAAAGTAATATTTTTTTTAACTCCTATGTTTTGGGAAAAGTCTGGAAAATCTCATTCAACCTCTGACTGATGTTTTAGAGAAATCACTTATTAAATAGGTGTACCAGTGCTTACTATGTCTGAAAAATACCTAGTAATTTTACAATGTATTTGAGTCTTTCAAGGAAAAGCATTATTTGAAATATTGTTTTATTATTGCTATAGTGCTTTCTAAATTACGCATGTGAATATTACGTTTTTATCATTGTTTTCATAATTTATTTCTTTTGAAATTGATTTTTAGATGTCAATTTGCTGGAATTCTAAGCCCGAACATGTAACAGCACGTAGTGACTGCTGTTGCTGTCTTGTCATGTCAGAAGGGGAATCAGTTAATAAGCTCTTCTTGAGAAAAAACCTGAACATTACTAACTTGTGTCAGTAAAGAGTGCTTCACCAGGGGATCTAGAGATAAATTTTAGAAAGTATTTAAATATAGAAGTGCAGCTGATTACAAGCCTTTTATGTCATGCTAATTTCTATGCTCACAAAAATTAGAAGTACCAGAAAAGCCTACATGGTTCAAAATTAATGTTAGACCAATCCAAAATACTTTTTCATTTCAGGATTTTTGAAAAATAATATACACTTTATATCTATCTTCAAAGATTTAAATAAAAGTTGCACTTGTGCTAATCAGTAACCAAGATGGCCAAGAGGAGTGCCTTTGTGTCCCCATTAGGCCCACTGCTTTAAGTCCTGTTTCAATAGCATATTTCAGTATTTCTCTTCTGTAGGTTTCTCATGAAACACAGATAAAGCTAAGAATTTAGTGACAAGTTTTAAGTGCTTCTTTCCTGATCATTTTTCTAAATACTGTTTGATTAAGAAATCCCACATAGTTGCATTTTTTTTGTGATAGACACTTTGCCTATCTTCATTCTGTTTAGCTTGGTTTATGTTGTTCTCGGAAAATTACTTGTGATTCTCAATCATATATAGCCAGACTATGTTGACAATATGTTCATATATCTTCAGAGATGTGAAAACATGAGATAATGAACTTACGTATTAGAAAGGCTTCCGCATGAGCTCTTAGAATTTCACATATACTGGGATTTTGCTTCTGATTTCTTGCCTCTTTTTTTGGTAAGTTTTGGACTGAAGATTGAGAAGTGATGGGAATGTTTTTACTAATGCTTGGTATTTCTCAACATTCTGAAACACTGCTCTCTAGCTAGAATGGAACCATTTTGATTCTGTGCCCTTCACTGAAATCATCCAATGGTGTTGCCAAGTTAATTGTGCAGGGCCATGCAGTTAAGAGCGTGTCCTTCTCACAACCCATGTTTGATCATGTTCTTTCAAGTGCTGCACTTCCTGCATAGTCAACTAAGAAAAGACTTCACACTTACTGTGAACTGCATGTGTACCTGGAGGTTTGCTCTACTAAGAGTTCGAGAACCAAACAGTAGCTACTCTTAACAGCATTATCACTACCTTGCAAGATCAGTCACCAGCTCTGGGAGATACCAGTTCTGTCAGGCTTCCACTGGAAAAATTCCAGCCAATTTCAACAAGTTGTACAAAATCTGTTGTAATTTTTCTAATTGCTTTATCATTCTGAACAATTGCTTTATCATTCTGAACAAATAATTAAATATTTGAAGCCATTATCTGGGCATTTAGATCTCACCTAACACAGCATGAAGCATTCCTTAATCCTAAATCCTTCCAGTATTACCAGTTAAATACTGTTTAAATTCATGTTTTAGCATTTAACATATACTGAAGTGTTGGCTGTTACTGAATAGGATTTTCTCCTTGATGGGAATATTTATAGATCCACATTTACATTTTCCACATAATTTTTAACTATCTGAGAAAAAATACTGAATTATTTGTATATTAACACAGAAGGTCTTTTCTCTTATATTTTGTTTTTTATCTTGCTATTCTTGCCTTTCATAAGGATACTTTCATCATGAACAGATCTGGCAGCAGATAGAGTGTAAGATTTCAAATACTGGCATATTAAATTCTGTGCTCAAATTTGTTGAAGAAACTGCTTTCCCATTTCAGAGGAAAACAAGTTTGCATTTATTGTGTGAGCAAAGAGCAGCTGACACTTCATATCTCTGTCTTTCACAGAAAGACGTATCATTGCAAATGTGCTGTTGGTAACCTTGGCAGCACAGCAAATGGTTTAGTGGTAAAATATTTAGAAGTGCCATGTTTATACAGCAGCTTCCAATTATTTCCAACTGTTCTGGAGTTCTTGTGGTGAAACAGCACTGCCCGTAGGCATTTACAAGCCCTTCCAGAAAAAAAAAATCCCAACACCAGCAAAGCAGCTTTAGGTATTTGGAAATACTATGACAACTGCAACCACAGGGCTGATGTGGACAGGTGAGGCTGTGTGCTGAGGAAGCAGTCACTTCATGCAGGGTGAAGAGCCCCAGAACACCAAAGTTGTGGACATTCCAAAGCCTGGGCATATAATTTAGCTGCAGACCTACCCAAAGTAGTGCATGTACAGTCTTTTGTAATTAATTTTGCATCATTCAAGACTCAAAAATAAGTAGTATGTCTGTGCAGCTGCTAATATGCAATAGTGAATGCCTCAGGAAGACTTCATGGAGAAATCCTTGTTTCCCAAGCAGAAAAAAGGCTTTTCAAAGAGGGGAAAAACAGAAGTAATGCCAGTTCACAAAGTCAAGTGAAGACCAAAACAGGATTAAAGAATCTGAAGTGAAAAAAGTTCTTTTCACTAGAATGCTGCTTCCTGAACACATTTTATCAACAGGTAGTTTTAAAAGTTTATGTCTCTATATATGAGTTTGAATTCAGGAAGCTAATATATTTCTTTTTTCCATCTGTTTCCTTCTATTCTTTTTNTGGAGCAGTGTGATCTACTGATTCTACAACACCATTTCTTTTTCACTTGGAATACTTTTACATGGAGGTATTTAAACGTCCTTTTAAAAAAAAAGATAAAAAATAATCTGAGATATACACATGACATATTCAAGGCACTCCTAGAAGCATTTGATGCATAAAAAAAAATCCCAAACACTACCTTTTTCGGAGCAACCTAGTAATATCTACTGGATGTGCTGTTTTCCTTCCAGTTTAGAATTGTGGCAGTCACAGCATTGGTCTGTTTGACCAATAGACAAAAAAACCCCCAGGATTATGAAAATTTATAGATTTTTTTAGTAACTGTTAATGCAATATAGCTCTTATCCAAATTCTTTGTGAAACTTAAAGAGCACCTTCCCCTCAGTTTAAATAGTTAAATAGGTGGTTTGTAATATTTTTGAGGAAAACCAAATATGTTGCTCCTTGCCTCTTCTCATTCTAGCATGTCTTCACAACCAGTCTGGTTTTCTCATTTTGAAATACAGAAAACCAGAAATCTGAGTTACAAACAGATAACAGGTATCCAGATTAGTCTATTAAATATGAAATGCCTTTTGGAAAAAAAATGTATTAAAATTTAAGTTCAGAGAAGGTACTAATGACAGAAATAAAATGGAAAAAAGAAGTCTGAGGAATCATCTAGTCCTGTGAATGGACAACAGCAGACAGCATCACTTGCCTGCAGCAGCATTCCTTCTAAATCTTATATGTTTCTAGTTCATTATGACCTAGATTCTATGGCATCCAATACCTGAAGCATCTGCCTCTCCTTCAGGTTCTCTGGAAAGTTTGACTATTTGTCCACATAGATCAGAACCAATTTTATAAATGACCTCACATCAGATACTAGTTTTCATAAAATTTCTGTACAACTGTTAATCAAAGTGGAAGTGTAGGTGTGAATCCATTTATGTTTTGCAGACTTTTCAAAGACAAAGCTTATAAATCATTCATTAATGAATAGTGAGTGATTAAGGGGCATTTTAAAGAACACAGAAGCTTAACTAAAATCAAGGAGCAAATCCACAGGCAACATGACTTTCAGCTGCCTGCAAGAAATTTAAAAGAGACTGGGCTTGTGCCTGTTGGATGGCACAAACTTATCTGTGCTTTCTCTACATTTTTATCAAATTTGTTTGAGAGCAACTTGTTGATGCTGACAAGGCAGTGTTCCAAATAGGAATTTCTTTGATAAGCTTAAGAGTTATTGCATATACAGCTAATGTCACTGTCTCCTTCTTGGGAGCACATATCTTTGCTGGAAGGTCTGTGTCATAGTTTGGATTTATCTGTTCATTGGTATCATATAATTTGAGGCTGTGAGATTTTTTGTTCAGCTGAGGCTAAAGCTAAGAAGGCTGACTTGAGAGCTCACCTGAAGTTTTCTTTCATCTAACTGGTACCACCTTCTCAACAAGTCATCTGATAACCTGCAGGACCTGTTCAGCTCATGTCTGGTTAGTGCAGAAATCTCCTGGATTTCTCTAAAGTAGAAGCAAAGAATAGACAGCTGGAGGAAGGAACAATGGGCTTAAGGTGCCCTGCATTTCTACTTATTTTTTAATCTTTTGAGAACTCAAAAGCATAATTGAAGACATGCATGCAATTTAATTTGGGATTCCAAGTACTTAAAAATATCCTGCTGGGGAGTTTAAGGTGGTATATCACATTTTGAGACAGCAGCCAAACTCCCACCCAATTGCTTGCTCACTCCTCGGCAGGATATAGGGAGAAGACAGAAAGAACAGGAATGAGAAAGATTAGATGGGAATAAAGATAGGGACATCGACTGTCTGTAGAGCAGGTTTGACTTGGGAAAGATTCCCCTAATTTATTGCCAATTAAAATTAAAATAATTAGTAATTTAAGTAATGGGAAGAGAAAAGAAGCATCAAGCTCATACATTTTCTGCCTGGCTTCCATGCTCAACTTGACTTCAGATTCCTTTACCTATCCCCACCCTCCTGAGCAGTGCAGGAGAGGTGGGAATGGGGCCTTACAGTCCATAACTAATCTGCTTTGTTTCTTCTTCCTCCTCACACTTCTTCTCAGCTGTCGTGGGCTTCTCCACAGGCAGCAGTCCTGTCAGGAAAATCTGCTCTAGCATAGGTTCTCCACAGGTGGCAGTTCCTTCAGAAACATCATCTGCTCTGATGTGCTCTGTGGGCTGCAGGGGAAGATCTGCTCTGCCATAGAGAGATCCTTTTCTTAAGTTGATATTCCCTCTCTTGTTTCATACTCCTTTTTTTAACCTCCCTCCTTCTCCCTGTGGCTATTTTTGCACTTTTTAAAAATAAGTTTTTTGCTCAGCAGATAGGTTCAGCTGTGTCCTGCCAAAGGTCCCTTGTAGAGCTGCAGGAACTGGCTGTATCCAGCACAGGGAAGACCCTCACCTCACAAAGGGTACCCTGTTGCCACCATCACTACAGAAACCTTGCAACTGCATCCAACACACCTAGTATTACCTAGGGTGGAGTGAGTTGTAATGAAATCTCTTGTTTCAGTGTTGTTTTGCTTATGTAGAAGAAGATACACTGAGTGATTTATGATTGGGTTTGTCCTCTAGTCAATAGAATAGTTTAGGTAGTGCTCTGGTAATTTACCTGTTGTCCATACTTGAGTTAGTTCAGCTGTTTAAATTGACTTCTGAGGGGAGGAAGTCTAGAAAATTGTGGTCTGTGATTCTGATCGTTTCAAAACTATGTTTAAAAAAAAATACAGCTGTATCTAAATTTTTCTAGCATGGAAACATTGAAAATGTTATCAGCCTGGGAGTTAGCAGTGTGTACAATATGAGTCACAGCATTGTGGTTTTGTTTTGCTGGTTGTATCATATACTCAGACTGACTCCACCAGCCTTATCAGAGTTATTGGAGAGTTACACTGTTCTAACGAAATTGAACCTGATCACGTCTTCTGTTATTGTGAGCACTTTTGTAACTGCTTCAAAACAACAACCTGATTTAATAAGAACAGCATCGCATTCATTTATGGGTCTGCTAAAAAGAACAAGCTTTTTTCCTGGCTGGACTGGGGTATGGAATAGCAATCACGATATTGCATAAGTAGAGAACAACAAATCAACACATGGCACTGAAGCTGACAGCAGTTTGTGTACATTTTTTAGAAAATAATCCCAGCAAATGAGAGCAACACAAATAAGAACATTTTAGATGTATAGAAAAAAACATCATTGTTGGACAACTTTTCTACATATATTCAAAGTGAATTCACCAGTATTTTGTTGCCTTCAAAGATGTACGGTTATATGATAAAGAAATAAAAAATCTGTTTAAGATACAAAATATAGATACAAAAATATAAGATACCTGCAGAGGCAGGTTTAGTAGGCTGTTGAACCTGAGCCATAATCAGATGGGTTTGTGGTACTTGGTATGTAAGTGTATCTCCTCTGCAGTATTTGTCACATTTTTTTCCCAACAGAAGCGCCATACATATGAGGTAAGTTTTATTTTTCACCTTTTTCATCATTCTACTGCTTTATATTTCTAAACTACAGTGTTTCAGATACTAACTTAAAATACAGTTTACAGGGTGATATTTGTGGACAGTGGTTTTTCACAACTCACCAAGCCAACTTACAGTATTTTTCAAGGGAAGTACATACATGAAGCATAAAACAGAATTTGATTATTTATTTTTCACTTCTGGCTTGACAAATGCTTATTTTCCTTTGGCTTTTGAAAACAATCTTCATTACATGTCTAGATAATTCTTTTAGTTTACGATATTTTGGAACTATTAATCCTTTCCTTTGGAGTTAAGCATAGAATTTGCTTTTTATCAAACCCTTCATATTGCTTATCCGCTCTTTTAACCTGAGTTAGTACCTCTGTCTATATTTTTTAATGTTGTTGATACTAAAACTGAAACACTGTTCTGTTGTAAATGTATGACTAAAATTTTTAAGTTAAATTGAGAGTTCAACCATAATAATTTTTCAGTTTTAGTAGTCTTACATTTCACTTAACTTCACCTAAATTTCACTAATTTCAGTGCAACCATGAATGCTGGGCATATGTGAGAATTCAGGAAAATCTCAGGGTGTTTCTCAATTGTACCCAACCTTTTGGCAGTACAATAAAATCATATGTCAACTATTTAGATGGAATTTTTAAATGAACTTTTACTCTTTTCCTTTGCATTTAAGGAGGAACATTTTAAACTTGTTTTTTTCATATTTGAAAATAATTATCAAAATAGCTGCATTTACCTCTCTTAATGATACTGGGTATTATATTGTTGGTGTAAGAGCTTCCTCTTCAGGTTTTATTTTAAATCTCAGCTTAGGAAAATAAAAAGGAAATTCCACTTCTTGTCAGTGCTTTATAAACATATTCATTTGAACAACATTACATCATTCTTTAAACAGCAGGATTTTATGGAAAGATTTTACCAATTGTTAAAGCATGACAATGTAATAGATTTATTATAGATTTTGTAGACTTACTTAAGTTTGTTTTTACAAAAAAAA
>VXBU01016832.1:6749-46749 GCA_013400315.1 Bombycilla garrulus
CTGCTCTTCCTGATGAGTTGGGGAAAATGATTCTTCAAGGGGTGGATTGACTGAAAATCCTAGGTTTTGTCTTTTCATGTTGTCAGTGGGAAGGTGAACAGTCGGTGGGGGGAGGATGGATGCTTTGGAAGTTTCATTCTGGTTTTTTGTTTTTCCTTCCTTTTTAGTGTTAGTTAATAAAGTTTCTTCTCTATACTTTAAGTTTGGGTGGTTGTGCTCCTTTTTTGGTCCTATCTCACAGCAGAAATTGAGAAAAAATATATTTTTATGGGTGCATTGGCCCTGGCCGGTGTCAAACCGTGACATTCTTGGTTCCTTGACCAGGAAATCGAAATTTGGTAAATAAACCCATGACACATGTCTACTTCTTGATCTGATTTTTTAACCAGCAGTACCTATGCAATACACACCCGTACCCATAGCAACATACACGAAAAATATGGGAAACAAAACTCATCTCTTTGCATGTAATTACTTTCAAGTGGAAGTAATGCTAGAATAAGAAAGGCAGGACAAAATGTATGGAATAACATCTGGAATAATTCCTTCGTAATTCCTCAGAAACCATGATTTTTCCCCATCCCCTTGGCAGTGACTGTACACAATTCTGCAGAGCTAAATTCCAAAGCAACAGGCGAACTACTTACAAGAAGGGACCTCTGTTTCATGGAAATAATCACTGAGGCACCATTTCTGGAACACACAGTATCTTGTACTGTAAATCAGCATGTCTACTGAGGGCATTTGAATTGTTCTAAAATGTAAACCAAATACATTTTAAGTAATGCTATGGATGTGGTTTGAGAACATGCTGCAACAGCCCCCAAACAAAATTTGTTTATTTTGTAGCCAGATAAGCGTTTCAAAAACTCCAGACAGAAATGGCCTGTAACTCCTCCCTTTCTGTTTTTAGAAGCAAAGCACCAAAGAGGTGACCTACATGTTTTCATATTCTAACTAGATTTACGAAGTGTATGACAGAATACTTCCAACCCCTGACATCAACAATATGGGGGAAGAAACCAGAAGATTTAAAGGTCTAGGTGAAAGCCCATAGCCATCTGCAACAGAAGCTGAAGTGTGTTTAAGGTCACCCTACATGGAGCACTGTGTAGGACAAGAATGCAGTTTGGGCTAGCTGCCTTCATTCCATGCCTCTTTGTTAAGAAACAGAAGCTTGCCAGTACCACTATGAGACAGCACTACACCAAAGCTCCACTCCTGGACCTACAAAAACTACAGAGACTACATAAAAGATGCCACCAATGGAGACATAATAAAGAGAACAATAATGCCATTTTTGAAGAACAGGAGCGGGGAAGAAAGGTATGTGCCAGTAATGCAAATCTCACAGCAGGCTGTGAAACAGGAGTTTGCTGTTAGGTGTAACTCTAATGAAAGCAGAAGAGGTAACATCTCTGTTACTCCTTTAGAAGAGGACAGGCATTAGCATTTTCTGCAGTATCATGGATCTTACTTCATACCAAGAAAGAAAGCCTATCTAAATTAAAGACTACCTCATTGAAGTCTTCCTTCTTTTGGATAGATCATATGAGAAATTCAGATGGGCTAGTCTACAACAGTAAGAGCCATCCAATATAAAGTGAAACATAAGAAATTTGGAGACCTAAAGGTTTGTCAAGCCAGCCCAAGCCCACACTGGAAGATCATCCATCCCCATCGCAGGAGAGGCTCTACACCTCCAAGGCTGTAAGCAGCCTGAAGGAGGTCTGGACCATAAGTACATGACCAAGGCCAGAAACAAGGCTTCTGATACTACATTTCTGCAATGGCACTGGGGGACAGAAAAGACATTTGATCAAGGAAACGTGGCAAACCCTCCTGGTCACAGCAAGAGGAGATTCCCATTGAATAACCAGGCTGGTTAGATAAAGGGTACACTGTACCGATCCCTGTAACATCTGACATCCAGGAAGACACAGCTTGGCACCACTAAAATGGTATTATACATAGACAAACAATTAATTCACTGCTTTATTTTCATGTTATCTTATCCCCATTGCACAATTTTTTCCCTCCTCAAATGTTGAGGTCTAAATCACATTTTAAATTCTTTGATGTAAAACACTTAAGGAGAAGAGATATCTTGTACAATATTACTTGCATCTGTAGTATGTAATTTGATCATTTAAAACAAAAAAGTAGAGCTAAAAATTAAATCAAATTAATATCAGGCAATAACAGAATTCCTACTGTTTAATATTTTGATGTTTTTAATCAAAAAAAAAAAAAAAAAAAAGAAAACCACTTAGATGTTCTACCATACCTACCTGTTAAACTTTGAATTGCGGGTTGGTGACTCTGCTCCTCTTAAAAGGTGTCTGAAGTACTGTAGCAGACAAATAGGGTATCAGAGAAAACAATGGATTAATTGAGGTAAAGGCTTCCATGCAACAACATTGCAAAATTCAGGAAATGAGAACTGAAGGAAAAGCCAAACTGACCATAATCTAGCAGTTAGAATTTTAATCTGGAAAGGACAGACAATACAATAATCAATACACGAGACTAGGACTACTTACTTAACCTTACATTACAATGAGATTAAAACTACAAAGCAGAAATAAAAATTAAATCAAGCACCAAAATCCATGTCTCCTCCTTGTTAAAAAATCAAGCATTTGAAGCATTATAGCTATCATGGCAGAGATGACCATCAAAACCATTTTTGAGAAATGTTCTTTTTATTAATGCCAAGTAAGGCAAGTACCTACTCCCAGGACAAATCAATATATTCTGCCTCAAATAAATGCAAGAAGCTTAACACACAACTTGACTTACACACATAACTTCTGAAAGGAACATGAGTTCAGCCTCACCCCTCTGATGAAAGTGTGTCTTACTTGAAGGCCTTAGGCAGATAAAGTCAACCCAGTTCAGGGAATTCTTAAGGTGGCATTTAGAACTCAATCACACAACAATCTTAAATACCTTGTAAATTGCTTTGAGCAATCTTCTTGAAAACAAACACCAGACTTTTAGCAGCTGGAATGCATAATGCTGGAAAAACCTAAATACAACCTTTGTACCTTTAAATACCATTACATTTTTACAAGTAAATAAAGAGACTGTGCTCTACATCTAACAGGCAGATTACTTTTGCACCAAATTTGCAATCACAAAAGAAGAGGTGGAGAGGATTTTGTAATAGCTGTGATATACACAGATTGTTACATCAAAAAAGAAAAAGAAGATTTTCTTTTATTCTGTGATGATGTGCTGGATTAGAATAAATTTTATTTTCCTACTGAGAATGGTCCAGCTCTAGAATGTCAACTGAAGCTGAAAATGAAGACATATTTTTCAGTTCCACACACACATGATTGTTGTAAATAGAGTATCCAAAAAAAAAAAAGCAACTCACTTTTAAGACTGCTCTTCAAATCTCTCACACTTACCTCATCACTGTGACAGAACATAGGAGTAAAAACATTCTCAAGCAGAGAAAGGACATGCTCGTAAGCTTCAAAAAGACACCGCATAGTCTGAAGTTTCACAACATCCACATACGGACCTTCAGCAACTATTAAAAAAAAATCAAGTATGAATAGAGAGAGATATACATACAGGCATATAAAGCTCATGTTTTCTTCTGGCCAGAGTTAAGTTTTACAAATAAAAAACAGAAATAAATTGACAAAACAAGGATTAAGTACAACATAGCATGAGAATAATTTTTAAAACCGGCAAAAAAAAGTTTGATGTTATTCAGCAAAATTTGTTTTAACTTTATTACAGAAAGCAATTTAAATTTCAATGCGCCTTTTGAAATCCAACTTACTTTTTTGAATCTCTTCCACAATGAAAGAGTCAAATCTAATCTTGTCAATGCTCTCATCCAAACAGTAAGTTTTGTAAATTTTCTGTACTTCGTCATGAAGAGACATCTTTTCAGTATCTGATAATTCTGGTCTCAAAATTCGGTCATTGAATTCCTCTGAGAAGGAAAAATAAAAGCATTTCTTGATCAGCTTGGCAAACAAATAACATCCTGAAGTACCCTATAACATCAACTCATTTTCCAGTAGGTAAGTAATTTGCAAAACTTCAAAACCTAAGACATCTCAAAATCCTAAGTAATAAGATAGATGCCTTCTTATTAACTATAATTCAGATTTGTTCATAAAGTTATTACTAAAAATATATTGTAATTAAAATAAATTATTCCTTATCACAGTAAGGATAAATCCATAAGGTTGTTCCTAGCATATGAATTATTCTTTTCTTCCTAAATTACCCAAATGCAAATTGTAGTTTTCCATTAGAATTATTTTCATCTCATCAAGTAACATCAGCACACGTTTGTAATCTTACCCACAGTCAGGCAGAACTGCAGCACATGGACAGCACCTTCCTGTTTCAGGAAGTTCATAAACCGAAATAAAAGGTCTTGCTGATCTCTGATCTCCTTTAGCTCCAGTTTCAGTACCTGAGTAGGTTAAAAATGAAGTCAGCCAGCTTTCAAACTTTCAGTGACTACATAAATAATGCAAAGAGTTGTAGCACAAAATCAGCAGGTAAAGTAAAACACTTATTCTAAGAGGAAAGGAAGTAAACGTTGCCTTTGCTTACAGATGGTTTTTTATTTCTTGGCTCGGCGAACTTCTGAAGGAATGGAACCAATGAAGAAGTAGGCTCAGTTGCTATCTCAGGCTGCAGAAGAAAATGACAACTGGGTAAGAAAGCTTCTTTCACGGGTGATCAAAATGCCACTATTTTAACTTTGTCAGTACTCACTGGACTATCATCAATGAAGATCAGCAATAAATGATTGACAGTATCCTACAAGAAACACAACACAACAAATACAGTTAATATTAAATAAACTCAACCAAATAGATTAAAATAATTTCAATACTATATTATACCAAGTTTAAACCTGAGTATATGAATACTTTTTAAAAAGCAAAGCCTGGGAATACATGTTTGAGAATTGACCTTCAATGGTCTCCTGAAATTTTTACAAGTCAGGGAATTTCTGAAAAGACCTCCACAGAAATATTCTGGAAGAAAGCCCTCTAAAGTATTTTTACTCTAAGTGTGAATCTAATGTACTCCTAATATTTTCACACTACAGTATTTTCTGTTTGCAGCCAGGTGATGCTTGCATAAGCACCGCAATTTCACCTATTAAAATACATGCATATATAAAAACAAGGATGGCAGTGCTGCAGCTTCAGAAATAAATGCCACCTGAATTGCAGAATTAAGGGAAAAAATTTATTTTGATAGAGCTGCAAAAAAGTTGGTTAGAGAGCTATAAAGATCCATAGAGCTAGAGTTAAGTAATCGAGCCCTATCTAAATGTAGCGATAGTAACTTGTAGATGTTGACACTAGCACAGCATTCTCCCATTTGAGAGGAGCTGAAATGCTTCACTGAAAAATACATTCTTAAGAGATCACATCAATACTGTTATTTTAGTCAGTTCAGTGAGTTAATTCATATGAACAAACAAAATAATTGTCCACAAGATTTCTTTTTATCTAGTCAAAATGCACAGCAAGTACGTCATTGTGCATCACTTGCTTTACCACAACATACTTAGTAGGGAAATAGTAATTTTGAATAAATTAAATTAGTCTTGTGCTCCAAAGTCTTACAGGGTCAGCTAAGAAATCCATTGAGGGAAGGAAAACTGAACCAGGGAGAATCTCTCTAATGAGAAGGGCCAGGGATCTGAAAAGAAAATAAAAGAAAGAAAATAAAAATCCAAAGCAACATTAGATTACATAAATTTCTAAGTGAAGTTTCCAATTCTGTCATATACTATTGGGAAATATTTTAGGATTTAATAATACCGTAAGTATGCTATTTTAAAGACAAATTGAAAAGATCACAAAAAGGGGTAAGAAGGAAGATGACTTTGAAGTTCATTCTTTCACTTTCCAAAATTACTGTACTACACAGTATGGAGACACTTTAAAAAAAAAGTAATTCTAAATAGTTTATATACCTGCACTCTGTTGACTTTGGGGGCAAAATGTAAGGAAAAAGAAGTTCAGTAAGTTTTCTTAAGTAGTGAAGTTCATCTCTTCGGCTTCTTAAAGCAACATGCAGTTCTGGTCCATATTCTTCTAAAGCAGCTTGCTGCAAAAATTCCGCATTTTTTACTGGAAGTGAAAAACAGCATTACAGAGTTGCTTCAGCTTTTTCTTACTGGTAAACAAAAGGCAATTGGTTTTCATTCGAGCTAAAAAGTTAGTATTTTTAGTACACATACAACTGCCAAAGGGATAAAATGCTGAAACTTTACAAAAGAACCTTGGCTTAGACTTTGAAGCCTAGCTACGTAAAAATAAAACCTCACACTGAAATAAGAATTCTTTCACAAAACAATTGCAGTTTGCATGGTATCCAGAATGCTTTCTCATTTATCGTTATATAAAAATATATATAAAATAATATAAACCCATATTTATATATTCAATTTTTATATCTACATAAACTAAATATAAAAAATCAGCATCTGGATTCTCAAGAAAACCGCATTGTGCAAAGTCTACCTCTAATTGCCTTTTTCCTGACCTTCCTCATGATATCCCATTTTTTTGGCCTACAACACAATTTGAAATAACATAAACTTTTACTCAATCTTGTAGTATCTGTTTCCTGCTTAGAACACTTACAAACTTGAAGGAACATACATTTTAAACACAGGGTAAATCAAGCCAAAACCTGCAGGAGGATCTGCAAGAGTACTGCCTCTTAAATTACAGTGGAATTGAAAGAATACCTCTTTATCAGATTAAAAACCATAGATATTAATTAGAAGCAACAATGTTGTATTTCTTCAGATCACTTCAAGGGCAATAACTGAGCTGTTATAAATCATAGCAATGTGGCACAGCCTCATGCCAACACCACCACCAGGCATAGTGAGGTATGTAATATATTCCTCAGTTACCTTCAAGGTCAAAGCTTATTCCCAGCATATGAGAGAAGCCAGCAGGTTTGGCCTCCAAAACCAAAACCCATGAGTGGTATCAGCTGACATAGGGGATGCAGGAATATACATCTCCTGATAAATCTGCCTAGCTGGTGTCACTAAAAGCAGAGAGAAGGAACGCACCCTCTAGCAAGGACAGGTAATGAATTGTGGAGGTGTCTGTCCAAATAGGAAATACTAAGAGAGGAAAGGGTAACAAAAGTAGGAGAAAAGGAAATGCCCCCTAAAAGCAATCATTTGAAAAAGGATTTAGAAAATAAGGAGAAAAGGCTAGGCTCAACTAGCAACCAATGCAAGGTCTGAAAGCTGCCTCTGAACCACGTATTGTGGTGGCTGCTTTAGCACTGTTTACTAGAAAGTGCTACTAAAAGTCATTTTCAGCTGCTACTTCACATATCTGCCCTTAGCAAACAAATCTTTTCCTTTAAAACACTGAGAAAAAAATGGCTATATTTTCAATGCTGTAAATTTAAAACACAGTTCTTTACTGCTAAAGAAAAGTGTTTCCAACTCCTTGGTAGAAATCAAAGGAAACATGAAATTTGGCACAAACGGCACTGCAGGATTATCTACTATCTTGAAATTGTTGTTGTGCCATGAAAGACATCCAACGTGATTACACTATACATTATTCATCTTAATCATTAACACTACTCACAGGACCAATGGCATGTATTTATGGATATCAAGCAGACTTTTGGAGGGAAAGACGGAAAGTTCATGACACCAGTTAAAGTAAACATCTACACTTAAAAGTTGAATGAAACCACATTTAGATACAGCACTGTGGAACACAGCCAATGAAGATAATAATAACAACAGCAAGTATTTCCAAATATTTCTTCAATGTGCAGTTTAAATACAATTTTTACATTAGGATTGTGAAGACACTTAGCTTGGATAATAAAAATGCTTCTGCTCTAAGTCTCTCCATGGCTTACAAACATGAGCCTAACTTTTCAAGATATTACAACTTCACTCATGCAGATTTGAGATCATTCTATCTATAAGAGCTACGAGGTACAGTGCACAGACGTACAAATCCTTTCATCTATAACTGCTCATCTGGAATATAAAGGAAAAACTTCAAGAAGCATTCTTAAATGATCTTGATTGCTCTGAATAGATAAAACCCATATTCCTGTTCACCCCTGTACAGAGATAGAAATTTAGTATTTTCATCATGGGACAATAAAAATCAAAACAGAGAATACAAATATATACTGTAACTGTCTCCCTATTTGCCTTCGCAACCACCAGAAGAAAAATGCAAAAGGACCTCATTTTTTAAAAAAGGAGGCCATAAGGATAAAAAGACAAAGCAATATAATCTCAAACATGCATAAAAGAATATTCATATTTAACCTTTGAAACTGACAACATATTAAGTCTTGACATTACCTTTTTGCCTGGCCTTGGCTATTACTTCAATGTGTTTCATTGCTGCCTTGAGCATCTTTTTCGTTACAACCGTTGGAATGTCCACCTGAAGAATAATTTCAAAATAAAATCAAAACTGTTCTATTTTTTCCCCTCCAAAATTTATTACAGACAACCACCAAACATAGTAATTTGCTTGTATTTTCTGGTTTCAATCACAAAATGAACCATTAAGAAACAATCCAAAATTCTCTAGTTGACAGTGTCCTCACTCTTCTGTCAAGGTATATAAAAACACAAAAATAACTAAACGCCATAAACAACACTGTTAAAACATTTATTGTCAACTCATTCCCATAATGATTTTTTCATTGCAATAAATATAGCAAGGCAGTGTGACTTCTGAGTCACAGTACATGAAGGCCAGTTATATGTGAAGATTTGACCACCAACAAAAGGATCAAGTTATCTATGCCTGCTTCTAATACCTGTGTGCATTAACACTCTGCAATTGTGTCCACAAGGACTAAAATCAAAGAGAAACCTTCCTACCCATAGGCAGAAAAAATGTCACCCCTCAGGTGCTGGCAGAACCAAAAGAGAATTTGAGTTACAGAGCCAAAACACCATTAGTACCAAAACCATGTGATCATAAGCCAAACAAAAAAATATGTATGATTTAATCAAGGACTGTATTAGGGTCCTGCATTTCTATTTTCTTTGGTGGCTTCAAAAATAGAAGGAGAACAATTCAGGCACAAATGACCTTAGGACGTCTTAGCTCTGCTCCAAGCAGGCTCTGATCACAGTGCTTTAGGGCTGCATCCCAGCTGGTGCTGAAAAACTCCTGAGTTGAACACAGTCACCTCCTCCAGTCCCCATCATCTTGGTTGCACTTTGGTTGAACCCGCTACACCTTCTTGTAAAGAGGAGCCCAAAAGTAGATTAGAATCCTAGATGCCATCCAAAAAGCACCCAGTGAGGGCAGATAATCACTTTCCTTGATTTTCCCTGCTTCTGTCACTACAGCCCAAGATGCTGTTGGTGTTTTAAGCTGCCACTGATGGCTCATATTCAGCTCACAACCTACTATGGGGCCAGGTCCTTTGCAGCAAGGAGAGCTTCTCCCTGAAGCCAGTCAGTGCCCATCCTGTACAGTTTCAAGGGACTCTTTATCAACTGCAGCAGTTTTCAGAAAAACTCATCTAGCAAGTGATTTACACTTTGCATACTCTTTATTTAAAGAGACACCTCAGAGATGCAAAAACATACACCTGTAAATGTTCAAAAATCTAAGAATTCTGAACAAGTTTCTTTCCTAATGGAGGAATCTCTCCTCAGTACAGCATATCTTGCCACACAAGGAAAGAGACAATGCAATTGCAAAGGCCATCAGAGCTGAGAGAAAAGTTGGTGGTGTTTATTCGATTGTACAAGGAGAATATTACATATTCCTGCACACTTCCCTATAATATTTGAGGTGCACAGCTATGACCTGTCCTGGCCAGTCCCAACAAGCCAGTACAATTGATTGGAGCTGCCTAAAAGTAAGGTCAGCTCCTTACAAGCACAAAAGGACAAGCTTCTGCTTGTCAATAGAAAGCCCTGGCTTTTGTACCTCACATTCCAACAATAATTTCTAGAAATTAAGAGTTTCCTATGGTATATAAGGATGGGGCTGTGTTTCTTCCTGCGGAGGTAACTCAAAGAGCTCAGCCAAGGAAATTGTTATCAACACTGCAGTAGACACTGTGAGCTTTTGTCAAAAACTTCAATCAGATGCAGGGTTATCTATACCACGCCATACAAAGGCATGATATAACCCTTCCCCTTCCCTTCAAAATCCATAACCAATGCAGAAATGGCCACAGCAAGGAAAATTCAGATTTGAAGTATTTCAGCATACATTTAAGAGTGGATTGGCCTGAAGAGCTTGTAACTTCATTCATCAACCATGCTTCAACGTAGGGACTTTTAAAGACAAAACAAAAGCATTCCTATCACTAAAGCAATTTGTAATTTTAAGCCTCGATTCAAAAGTAGAATATTCTTTGGCAAAAAAATATAAAGATATAACCTAAAAAAAAAGAAAAAAACAGCCTGTGTCTTCTTACATAATTCTTCCTCAATTTAAACATTTTATCTCCATTAGCTAGAACTATTGCTTTCAAGCATTTAATCGTAAATCCAAAACAGAGTACAGCTGCTAGGCAAAGGTATACAATTATTTTATTTTTCAACTGATGATGATGAATTTCTCCTCAACATATGCATTTCTGCGATGAACTATATTTTGTTGGTCCCATGATAGCGCTTAATAATGGCACGTGTCTTGAGTGTTTGTTGCACATATTGCCTACACAGAGATCTAAAGATACTACATTTAAATCCTCACTGTCAAAGGCAGAGATGGTAAACAAACACTCTTCTTCAAGATGCTGCAACTCACTTGAGATATCCCAATTAATGCCTTATTACATTATCAATACAGGAGACACAGTCATTTTCTGAGTCAACAGTGGATCCAGGAATAACGCAACTAACACTAGCATGTATTACAATGCCAAATTAAATGTTAAGACCTTGGTCTAGATTTTCATTTTGAAGCTTTACTCCACTTTCACACCTCCATACAATGTCTGTGCTACATGGACATTTGCTAATCTTCCCCCATGTTCACTTTAAAAAGCAACATGCCTGCTTTAGAGTAAACAAGAAAAGTCATCTGGATTTGATATGTAAGAAGGAGAGAATCAAGCTGTTAATAAGTCATGACAGGGTACATGTACAACTTGTAGCTCAGAAAATATTGCTGTTACTAAGGGGGGGGGGGGCGGGGAAGACATACATTTATGGTAGTGGTTCCAACAGAGAGGCCAGCACTGACTAATTCTGGAAACTGAGTTAGCAACCCTTTCTGCTTAGAACAGCCAGAAAGTTGGAAGCAGTTGCTGTGAAACAGGATTGAAGCACTTAACCAGGAAAGAGTTGTGCTTTCAAAAAGAGAGCACATACAAAAAAAGTATGTGCTAATAGATTAAACACAGCAAATAAAAACTTTTAATCTTTAGCACTCAAAATGTTGCTCAAGAATTGCATTAATATAAGAACCACATCTGTTTTAATTCTTACAGAAACCTGGTCATCTAATGACAGTCTATTCTTTACAGACAATGTGAAGGCCTTGTTTGCATTTTAAGAAGACAAGCAAGCAGAAGCTATAACACAGGTCACCATTTTCTAACAGGTCTTTCAGTAATTCTCAAAATGGTTTCCACTTGGATTAAATCACCAAAAGACAGCTAAAGTATCACAAGGTTTTATTAATGCCTTGCACGGGTGTAAAAACGATATCCATTTGCAAGGACTGGGGAAAGGTTTGAGTCACAAGGGACCTTCACAGATCACTTATTCCAATCCCCTGCCACAGCAGAGACATCTTTCACTAGAACAGGCTGCTTGAAGCCATATCCAGCACGATGCTGAACACTTCCAGTGATGAATCTTCAGAGATAGTTTGCAACAAGGAAGGGGATAAGCTCCAGAAAGATGGGATAGATACCACAAAGAAGTGGTATCTACCACTTAGATGGTTAGAAACAACCTACACTGTAAGGTTGACTTTGGAATCACAATTTTGAAAAAAAATTAAGAACTCACTAGAGAGAGATATCAATTACTTCTGATGGACAACATGGAAAACTAATACCTTTATGCCACCTTACCTTGTGAATTCTCCGAACTAAGACAGATGCAAAAAACCGTAGTGTCGCTCTCAGCTCATCCACTGAGGACTCATCATCAGTAATATTTCTGCAGTGTTTCAAAGCATGGCATATGAGAAAACAGAATAAAATACATTTCTGTTAGTCTGACCCCAATACATTTGGCACTATTAAAAGCATAAGAATAAAAACATTCAGTAGTGATACTTCAGCTGGAATGAACTGAAATGAAAGCTACCAGAGAGTCAGCAGTCTTCTGTCTGAGGAAAACACACAGCATTTCCACAATGTCTGTGCACACAACGGCTTAAGAAAAATGCCAGGAAATTGCAATGATATACCAATTCCTGCTCTCAAATACTATCTGCATGATTTTGACTGAGTAAAAGCTAACCTAGTTTCTACATATGGAAACACATCCCAACTCAGTTGTATAAAGGAAATTGAAATTATTTAAAGTGGCTTCGGCTTGGAAGCAAAGAATTTAAACAGATTTCCAAATCACTATGTCAAAATATCATCCAGACTTTTAATCTGGCTTGCCAGTTTCCATCTGCTGCAATAAAATATGCTCAGTGAAAACTTACGGTAAAAATCACTAAATATGATTCAGAAAGAAAAATACCTAACTCCATGACTTTTTTCGAAAACTGAATGAAAACAGGAAATACACTAAGTCTTAGATGAAGAAACTGCAACTAAACTGAGTAGAAAAAAGAGATCATGATGCCAGCATTCCACAAAATGGAAGCACAAAAAAATTATCTACCAGTTATTAATACGAACTTTAGAGCATGACTAATATACTGGTAAAATTGAGGTATAGCAGCTGAATAATGACAAAACAAAGGAAGCAGCATCCAGTTTTACCTAATGATCATACACAAGAGCCGCCATGCTTTCTGGTGATAAATGAGTGTAGTAAGCAGAAATATGATTTGCTTTATAAAAGAACACTACAAGCAAAAGCAGGACATATAAAAATAATGAAAAATAATTATGCATAAAATATTTTACACTATTCAGCATCCAACTTTTAAAGCAATTTTAGCCTGGGGTATAGAACATTTTGATGACGAACAATCAGGTACAGACAATAGAGATATCAGTGACCTGAGAGTTAAAGTGTGTAACTAATTGCATGAAAAAAAACCACATCAAAGAAAGCAGCCTGGCACAAGAAACACAACCATCCTCCAACAGCTAATCACATGCAGATAAGAACACTGTAGGGAAAAGTTTGGTTTAAGATCAGCAGCTGACTTTTTAAAAGCAATATGGTTAGAAAATACCCACACTGTCAAAGGGATTAGCATTGCCAAGCAAACAAACTGTATTATGGTATTACTAGCATTTGACAGACAACAAGATACATGAAGTAATTTGGACCAAGAAATTGTTATTTTATTGACACTTGGATAACCAGTATCTTGGCTAGCTCTACTTGGACACGACTTTATGCCACATATTCTCACAACTGATTTGCAAGGACATTCTTTTAATCACCAGCAGACTGAAGACTGGTGAAAAAACCATCATGAACCTGTAAAATGTCAAACCTCCAGTGACACAGGGGAAAGTCCAAATAACACTCTTGGAAACATTTTAAAAGCTGGCTGTGTTTTCCCAGAACTTTAGGACTATTAATTGTAAACAGTTACAGAGTCTAATGTCTCAACAGAGATACACCCAACTGCTATCACACGCAAAGTCTTACGGGATCCACTGATAAATGAATTCATATACAAAAACCAAAGTGATATTTTTCCTCTGTGTCTCAATTATTCTTACAGAACTTGGCTAACTCCTTTCAAAAAGATGTAGAAAATAAGTTGCAAGCTAATAAAAATGTAAAGCTATGGTTTGTAACTCAAAAAAATTCTGAATTTTTCTTGCCTTACTTGCATTTCAAATAGAAGCAGCTCCACATATGAAAACATTTTGTTTAGTCACCAAAGAAAAATGTTTCCATAGAAATGTATTACAAAAATGTGGTAATTACTGCATTCTGTCCTAATCTGGGAGAGCTGGAGTTGCAATACCATCAATGACCAAAAATATTTGGTAAGCACAGAGTGACCCATTCAGACTTTAAACTCTATTTAAAATGAGGTTGGTATAAGCAAGATATTATATAGTTTTGCTGTACAGCATAAGCAACAGACTCAGACGTGTGTTCTGTAGCTCACACTATGGCACACAGACACAGTTCAGGTCTTCCTGCACAACCTCTGCTGGAAACATCTGAATGTCTAGACTAAATAGGATCAGGTCTGACATTACTAGTGTTAAACTGAAACCAGTAAGCCTTTCAGGACCAAGCTGTTTCCTGTAGAATTACTTGGACATCACTGCATTCACTGTAGGTCACTGAACTCCCAGTATTTCAGGTTCACTGAAAGCTTGTTAGATTTGATCAGCATGGTGTGAATTTATGAAACTAGTTCAAAATCCAGAGGTGCAGCCATGCAGAACTTCAGGCAGGGCAGGAACACCTATACTGCTCACCAGAGGGCAAGATGGAGCATTAGAATGTAGGCTAGCTGGCTTCATACCAAGTGTCTTTTACACCACATTTCTAACTGTATATTGTATGTATAGTGAATTATTATCCCCACCAGATGATGTATTCTACTTCCACTGCCTTGGGTGTCAGAGAGGCAAGTAACTGGTGGAAGCCAAGTTTTGTTGTCAGTCCATAACAAAGACATTGAAGACACCTTCCACCAGCCAAGAAAAAACTCTTTTCCAATCATGCAATACAGGAGATTGCTGCCTTACATTTGTTATTTTATCAACAACTCAATAGAATATGCTCTACTTTTCTGTATTTGAAAGTTTAAAACCTTGAGGTTTCCAACTTGCATTCACGACACACAGTGCTAAAGCTCCCTCTGCTGTTTGCATCAGCAGTGAAGTTTTACACTTCAGCATACTCAACACACAAAGTTAGAGGTGAGACATGCAGGTGTTGGCAACAATCAAAACAATCAAGAGGCAAAGAAATTGGAACAGTAAGTCTTAGCTCCCAAGAGACAGAAAAAAAATCCAAATGACACAGAGTAAAAATAAAAGAAAGCACACTTTTTATTCACTATTTTAAAGTTATTTACACAGTACTATTCTATTCAGCGCAACACAATCACAGACAGTCTTGAAAGTCAGAAAATCGTGATATTAACTCCAAGAAGTTGGCCATATGTATTCAAAATACCTTTTCTTTAAAATCCTGCAAACTTTTATTTTTTTGGGGTTTTTTTAAGCAATTTGATAGATCAGTATGCCTCTAATAGGGAAGTAAATTTCAGAGGTAGTGGCAGGTTGAATTTTTACACAGATTTTCATCAATCTGTATTTGCTTCCAAGTAAGAGTTATCACAAATGAACACATAAAAATGGACAATCTAAAAGTGTTTTTAGGATGAAATCCAAATTTCAGAACCACGTCTATGATAACTAAGTTATTAAAAGAACTGCTCTACTTTGCTAAGAGACAATAAAACAGTGATTCTTAGCAGTCAAAAGTATGCTTCATATTTCACTAAGGAAACATAAATGTTTATTTTCAAGTGACAACTTCTTAAACAGGCTGACAAATATTTGTAATATTAAAAAAAGAGTAACTTTTAGGTAAAGCTCGTACCTGTACCATGGATAAATAAAGTTTTCCAGCACCAACTCAAGCACCTGTGCAGAACAAAGACAACCATGTTACAAAATAAAAAGTTGACTACAAATCCCTATTAGAAGAGTTAACTTCACAAACACCTTCCAAAACTCACTGGACATAATTCATACATCATATAACATGAAAATGTGTAAGTTGTGATCCTGTTGCTAGATCAACCATTTTGCATCGTAATTAGTACTTGGGCAAGTACCAGCCAAGTGATGGTTTAATCAGATATCAAGAAACATCTGCCACAAATACTATCAGTAACATGAAGCACAGTGCCATGGCCATTGTCAGGCAAATGCTATAAAAATATAACCTAACCTTAAAAAATGCTATAAAAATATAATCTTACCTTAGTCCATCCCTAATTTTTCAGATCAGTCCCTGTTCTTTTGACGTAGCATGGCATGTCCCACAGGCACACCTACATTCTACACTTACACACATCTCCATCCCTTTTCACCCAAACCTCCACCTTCAAGGTGGGACAGTCAATATCGTAATGCTCACCACCCTCAAAGAAAGTGAAAGAAGAGTCCTAAAAAGCAATTCCTATGAAAGCCATCCATAACAAGGAAGGAGACAGAAGGATTAAGTTTTCTTAAGATTTTTCCTCCTTCACTATAGCCTCAATATATCACCCACACTACCTTCTCCCACATCAACCTATCCCCTAATTTGAATCACTGTTTTAGAGATCAGTGTGTTAAGGTCAGCATCAATGCTGATGAGGGGAGAAAAAGAGAATACACGTGTTGGTATGTGAGGCTGCTCTGCCGTGTTCTGTAGAAGGAAAGGTTTCTCAAAGCCACTGCGTACAAAGAAAAATGTGAAGTCTGTTTTAAAGGAAAGCTGAATGTAACAGCTGATATGCAAGTGTCGCTCATGAGAATAAGTGTTACTCTTCTTACAAGACCTGTGGCTGCACTCATTCACAAAGTATGCACTGCAAGAATTCAAGATTTATTAAATTTGTACTATCTTTAGGGCACTACATGCCTCTGCTCCTCTCATGATTATAAAAGCATACTCAATAAAAACACTCATGGACTTTTTAATCCTTAGCTCTTCTAAGCAGCTCATGAATACTCTTTTTCTGGCTTCACTAGTAAGAATATCACCTACTCAGATTTGATAAGATACTTTATCTTTTCCAGTATTCCACTTCCGTGATTTTCTTCCCTTCCCTCTGAAGGGACAATTGCAGCTTGGGATAAGTTTAGATGTCTGTGTTATGTACCACACAGTCATTAGTGTCTTTTCTCCTACTCTTATGTGCTACAGCAGTAATATATCTTGAAACTGTAATACCATCATGCCTTAATGATGGATGAGTAAGCTAAGTGTTGAACCATGTTGTCCTGTGTCATCCCCACCCCCCAGTCTTGTATTTCCATTTATAAGCAGTGTGGAAGGGTGGAAGGGAAATGACAACACATGCTTCAGTTCCAAATCTAGAAGAGATTAAGAAATCCCAGAAAATCTTCTATGGAAGCTAATCTTCAGAAAATAGGAAGGAGAACACATTCAGCTCCAGTCAGCGATCACAAGCCACTGGCCTTAAGAGCAGTATATACTAGACTACTTAAACCAATTTCCCTGATGCCTTCCATAGTACTGCCTCTACATGAGCTGTGGCAGCCCTTGTTTGTTTTCTTCCTTATATAATGGTTGTGCCCTACCTTCCCCTGTTAATTTTTAATTTTTAATTTGGTCTCTCCCTACAGTCACTCCTCCCCTAATGCCGTCCCCCTTGCTGTCTGTTAGCCCAACTCCTCCCCTTNCTGTTCTCCCCCTTCTAGTGGAATAAACTGTGTTGCTGGAACTTTAGAACCTTGGCGCCTCCTCTCTTCCCTTTGCTTCACCCCTGATTTACGGCACTCCTGTAAAGCCTGAGCTCTAAGGTTCCACTCCGACAGCCTCACCTGTCAGCGCGGTTCCCCACTCTTGGTGCGGCCCTTCTGAGTCACAGAGTAGCGGTCAGAGCCAGCCAGGATTCTGAGGGGCTGCGTCAGCGAGCCACCAATTTACTCCAAAGAAATCTCAGTCTCATAGGTATTGTGACATCATTTTTGCTCATGAGGAGCTTCTAACAAAAAAAAAGCCTTTTTCAAGGCTCAAAGTGCACCCTTCAGAAGAAATACCATACAGAAAGCTTGCAAAAAACCTGTTTGTCTATTAAAGGAGCCCTCTTCCTTCTTCCTCCATTTTTGCTCTGTGCCTCCCCATCAGGAGCAACAGCAGCAGATCATCTTCTACTTGGAGTGGAAAGTGCACTTGCACAGCCTTCAAGCACGGAACAGTGTACTCAAAGGGAATACAATGAACTCTTCTTCAAATGGCTTTCCTCATTTTGAACTGAGTGCCTATCTATCAAGCTTTCCAGGAATGTGCCACTACAAATTCAGTTAATCAGATGCTAGCATAACTTATTTGCCCTCCCTTTCTCTACAGTCCTATACAGAGGCCTCTGAAGGCACTAGAGGAATTGTTCCCAACAGTGAGAGATCTGATCCTTACTGCTGCCTAAGCAAAACACACATGGTTCTGAGATTCATCTTCCCATGGTTATTAAACAAGCAAGAAAAGTTTAAAAAAAAGTGCGAGACCTGATGACCCATCCCACTCAAAAGTGGAAGTCAAAGTCTCCTTCGGATTCATCCCATGTTTTAGTAACTGAGCACTTGGTGAACCATTTCACAGACTTGCCCGTGTTTCTCTTCCACAGCCACATGTAAGAGCAAGCTTTATGGTACTGCTTCCACAGAACACTGCAGATAATCCCACTAGACGAAGACACAGAGACAATATGCACAGAGACAGACAACTAACTCAAAATGCACTTTTCACTGGAGTCCACTTATCACTGGTCAAGATATCGGACGGCAAGACATGTTCTACTCAGGTTATCTATATCACCCTAATAAAAAATATGTGGACACAGAAAGCAGCCCCTACTTGCAAATTAGTTAAACACGTGGCATGGCAGAGGCAGTTAAGTATGAGGTTCCATTCCACCAAGGTGCTGTACAAAAGTGAAAGCAGAGCTACTGTGTGAAATCATCCCTACTGTGAAAACAGGAGCACTCAAGAAGTAATAAGCCATTGACTGCCACTAACTGGATTTCAAGGCATGCAATTCATACTGTTTTCCCTTGAACCCTACCAGCATTCCAGACTGCCAGTGTGATTCTGCTGGACAGAAAGAAATCCGCCACATCATCCACTGCACTTTCATAAAGCACTGGGGAAGCAGGACATGCGTACCCACTTCCGTTCTAGCAACAACAGAAATGTTATTCAGGCTCAGTTGCTCACACTTCACGCACACCAATGAAGTAGATGGGATACCTCAAAGAATGACAGCTAATGATAAGCCATTTCCTTGTCTGTAAAGTATTATTCTCCAGCTTTAAATACAAATGATTAATAATTTCATTTAAAGCCTACGTATTTTTTCAAGCATTTTGCAAAACTACTGGTTTTACTATGCATGGGCAGCTTTGAATTGGAAAGAGATTACAAGTGCAAAACCGAACGCAGCAGGTAGCAATACAAACAGCAGCTGAATTTAAAAAAAAAAAAAGATAAATTATTTTCTAGTATGCGCTGGAACGCTGCAAGCTAGTCACAAGCTTTTTGGGGACTGTCACACAACTGACCCCAACTGTCAAGAGGAAGAACTGTAGAGACAGCAATGACTAAGTCAGGTCAAAACTACCAAGCCCAATTAAAACAGAAAAAAGCAAGAATTTGATACATAAACCACAATGACACTTATAAAGCCTTAAAAGACAGTACAATCTGACAGCTGAGGCCACTTCCTGGAGGTAAAACAAGCCATTCCAATAAGAAAGCATACAGTCCATTGTGTTACTAACAAGAGTTCAGGACTTGCAAAGAGCACATTCAGGCAATAACTGATTTCTTATCATGCATTTGTCTATTTCTTGCTTTTAGAAAACAAACAAAAAAAATTCTAGTCCCATAATCAAGTCAAGAACCTGAAAAGAATTTTTAAAAAAAGATCAAAAGACAGCAGCATCTTGATCCAGTGAAACTTTTTTTTCACAATACTGATCAAGAGTAGCTGAGCAGCTTTCCACAGATTTGACTTGCAATCGTCCCTCACACAGCAAAAATGAAATTGTAGAGAAAAAGATGAATTCATTAACAGAACAACAGGATTAAATTCTCCTTTATACAATCTGTAGCACCTGGATTATACACAATGTAAAACTGACCACTTGATATCATGTCCTAACTCAAAAAGAAAGAAAACACTGAAGAAACAAACACAATGCAAATTGGATTAGAGACCGCCAACAAAATTATACTTAGGTCACTGCATTATTTTTAAGCAGGATACAGCCCAAATTATAAAATATTGATGTATGCATGGTTGAGACAGTTTAGCATTCAACCATAACAAAAAACATAAATGTGGGGAGATTTTATTATTCTTCTACTCCATGCACAGCAGCTGAATAGACTAAAACAAGGCTGCAAAAGATTAAAAATTTGCAAAGTGAGACAAACTATCATCACAATCCAAGAAAGAAAAATCCATACTTGTGAGGAAAGCTTGGATTTCTTCTGATTTAAGTGTGTATTAAATTATTCTGAAAGCACTTGAAAACACAAGCTTAAGGGCTATACACCTGGTTCAAATTAGAAACATTTGGAAATGAGAGTATTGCCAAAATTCTTCAAGTTGCAAAAAAAGAACTGGAAAAATTAAAACATAATAAAAATTTCATAATTATTCCAAATATTTGAAGAAACTGCTTTTTAGAAACAGGCTGCACTCTGCACTCCTTTAGAATCTAATTAACCTTAATTCAGTTCACACTGTATCAGCTTCTCTCTAATGTATGACTAACCCACAAAAGAAAATAAGAGCAGTCTCTCCTTCCAACCTGAAGCAGGCTATCCAATTCCAGGCCAGCATCACATGCTGCATCCTCAGAGCAGATGGTCAAGAGGAATATGGTGTGGGCAGAACCCCTTGCTACCCTTTTAACCAGTAGAGAAGAGCTGCAGTGAGGAACAGTGAAATGAGATTTCTCATCCCAAACAGCATCTGTCCAACACAGGTGGGAAAGGTGGCTCAGACTGCTTGT
The DNA here is from genome assembly GCA_013400315.1 of Bombycilla garrulus. NCBI lineage: Eukaryota > Metazoa > Chordata > Aves > Passeriformes > Bombycillidae > Bombycilla > Bombycilla garrulus. The sequence goes on from VXBU01016832.1 coordinate 27,624, forward strand.
TTGGGTCCATCAAAGAGGGTGACACTAGCTTGCTGCCCTGGAAAGGTGCAGAACTCAGGCCTGGCTCTTCCCTCTAGTTAAGCACACAGATGAGATAAAGGAATGAGAAGCATGGGCATGGATACACAAAACATGGGACATGCCACCAAAGTGAAAAGTAACAGTCAAGAAAAGGCCACTGTTTCAGTAAAAGCAGAACTACAGCAATCACATACAAAATGCCAAGAAGATAACCATGGTATCTACTCATACTGCTTATGAAGAAACACTACAAAGAATCTTTTCAGCATCAAATTCCCATTTAAGCCAAACAAGAAAATTTCCAGTTCTTCAGCATTTACAACATCCTTGGTTAGACTGCCACAGCTATTTTGTACCCTATATCCTAAAAATATTAAAATGCATAGAAGCATTTATTTTACATTCTATTATTAAAGCAAGAGTGTATTGAAATTCTATTCAGCAGTATTGTCATTTTAATAACTTAAACTTATTTTAAAAACAGATTAAGTAACTTGAAAAGAATAATTGTTTACTTCTGAAATCACAGAATAAGTCACTTCATTCAACTAGAGGAAGTCAACAACCTGTTCTTTTTTAAAAACATTCCTCAACTGTCCATGCCTTCCTTAAGGTTTTCATTCTCCTCCCACTCCTGCAGTGGGCCATGCCTGGGACAACATCTCACAGAGCTGAACTAAAGTGTCAGCTTATACCTCACACACATGGCTTTGACTTCATACACCATGCTGTTAATTGCGAGAAATGACACACAAAAATCCTCTCACTTCAGCCAGGCCAGTTGTTCCTCCTCCTACCACAGAACTCCAAAGCTGGAATTCTAAATAAAAGGATATTAATCTACATATGTGCTCGCGCATTTTCCTAGCTTCAAAAAACACAAAGCTCATCTGTTTAGCTCCCAATACATTTCATCAATTACTAATCAAGGAAATAAACAAAAAAAACAAGCGCAAAGAAAAACTGCTCTTGAAACAGCTCTTTTTTAAAGAGATTAGAACAAAATTCCTGATTTACAATCTTACTAAAAAAGATATATATGCAATTCTTTGAGTAAATTCAGTAATTTCTTTTTTTTAGACAGATTTTGTTACAGCCTTGTCTGATGATTTTAAATAATTTCATTGAATGGTTTGGGTTGGAAGGAACCTTAAAGATCACCTAGTTCCAATCCCTTGCCATGGGCAGGGACACCGTCTACTTGGCCAGGTTGCTCCATCCCACCTGGCCTTAAACATTTCCAGGAATAGGGCAACCAGGAGTTCTCCATGCAACCTGTTCCAATGCCTCACCTCACTCACAGGAAAGAATTTCCTCTTGATATCTAATCTAAACCCACTCTATCAGTTTGAATCCATTCGCCCTTATCTTCCCCCATGCTCTTGTAATAGCCTCTTTCCATCTTTCTTGTAAGTTCCCTACCAACAAATTATTATCTTCATTACAGAACTTTTGTAGTTGGAGCAAATCACCTTTTACCCTCAACTCCAAAAACCTAAGCAGGCTGAAGTCCTTAACTTTTTAAGACTCAGACATGTTCAATTGTAACTGTTCTTTCTATCATTCTTCCCACTTTACACAGACATTACTTCTGTGTTCTAGGTGCACTGCTACACAAGCAGTCCATGTTTAAAAGCAGGCCACCTTGGCTCCCTGCTCCAAGCAAACACTCTTTTGATTAGACTTTTACTCGAACAAGTTAAAATACTTGCGAGGGGCATCCGAACCAACTACTGAAACAGAAGCAAAAACTTTCAAAGACACGTTGTAAAAACCCATAGAATTTTAAGGTACTAAAGAAACGATGCACCAATTACCTCCGAAAGTGATGCATCAACCTTGGAAGGCACTTTCAGGTCCAGCCATGGCTGATAGTTTTCCAGAAGCAAAGTAGGTCTGTAGGATAGCATGGAGAAGTTTATGTAACAATGTGCAGTTGACAGCTTCCTATTGTGATGTGTAAAATGGTAGCAGTACTAAGCTTACCAGTGCCACATATATAATTTACCTGTGCCTCTTGCATTTGACTTTGCCACATACAGCACAACTGTGACCACGGGGAAACAGCTCCGGCAATTCCAACTGCTAAGAGATTTGTACAAGTTTACATTCTCCAAAATGATTACTCTATTAATATACCTACACATTTGTGAATTTCCTTTCAGAGCACGCTATCACAGAGAACTGAATAAAGACAAACTTGTTCTTCCAGCAGGAAAACAAGATAACAAGTAACAAGACACAGTATGAAAAACAACTGAACCAAAACCAAAAATCACTTCCACTGAAACAAAGTGAGAGGACAGATATCCTTTCACATTTCCACTCATCTTCCCATACATTAATCAGTCCAGTAACAGACCAGATGGTTTCCCTGTCTTACTCATAGCCTTGAGCTATTGCAACTACATCTTTTTAGCCCTATTTAATTCTACATTGAATTAAGTTGGAAAAGAGAAACTTGCTTTGGGAATATTTTTCTCTTTGAAGCGCAGTACGGCTTAAAGAATTTTGAGTACAGTGAGCAACAAAGACTCACCACTGGCCTGCCAAAAGGAGGGCATCTTTAGAAAAGAAAAAGCCCCATTAAAGGAGCAAGCAACAACATAGTTTCTCCACTGCCTGCTACTCAAATGCTCAACATGTACAATGAGGGAAGCAGGAAACAACATCCATGGACACTCTAACAACGGACCTTGGAGCCGTACGTGGATTTGATGGGACTATGCGTGAAGAATTCAAAATCTTAAGCATCATCTATTTGCCACAAAACACCTGTCAGTAGGAGTGTATGAGCTATACTGACATACAGCATTTCTGAAAGCAGCTAGGATTAGGATTTGTACGCTACTCCATAAAAATTCTTATCATATTTAAAGAAAGCACAAGACTCTTCACAGACTTATTTACCTTGGGTTTATATTTTATTGTGAACAGAATATTGGGCAGGAGGGAGTCCGGTCCCAAGGAACAGTAGAAGGTGACGACTCCAGCCACGAACGACCAGAAGAACATCAAAACATGAAGATACCTTACAGACACACAGGAAGGAAAAGCCGCTGCGTGAGAATGCGCGGCGCCGCCCGCGCCCGGCTCCCCCGCCCGCCCGGTTACCGGTTGAGGAGGAGGGTGGCGGTGCCCAGCCCCAGGAGGAAGCAGCAGGAGAGCGGGTACTGCCGGCAGGTCTCCCGCAGCCGCCGCAGCAGCCGCCGCCCGGCCGCCCGCACACCCCCCANCCGCCGGGGCTGCTGCTGCTGCCGGGGCGGGGCCGGGCACAGGGCACCGACAGCGGGGGAGGAGCGGCCGCGTGCGGCAGGGTCCGCGGGAGCAACCCGGACACAGCGGCCCTGCAGCCCCGCCGTGGCATTCGCAGCTCCTCTGGGTCACGTAGCGTGCTAAGCACTGTAAATAGAAGGTCTCTGATGACAGCGGGCTTACCTAATTATAAATACTTGGGTTCTAGACAACAAGGGGTTTCCACAGCCAAGCGGCCAGAAAGTGCTACGTCTGATTAAATGCTCTATATTTGGATGATGACTGAACTAAATCATTCAGTTAGTGGGACACTAAAACGCTATAAACACCACTCAAAGCTTCGAAATTGGCTGAAAAGGAACAGTAGGAATTGTAATATGACCCCACCTTAACATCAGTAAGGGTACAAGAGTAAGACGTTGAAAAGAGAGGAATTATAGAATGTAATTTATTGCTAGCGAGAAGATTTTAAAGCCAACTCCACACAAATAAGCCTTCAGTTACACTGTAAGCCACAAGCTTTCAAACCACTGGAGTGCTTTGTTTTCAGCAGCTCTGTAGTTACTCAAGTCTTAGGAAACTCAAGGCTCTGTTAATAAGACACTGCTGGTAGTGGGTGTATCAGTTCAATGGGCAAAATGAAACAACTTCGGGGAGTTCGTACCCCTAAAGGGACTTCTAACTGGCAAGTATGAAGGAGACCTGCTCAGGGAGAGATGCTTGCTTTCAGTTGTTTTGAGAAATTGCTGTTGCCTTGTATGTCCATTTCCACGAACCCCACGCAGGCACACTGAATAAGTGAGGGTACATGAAATACATCTGTTCAGATAAGCCATGTTTACAAATCTTCACTGAGATCCCCCGCAACTATGCTGTTAAGAAAATACTGTTATTTGGAGGGTGAGTCAGCATCTAGAAATTGAAATCAGAAAACAGCTTTCAGAATCTTTGCTCAGATGCTTTGTCAGTTTATGCAACACTTCCCTTGACCTCTCGGGTAGGTGAAATGCTGCAGTTCGACTTCAGTATGTTGACCTTTCTCAAAGCGCTTGGCAAAAGCCCAGGGTCAGCTTGAATTTCTTCAAGAGTCTCTCTGCACAGCATTATTTCGTGTCAGTCCATGTTTCCTAGTAGAAGAAACGAAGGTACACTCACCCAGCAAATCTCCATACAGCCTATTCAGAGGAAATCAATTTTCCTAAGATGCCTTTTTTTGTTGTTGTTATCGGCTTACTTTATCCTCAGCTTTATTGGTGGTGATTTTTAGTCACTTATCTTGCAATGCTTTCAATAAGGAATAACTTCTAAAAATCTCTAATTCTTACAATATTTTATGAAGATGCCACAACATTGCATATCTATAACACAGGAAGTGACGTGCACAGCAAACCAGCAGAAGCTTAAGTCAAACTTCTGCTTCCATTTGCACTCTCTCCTTCAGGTAAAGCTTCTTTCATTTATAGCTTCATTGTTCAGAATTGTGTTTATTTACTCTAAAATTGCCACATTCACATCTGGCACTAATTGTACCTCATTATCTGAGAAACTGTACAATTTCCTTCAGTTCACAGACTTTATATCTGCTGGGCAGACACAACAAACTGCTTTACCCCATCCTGCTCTGCTGGAGACAGCAGTGTTGGCATTGCCCATCACCCTCTGTCACTACAGCCCCTAGATTGTTCTGGTACACTGAAAGACTCAGCAGATGTTTTTCAACAAAATAAAACCATAGAAGGATAAAAGGGAACTGCTGACAACATCAAGCTTTTCAATTTTTTTTCAGAAATAAGAACCTTATCCATTCCCTGGAAATAGGAGGTTTTTCTCTCTTCACATAAATTGTTAGGAAGATCCTGTGGTCAGCTGGAGGGAGAAGTGCCAGGGAAAATCCATCTGGAGATGGGCTCTGAAGTAATGTGGCCAGGACTGGGTTATTCTGGAAAGACAGATTTTATTTTAGTATTTAAAATGTGAAAGTATCTTTTGCTGATCATACAAGTCATCTTGTGGAGCCAGTTCTCCCTGATTTGGGGTTTAGGGTTTGTTTTCTTTGATGGCAGGAGAAGCTTGCCTATTCTAGCATCTAAGTAGTATATTAGAGCAGATTTCTAAAAGCTTGAAATATAAAACTACAATTCTTGGCTAAGAAAAAACAGTTATTAGGCTGAGACTGTATTTACCAAAGTGCTTTTTTTTTTACCTTAAAAAATGCTTTTTTAAAATAATCCAGACAGTGAACTGTAATAAACATACTCTCACCAGTTAATTGCATTTAATTTATTCTGCAAGTCTGCTTTTGCTCTTTTCAAGGCCTTACATAGTTCTCTCTTTCAAGGATAGAGTTGTCAAGGCTAACTTAATCTAATCCTTCATATTTACTCAACAAGGAATTAATTTTTCTTTATAATTATTCCTCACAAGTCCCTGTTCATTTTGTGAACCAAGAGGCTTAAATAGAAAGTTTCTTATTAACCTTTAACTAAAGGCATTTAGCAGAAAACTCTAGAGAACACTCATTTTTAATATTCAGCAAATAGCTAAGCTTAAATAAATGAGTGAAACTGAAGTTGGCCAGTCAGATCCTGAGAAAGGCAAGCATTAGTAGGCTCCTTGCACTTGACTTCTTAAAATTCAAAACTAAAAGGGCATCCACCAGCAGTAACTGGTTTCCACCCGAGATGATCCAGGTGTATGCAACAAACATAAGGTGAAAACTGCCCTTTAGTAGTACTTTTTGGCCTTTAAAAGAACACCGAAACTCCAGGGGAATGACGGCTGACCATTTGCTGCACATTCCTGGTTTGGGTAGAATAACAATTAGCACTTCGATCAGCAAAATTAGCTTTACTGTTATAAAAACAGTTATATTCATTTGTCTGTTGATTATTTAATAAACTGTTCACAGTCTAGATTTATGGCATTTGGGACTCATATCCCTGTACCACCCACACTGACCCATGCCAGCTGTATGGAAATGTGTGCTGCCTGGAGTTGTAGGGTCTTGTATTTGCTTCCTGGATCACATGCTGACCCTCAGTACAACCAGATTACAGCAAATTGGAAGAGAAAATGATAACCTGGGCCCAGAAGTATCTGCTCAATACAGCAACAGGGGCTTTGGGTTCCTGGATAAAATCCCTCACAAGTTTTGTTCTAGAGGAATGGGGGAATTCAGCTGCTGCAGCGAGAAAAAAAATGGCAGGTGGGAGGGAGAAATGGTTTAAGAAAAGATGTGCAAAACACTTAGTAAAAGATCACTGGTCTCCATACCTGCAGGGAATGACAGAGACTCACAAGTTGTGTTGTTTGTTTAGAAGCAAATTTAGAAAGCAACTGAAATTAAGGGGAAAGTCTAAGTAGTTTTAATTGTAACACACCACTCAAAATTCATCTTTTTTATTTTTTTTTTTTAAGAGACTGTAAAATACAGTTTCATTAGAAAACCTGAAAATACCTACTAGGCTGTATTTAGGACTAAAAATACCAGGCAGAATAAAGACCTGCCGGGAAAAAAAGAAAAACAAGGAGATTGTTCCAATACAGAAATTCAAGTAAAAGGACCCACTTCAAGTGGAGGTTCCAGAGGACCAGTTTAGTATTCCCAACAGGAACAATGCTCTGCAAACTAGAGGGGTGCTGAGGAGCACAGAGTGTTAAAATTTCACTGGGACAAGGTCTGCTTGGGAAGAAGGAAAAAAATCCAAAACAAAACAAAAAACAGGCTATGTACCAGAGTCAGTTTTGCCTTGAAGAACTCGTAACTCTCAAGGAGAAAGTAAACAGATTCACAGACTGGTATATGGAATTTTTCTTCAACTTGTTAACTTGAAAAGGAATTTTCTGAAGAAATTCTTTCACAAAAAAAGACACTGGGCAGAATTTAGATATTAGAGATTAAAAAGATTTGTTCAGTCATAAACTACTGTTTACGGGACACTAAAAAAAAGAAAATAGAGCAGTAAGTTGCAAGATGTAGAAGTTGACTATAACACAGTAAGAAATAGAGGCCTGCAGGAATATGTGCAAAACAGAGGAGAATTAAATGTATATAGGAGACACTGGAAAAATATTAAAATAAACTAATACTATGCTATGTGGCAACATTTGGCAAAGTTGTACTCCATAGAAATTTTATCTTGATTCACCTTAGCAAAAAGCAAGGTTTTTGGAGATGCACCTTAAGTATTACGTGAGATTGGTCAATTGGTTGTATGTGCAAAGGAAAGATCTGGAAAACCTAATTCCTTTGAAAAACGTAGGCTGATGAGGGAGGAATGAAGGAATTTCAAGATGGATGTTAAGAAATTGCAAGAAAAAGTTCGTGAAAACTCACAAGCTCTACTAATGCAAACAGTTAAAACAATGCCAGAGCACATATGTAAGAGCTCAGTCAAAATGAAAATTAATATGTTGACTTACTGTGGGGATAAAGAAAGCCTTGCCCTGGATAAAAACTGAAAATAATGATGTCAACTCTTGAAGGGAATTCCTGCTGACCAGCCTTGGTCAGTGGGGAAAATTTTGAAGTAAGCAGTTCAAGGATGAACTTGAGCCAGGATCCCTTGTTTTCAGCTGAATTAAAAAGTCTCAAGATAATCCTGTTAGATTATGTGTTTCTGTTAAATCCTTGCAAATTGTTGCAGTACCTATGTCTCAGAACTATGGTGAGACCTGAAGAATTTAAAGCTAGTTAAGTTTTTCATTATAGATACACACTGGACTCATGGAACAACTGCATTGGATCAGCAAAAGTTCAGCTGGGTGAGCATCCTGTTGACGATGGCCATCAGGGAATACATGCCTAAGAAAAGGTTGTAAAAATGTGGCAAGAATATAATAGTAGGTTCCTGGAACATTGTTTTACTGATTCATAATCTTGGGGATATCCTGAGAAAGAACTTATTTCCTATGTTTCAAGTTGCTTTTGAAGAATGAGAAACTTTAACATCCATAAAAATCATACAAGGAGTTCCACCACTTGCACTTGTATGAGTGAAGATACAGCTCTCCAAACATTCTTGTGTTTACTAGAGATGGTGAAAAATCATTCCCTACTCAGCACAACTGCTGCTTATCATTTTACCAAAATACTTTGGTCACCTGAAAAAACTGTCTTTTCTAAAATTAAGATTCCTGCTCCAGTTACTTGTCCTTCACCTAAGAGCACTTTTGTGCCTTTTGTCATCTTTATTGTTCTCCCTTTCCTTTTCCAATTTTATTATGTCCTCTGTTGTGTAGCAGTGTCGAGGGACAGGCTGCAACATGGGGAACAAAACCGTTAACAAAATAGCATTCAAAATTATTTTATTAGACCTAGGGCCTTCTTAAATAGTATATTTTTTTGCCTTGCCTCATGAATATTTTAACATTTTGCTAATGTGCCATCCAAATACTTTTTCCTCATTTGGATACAGCTCTCATTTCTGATGGATTCAGTTTTTCCACCTTAAAAGAAAAACAGTGAAAAAAATGCCAACCTAAAGCCTCCACGTACTCAGGAAATTCTAATCAATTGGCAGAAGTCATTAAAAGTGGAACAGACTAACTGTAACTACAGATTGCTGTTATAAGGCAGCTTATTTCCAAGAAAGCTTTCTGTGGATACTTAACATGACCACATAAACCCAGACCTAGTGATAAGATCTGCAAGATCAGGCTTCTTTTGGTGACTGGTGAGCTGGTATCCTGGAGCCCATTGCTTTTAGCTTGTGTGGACACAGCAGTAAATGCCTGGAGTGTTTTTGTCAGGTCAGAATTCCACTGAGATATTTTTAGTTCAAGCAAGCAGTTTATCCAACATGATAGGTTAAAAGTTGAACAACATTAATTGTCACCTTGCAAAAGTTATTTTTGCTTATGTCTTTCATCAGACACTTCACAGGAACTGTTACAGAACCAGCTGTATAACCAGGATATTGTTTTGTTTACCATTTGTTGGCTGAGGATGTATGGAATCAATCTGACACTTTCTTCCTTGTAAATGATGTCCAGAAAAACACTGAAGTATTTACAGAATGGTTAAAGAGAACATAACATAAATGTTACATTTTCCTAGCAAGAATATATGACAAAAGCAAAAAAAATCTGATTCTGTGCAAACAGGCAGAATGCACAAGGTGATACTAGGAGAGCACCTGGACAGAGGGCTATTCCTCCTCATATGGAAGGATGAGTCTAAAGGCTTTTTTAAAACAGCTTTTAGAAGCACATGGGCAACTTGCCTGTGTCTTACATATTTTGTGGTATAACTAGAGCATGCATCTCCATGGTAGAGCTCCACTCCAAGAGGATTATGACTGTTTTAATGAGAGTTTGAGAAGTGGATCTCAGCACCATGCTCTCTGCAAGGCCAAGCTTCCTTAGATGAGTAACTGATCAATCGCTACATATCACAGCTGATCAGTGCTATCTCTCTATCAAACAGGCACCCAACTTCCTGGAGGTATCCCAAACTTTTTTTTTGCCATCCAAATTGCTGGTCTGTCTGATAGAAAACAAGCAATGTGTTATTACAAAGCACTTCCCCTCTAGCACTGGCATTAACAGTGCAGTGCATCTGCAGAAGCAGATGGTCCCTCTGGGGTCTACCAGCAGACAAGGGAAAGGAACAAACTGAAATCAAGGAGCAAGGACTATTTGGAAAACCTTGGTGAGTGCTGCAAAACTCCCCTGAAGTTTTGCTTTGCTTTTTATTTTCTGTTTTATTTAAGTAACTATCATTTTAGCTAGGAAAGGATTGGAGCTAATAAGGTACTGATACCATGTGGGGAATTATTATTACCACTCAGTATTTTTCTGAAACTCAATAAATTGATTTGTGACTGAATTACTTGCTACTATATAAGCTACCTGGCTTATCTTTGTACAAAAGAATCACAAAAGAAACTGCTTAAAACACCAGGCATTAAGTCTTTCCTCTTTCACAGACACATATTTTAATGTATGTATTATTAAAGGGACATTTTAATATGAGAATCAGCTTTCTATCCTTTCTATCAAACTTTAAGGAATAACACTTTCTTCCCCTTAAGACACTATGAATCTTCTCAAGTGAATCTATCTCAAGTCTGTGTGTTCTCTGTAGGTCAAGTTTGTAGTATTTCCACACCACCACCCCAGAAACTGCAAGTGAAGATTGAGGGCTTTGGGATTTTCAGATGCCTAAGCATAGCTCCTAATGCAACACAATGAACTTGGATGCCGTAGATAGGCCTCAAGTCGGGATCACTGCAGTTCAGATGCAAGAGGAAAGGGTTTTTTCCCCTGAAGAAAGTAAATTTTGCCTCAGAAAATAATCAAAGCAGACAAAGGATTCTCTAATATCATCCAGGTTCCTAGCAGATCACATATTGAGGATGAATAGAAAATTCTCTACTTACCACCATTCAGCTTAGATGTGGTAAATTTTACATTAAGTACTAAGCTGTAACCGTAGAGTGGTGCTTTGCCTACATCCAGCGTGCTTCTGGGATAGATTATGGTCAAAACTTGGGAGTATCAGCCAGTCTCAAATTCTGGAAAGACCATGTATCTGGTGTGTTCTGGGACCACTGCCCAGGTGTGAATGTCCCTCTCTATTTTCCCCTTGAGCTGTTAGGTCTGGAGAAGTCAAGCTACCTATGCAGCAATGACTCACTCTCCTTCCCCAAAGCCCAAGGGCAAAAAGAACAGAGAAAGGACGAAACTGAAATCATGTATTATCTGGAGGGGCAGCCCTGATAGTGAGAAGACATGAATTTAGTCCAAGGTGTCTTAGTTCAAAGCTGCTCACCTGAGTTTCACCAAGAACTCAGACCACACGCCTATCTCCCTAAGTTCCTCATTTCACATTACTTCTACCTTCAGGTACATTCTCTTTTCCCAGTCTTCAGAGATACTGCTCACCATGTTCACACCTGCAGAGAAAGTGACTTTCCCTGACCAAAAGCTGTCTATGATAACAAATCCTGTATATTCTTAATACTAATGAACAACATGCAAAGATTTATTGTCTTAACTCAGGAAGTAGAAACTGTGCAGGAAAACAATTTCCAAGTGTTTTCTACCATACCACGTCTTCTTCAGCCTCCTGCTACCTTCTGATCATCAGATCAGGCCTTAGCTTTAGAAAAAAAATTCCTTTTGTTCATTAAGGAAGTGTGATTTCTTGAACTAAGACATGGAGCCTAGACTCAAGGAAACAGAACATCTTCAAAAGAAGTTCAGCAACCTTTGTACTGGTTCTTAAGCCTTCATCTCTCGGGTCCCAGGGATATCCTTCCAAGCGCATACTGTTAATTTTACGTACTTTCATTTCTGAGCAGCAAGCACATTCAGTGTAGAATATACTTATTTGGGCTCCTTGCTCTCCCAGGTCTTTAATCAATTAAAGTCCTGGCCTTGTCCCAAGAAATGATCAGACACTTCTCCCTCAAAGGATGCCGAGCTCGTATCGCACTTTTCAAGACCAAATGCGATTCTGTACAAGGCACTGGTGTACTTGGGAGCTCTTTGGGCCCGAACTTGAACACTACACAGGCTACTGAATTGGCATTGATTCACAACAGCTTTACAAGTTAGCACCTATTCCCACTTTGTGCCGTGCATTGAGACAATCAAATCAAGACTTAAAATGCAAACTTTGCTACAAGCTTGGCATTTCCTCAAGCATCACTCAATTATGAGGCATCATCAGGCCTTATTAAAGTTTTTCTCAACTACCATACTTTTACCCACCCTCTAAGGGATTATTAAGTGGCAAATATGTTATACCATTAAAAGGAGATGAAAGGACTCCTTACCTACATGGGGAAACAAAAGGTCTGCCCTTGGAATATGTGTATCAGATATTCAAGGCTGGCTCTTACTTCTCTCTAGACAAGGCCATTAGTTCACTTCCAAAGAGCAATTTTAGAAATACCAGCTCTAGGACATCACTCACTTTTCTGAACAGGATATTTGAAATAACAGTGTTAGGCATAGTAACGAGAGTGGGTTTTTTCCCATAAATTTTGTATTTTGCTGTGTTTAAAACCTCCTCTCTCAGAGATACAATTTTCTTCTGAAATATGTATCAAGATAAAGTGGCCCTGATGATTCTAACAGCCAGGACAGGATATTCTTACCTTCTCACGTATAATCCAAGGGCCCTGTCTGCTTTTGACCTGGTGTTTCCATCTGGCCAAAATCCATCACCTGACATTCCCCTCTCATCATGCTGTGGCTGCTAGGTGCCTGGCTAAAGAGTGTACCTACCTTTCACAGGAAAAGGACAGACAGGTTACAGGCAGGGAAGAGTCTACAAAGCTGTAACATAGCTAAATGAAGTTGTATGTTGTGGTTTGCCAGGTTATTTCCCTATTTGGTCTTTAATATTAGGTTAGAAACTTGCCAGTAGTGTAGTTCAGGCAGATTTGATGGCTGCCTTTTGCCCACAGGGAGATGACTTCTTTTTCAAACTGTTTCATTTCTTTTCCTTTTCTCAGGGAGCAAATAATATGCTCTGTTAAGAGATTTCCAAAATGGGGAGTATTTGTGATGTGATCAGTCCTAGGCCAAACTGTTAAATCCAAGACAAACCTCTTGGTATTCCTCTGAGGAAGAACTCCCTGGTTGTCAATACTGCTTGAGAAAGAACAGAGGTATTTACAAAAGACCTTACAAGTTTTTCTTTTCACAGGGACTTTTTGCCCTTCCAGATGTCCGAATCAAGACATGCCCGTTCTTTCTTAACGTGAACATTAGCCACAATTTTAGTTCATTTGTGAAACCTGTGATCTCTCCACATTATTTTTACCACGTGGTGGAAAGGCAGAAGTTCCAAGATTATCACATTAATCTTGCCTGCCCCATATCTAAGAATTCCAACACCTATGACCTATTTCAATTGTGCTGCCCTTAGAAAGGGGTGAATATTGACCTCTTCCTAAACATCTTTCAGGGTCAGAGGAAAGGGTATTGGGGGAGGGGGTATTTGTGTTTTGGTTCCTGTGGGTTAGTTGTGTCTCCCCCCACCCACCCCACAGCAGTATATGCATTTTTGCTAACTACAGGTATTCTAAGATTGGCCCTGCTGCTAAACAGGTTTAGTCTTTCTCAACAGAGTCAAAAAATTATCTTGATTCTAAAGCACATGCCTCGATTACTGGGTTTTAACTACACCCAGTCATCTGAACTTAAAACCAGAATTGCTAAGTTATTTCTATCTTTAACTGCATTAAGAATTTGCCTCTTACATGTTTTAATCTTCACGTATTAAATTAAAAAAAGGTTGCTTCCACAAGGATTTAGAAACTTGTAATACACACTGGGCATGACTGCCTCTTGTTCTTCCAGAGACTACAAAAATTGGAATTGATCATCATCTACCTGCAGCTGTACTAGTTATTATTGTAGCAGTTCTTTACTAGCTCCACAGTAAAACTACAGAAGCACTTAGCACACTTCAATACCACATAATCTGCTTTAGCACAAGCCATCACTGAAGGTAGTTTGTGCACACCTTGTTGAGATGTGATCACTACCTCTTACATCTCAATGCTATTTGTACCTGCATGGTAGGTACCACTTCATGCACCTCAGACTGCATTACACATTGGCAGGCTTTATTTGCCAAAAAGCTTAGGTAGCAATGTTTTTTTCACTATTCATCTGTATACTCCACTCTTTACTCAATGAAAGCTGTACTATTTAGAAATGTTACACTAGAGGGAATAAACTGTGAATGTTTATATACTGCCATTAAGAAAACAAAACTCTTTTCTTGCTAGTAGAAACCTCTACTGATTTTAGTAGTTAACCTAAGTAAACACCAACTAGCTCAAATTAACTATTAAGGACTAAGACTTACTGATCAGCTCAGGACATACAAATATTAAGATCATTTTCTTGGATAGAAACATGGCCACCTGAATGGCTTAAAATAAAAACAAACTTCAGGTTAGTGCAACATTAAGCAAAAATGCAAACTGCCATTTATTACACCATTCCCACTATAAGGTCACTTGTATTTAAGATCTTACAGATCCTTCTTAACTGGAAGATTGATCTCACTGGAGTTAATCCGATAATGAGTTGGGTTTTTTTTCCTGAGAGGCTGTGTTAATATTACAAGAAAATAGTGGAGTAAGGCACTGCTAATGGTTGAAGCCACCTAAGCCTTGTTAAACCATCAGGTCTTCTACTGAGAGAAGTTACGACCACCTCTCCCTTTATATCCAGGCCTAGTCTTCTGCTAGCATGAAACCCACATTGTATTTCTTCATCTGCAAATTCTGACAGATTTTAACAACATACATGGCAGTTTTCTTCAGAGTAGCTTTTAAGCATCTCACAAATTCAAAAGCAAGTATAAATGATCAAATTTCTGTAACTGTAGATAACATAAATACAGGACAGTTTCACTAGACTAGTTTCAGGCAGTTACACACTGGTCACTTCCTGGTGAAAATCACATCAGTGATTGTCACTGAACATTTGTCTTCTGCTACAAGTATCAACTTAAGCACACATACAAAACTCAAATTCTGTTGAAAACTGTTAGAATTAGATTAGAAAACTGTTAGGATTAGAAACAGGCTGGTTTGTCAAAACAACTAATTGTACTAGAAGAAAAAACATTTAATTGCAATATCCAAAGGAAGCCTTTGACCACAATCTGAGCAATCCTTTATAGCCATTTAGGCTTTCCAGATGAAGGGACTATATATTTTTATCTGTCATCTCAAATACTGTAATGTTAAAATCACCTTTGAATTGTAATACACATCTGCATAACAAAAAGATTACTTATAATTTATTTTATGCTAGCTCTCACCACTGTTTTGTAATACAGCTTCATTCTGAAGTATGCTGACATTGCTTCTTAAGAAAAGCCCTGATTTACTGATGGAACATCTATAAACTTTGTCAAATTCCCAAGGAGGAAGCTTTTTAATACCAAATTCATTACACTTACTCATAGTAGTTAGTAGTTATTTTTAAATAACCATTATGAGTGACAGAATTAGGTACATTCCTCATCCCACTAAAAAGAAAAAAAATCTGAGTACTGTTACTTTAGACAGCAGAACAATACTGAAAACATGACACTTGGAACCAGGAACTCAGGATCTGATACATTCCACTTCTGGCTTTCAACAGATGACTTGTGTTCGTGTAAAATCCCTTAAACTACTATGATTATTAACCCATTAGTGTAAAAATAGATACTGAAGCATCTAAGACATTTTTACATCTGAAGTACTTAAGAGTAAACAGTGTCAGATTACACTCAACATTCACTTGGCATTGAAGTGGACACACTAAAATTAAGAGTTAAAATGCACAACCCAGATTAATCATTGAAGATGAAGAATCAATTAAACAGTCTACTGAGGTTGGATTTTAAGTACTGCACGTCATTTAAGTACTAGAAAGTCTATTTTTACTTACCATTATCTTCTGTGCAGTCAAATGACATACACTATTCTACTGGCTGTGCAGCAGCACTAAGCATTTCATAATCTCCTTAGTGCAAAGAAACAAGGAGTAAGATTCCATGTCTTTTCTACACGTTAGTGACCAAAGCAAGTACACTGTCACACTAACTGTGCATAGGGAACTGTCACCAATAACCAGCCAAATGAATCAGTCTCACACTATGGGGAATTAGATTTTTGACACTACAAGTTTTACCTAAATGACTGTTTGAATACAAGTGTTGGCTTTAGAGTGGACACCAAACTTCATCAACAATTATCTGAGTTGAAATGCATTTTACAATTCAAACTTTAAATATTCAGTCTGCATTTAAGTATGTATTAGCTATGTGTTATGACTATGTTTTCTAGACTTCACAAATACTTTTATTTTTTACTTTAAAAAAAAACAAACTTCTCCCAGTACCTGGAAATATGACCATGTAGAGAAGCTTTTGTGAAGATACTTTAAATAAATAACGTAACTCAATGTATCCAAATGTGCTCAGCTCCACAACATTTGCTCAGGAGCTGGCCATTTAAAAATACAGACTTTGTGGAAAAACTAGTAACTAGTTGTATATTGGCAAGAAAAAGGTACAATTACATAACCAATCATCCCTCTCCAAACTGCCCGTAAATTAACAAATTAATCCTAGTGGCACTTTTCAACAAATCTCTCTTTTCTAACAATCAAGACAAAGGGGTATCAAAGCAGTCACTCTTTCATCCCACTGATTTTTTAACGTAAGTAAATACACACTTGCAAACTGTGACCAGATACCTGTGAAAATCAGGCTCCTGGAAAGATTTTAACACCAGAGCTTCTAGGAAGCATTGTTTATTTGCACTAGATGGCTGTAAAGTGACAGTAACTTATTCCTTCTTCCCCCACTACTTGTATTAAGGATCAAGGAATCTTCAGCTCAACTTCCTCTCCTGTTGCCACATCCCATTTTCACCTGACAGAGCAAATGGCAAAGCAAGGCCTGGTGTTTCCTATGCCCAATTAATGAGACTAGTTAGACCCAGACAAGAGATGTCATGCACTGGTGCTGGAGTTAATTCAGCAAGACACTCCATAAAGACAGACTTTTATGTCCATTAAGTCCATACAGTCATAAAGTCAGGAATTATAAGCTTCAGGGCATGAACACAGACTCAAGCTTGCAATTTACCCATTTTAATTGTCCGAAAACTGTCAAGTTCACTGCCTCATTGCCTACTTCAAAACTTGCCACTTCATTTTAAACCATTAATATTTTCCACTAACATGAGGGAGTAACAGTCTTAATGTTGTGAAATGCATCAATTTAAACACACTCCTTTGTGAAAATCTTCTGTGTGTTTATGTCCATGCTGCCTTTCAGCTCTATTTCTCCAGAAAAAATACAAAGCCTCCCCCCAATGGTGTATGGAAGCACTAAAGTAATTGCTAGGCTGAACAGAAAAGTTAAGCCTCTGAAGAATAATCAAAGGCACAAGGGAATAAAAAGTTGCAGCCATATATAATATTTCTATCCTGAAGTTGGGAATCCCACCTTTAGAGGACACTACATTTATTTTAGACTATGTCATACCCCTCCGCCCCAACAAGAACAGAATTAGTATTCCTTATTTTAGATTTTAAAGACAGTATTTACATAAGAGTTGTACAACGCAGAAATTCAGAAACTGATCTTAGTATCTTATTGTAATAACAGCCTTCCTCCAACAGTAAAAACACAAACTTAAATTCTGGGTCATAACAAATCTCCTCTTTAAAAATTGGAAAGAAAAAAGAAGTACAGTTGCATGTCCTATATGAAACCTTTCAAACAAAAATGAGTATTAAAACAAGAGCATAATTTAAAAAGCTGTGTATTGGAGTGTTTATAAACCAGAAGTGTTAGGCAGCAGCAGTTTCTGGTTTGTATTAAATTCAACTAGACTTCGAATTTAGAAACATATTACAAACCAATGTGGAACTATACTACTTACACACCTTTGCAGGTGTTTCAGTAAAGAAAGCCTCCTATGAGAATAAACAGAGGCAGCACATTATATTAAATCAAAACTTGCCTTCAACATGCCAAAAAGAACTGTGTCATATGTTCGTTTGTCACCAAAGCACCCCCTAAGAGATGCATTATTGCTGTAGAACATTTCAAGTTTACCAACACCCAAGTGCAACCAAACTGATGTTGTATATATGCACTTGCCCATTCTCACCAGTATTTCCATTTAAAGGTTTTTCTTTAAACAATCAAATTTAAAGCTTTGAAAAATAACATGTTTTTGATTTTAGGTTTTTTTTCACAATATTCATCACCACATGCAATTTAGTTTTCAGATAATTTTTCTAAAAAACTGCACCAATATCAGAACAGTGCAAATCATATTTAATTGTAAAAGTTATAATGGCTTGAGTTCATAATTAGAGGGAACACTGTCAGGATCTTGGTAGTTTGCTCACTCACCATTGCTTGCATTCCATTAAAAACTTTCCTGTCAATTTAGTTTTTGAGGTTTGTTTGGTTTTTTTTTGTTGTTTTTTTTTTTTAAATAGTCATCCCCCATGCTTTTATCAGAGCTGAAATTAGGGATTTAATCCACAATTTCAACACACATAGTGCCTTAGTTGCAATGTTTTTATGGACTTAAATCCACTGTTACAATTCCCTAAACGTATTATCCACTGCAATACGTTTCCAGACTAAGAACTAGTCACTAGCACTTGTGATCCAACAAGTGTCTGAAGTTTTTCAGCAATGGAGAGATTTCAAGATTAAGAAATCTGAGGACTTTCCCTCTTCTACAGCCCCCAGTGTTTCACTTCATATCAAGTTCAAAATTGGTTTCCACATCTTGACAGTGTTCCTTATAAAACCGTATGACAGTAAAAGTGCCAGTAGGCATGGCAACCTCTTTGAAGGGAGCATTTAAACTCCTTGGCACTGGGAATGCCAGCACCAAGGATTACATTGAAATCCAAAATTATACTTAAGGCTACAATTAGAAAACCCACTTTCCGTAAGCCTAATTTCTTTAAGTAGATTTGAAAATTCAGAAGCTAATGCAACTGTTACGTTTTACGCTCAAATTTGAGGAAGAAATTTCTTTAGCAAGGGCAGTATATGAAACTCTGGTAGAAAATGTCTCTTAGGCATTGACTACTCATTTCACCATCGTTCACTTACTTTGTTTAAAGTTCAAAACTGGCAAGGCACATTTACATATTCCAATGAATACTTGACAATTTTTAATTACACTTTATGTCCCAGCTATCCCAGTAATTGACATACAACATACTAAAATGGTTTATTAAGATAAAAAAAAAAAAATCAATTAATGTGAAAACATACAGGCTATTGGCAACCACTATTCTAAAAGTTATGTAAATACAAGTAAACATACTGAAATGTGTGCGA
>VXBU01016832.1:51749-55637 GCA_013400315.1 Bombycilla garrulus
ACAGTACCCACGCCTCTGAAAATGTCAAAGCGGCAACGTAGGTTGCATATGGATTTAGCTTTTTATAATCATAAGCCGAGGATTTTTCTGGAAACCTACATGTCTTAGCTCTATGAAAGCATACTAGTAGTAGCTCAACTACTCTCTGATCCTGCTGTGACTTTACACACACTTTCTAATGAGGTGAGTCACTATCAGGACTTTTATCCTTTCTGTTCAAAATTAGGAGGGAGACAACTTAGTAACAATCACAATCACGTTGCCCTTTTATTCAGGATTTTCTCCTCATGTAGAGTTTTACATGGTTAATAGTATGCAATGTGTTGAAAAGCAAAGGAATTTACACAGATGAAAAATTCTACTTCTAACAGCCACAAGGGGTTCGTTTATAATAGTAAAAAGATGATGTAAAATGCTTCATATTGATTGAATAGTCATTTGTAGGCAAGCAGGTAAGGTTACTAAATATATTAATGTACAAATCAAATTGAATCTGTAGTTATGTGGAAGTATCCAGAAAAGTATTTTTTTGCTAATGTAAATCAAATTATCTCCAAGATCTTAAGATGTCACTCTAAACTTGTCAAATAACTGGGATACAAACTTAACAACACACCACATATCCTCCTATTCCCACATCTTCTGGAATCCTAGGAATATTAAAAACCCTCACAACACACTAATGAACAGTATATTCAAAACCAGAAAATGCCTGGAGTTAATCATATTTGCTGCTTTCCTACTGCCTTAACAGCTCAGAGAAACAAAGTAACACAGAGAATTCCCAAATGAAAGAACTACTGCCCAAGTGGCATTACCATAGCTCTGCCTAGAGGAGTAAGAGAGGCAGTCCTACTGTACCTACCTCTACAAATGAGACATGCACATCCTAAACAACAAAAGCAGCAGGGATGCAGATAATATACAGCACATTAATATTAGAGGTGACATGTGACAGAAGACTTCCAGCGTTACAAATGCACGCATGCTACCCTGAAGTAGTAAAACTGGTTATAAGAGAATCTACAGTGAAGAGCTGGGTGGGGAGCAGGAATTGCACAGCATTATAACCAATTCAAGTGCATGTTAAAAAATCTTCCTTTTCATGACTGGAGACAAGCCATTATTAGATTTTTGAATACTGAGCTAGCAAATATGTTTGCATACTGCAGTGAGAATGTTTTTTTGTGATTACTCAAATTCAATGCAAGAAAGCTCATCTCCAATCAGAGACAACACAACCAAGCCAACAACTACCAGGTTGAGAGGGAAAGCTGTGCCACTTTCAACAGTCTTCTATATTTTAATTAAATGAACAGGTATTTAGGGTGGCATTGCCAAGATGCAGAATACACAGCAAGAAGTACAGCTGTATCAGCAAAAGATGTAAGCAGAACAGAAAAGGCCTGTCTGGCACAGAAGAGAAGCAAAATAAAAAAGAAGAAATTCACTTCTTACAGTAACACCAGATGCCCATGGAAGAACAAAAGGGCTAATAAACTTTGGAGAACTATAAGCAGGGCAAACTTAACCAATTCCATGTGTACAGTAGGTCACCATGTGGAGATCTCTATTAATCTTGCAACCTCACTATTCCATCTTCTTGGATGCTGCACAACAGCACTTCCAAGTTATTTTTGGAAGTAAGGTGGGGGAGGGAATATGGTTAAGAACGCAGGAAGATATCCAAGAAGAAAAACACATGAGAACATTAAGCAGAACATACCAGCAAGAAACTGCCTTTTTTTGTTTGTTTGTTTTCTTGTTTTTAACCATGTTCAGCATTTACTAGTGCAAGATCTCTATCAGTATGAGTTCATAAGCTTTGTGGGCAGATGTATCTTCTGGAAGTGGCAAGAAAGAATACTGCCATCTTCCTTTCAATGGGTACTTTACTAAAGAAGGGGTTGCTGTGTGAGTACTACTAAACCTGCTGAGAGGAACACAATGCTAAGTTCATCCAAGTGACGTCACTGCAAAAATACAGGGAAATTTAGAAAAAGGGAGAAATATGTATGTTTCGTGACCTTGAGACCATTCCTCCAGTGCTCTCACACTCAATAAGCAGAGCAAGACAGCACCTAAATTATCACTAAATTCCACTATTAGATTTTTTTGTGTAAACAAAAAATGAATCCAACATTTTTCAGAGAAGCCAGAAAACCTGTATACACTACAGAAATCTAAGATACCCAGATGTTCTAATTTGACAGGATTGTACACATCTTTCAGAAGTAATACAACATAACTACATGCATTTACACTTACATCTGATTTTTAGCCGCTTGTCTCTGAGCTTTCCGTTCTTTCCTTTTTTGATCTGGTGGCTTAGCAAAAACAATTTCAATGTTTTCTCCCTCTAAATCTTTGCCATTCATTTCTTCCATTGCCTGAAGGAATTAACCAGACTTTAAATATACTTCCAAGCATATCTGAAGTCATTAATTTTGTTCTATCTTTTAGAGTATGCATTTTTAAATTTGTTATCCAGAGCTAAAATAACAATATAAAGCTAAAAAAAAAAATAAACAATCAGATAGCATAGTATTATGGGTTCCAGTTATGCATTTCTTCTGAACTTGGCTCTCAAACCCAGGACTTCATGTATGAGTTTAGAAATCTTCCCCTCAAAGCTGAAAACAGGCTTCAATCTTTCCAAGCTGTTACAATTAATGGAGTGACAGAACTGTCCTCTAAAAGTGCAGATTTTGTAAACCATGAACAAATTCCTAATGTCAGTACACATGCAAACAGTATTAAAGCCAGAGCTCAGTATAGTCTGCTATTCCTTTATTTTACTTGTAATATGTATCACTTTCTTTTTCAACCAGAAGCCAAAAATTTAAGAGTCATTCTGATCACAAGGAAAAACTAACCAACCACAAAAACCCCCAACTCCTCCCTAAACCTACACCACCATCTCCCCACAACCCTCTCCTCAAAAAAATGCAAAACAAACAGCAAACCAAAAACTCCTCCTCTACCCTCCCTGCCATGTACAATTTCCATGTGTTACAGTTATTACTACATGTTAATTTTAAGCAGAGGAATCCTAAAGATTCTATCACTTTTAGGGACCCTACATAGCTAAGCCCTAACAGGATATATATCTTACTAAGTCTCTTCTCATCATCTTCCTAAGCATCTGCTTTAAGACATATGGGTATGTAAGAAAAACTGAATCCCCCTGTATCCTGCATCCACCCACAGAACATGAAAAAAATGGACATGCTACAGGGAGGAGGGGAATTACACTTTCCCTTCCTCAACAACACATGACATTAAGACTGGGCTAGCAAAATCCAGAAATGATAATTACTAATTTGTCAAGTACCACTCATTGGGAAAAAAAAAAAAAAGTTTATTCCTGGAAAAATAAATAAAGACATTACCTAGTTTTTTATCACCTGCCCTAGAGAAACAGCTTTAGATTTCTACCAATAATTTGGTGAGAAGAGTCATTCAACTTCTGGCACTGGAGTTTCAAATGGTAACAACATTATTATCTTAAAAGCTCATTTGCAGAATTACTTAGTATCCACAGTTCATTTAAGATCCACTTTTCAAGCTAGAATTGCACCATCCCAGGAGACACTCAGAGAGGATTCTCCAGACAAAGATTTTTCTCAAGTTAGAAGCAGCATACAACTGCTAACAACACTACTTACAATACACACAGTTACAGTCCTCTTCACTTACCTTTACAGCACCATCCCGTTCATCAAAATGAATGAAAGCATAATCTTTTAGCTTCTTCACTCGTTCTAGCTTTCCAAACTGACTGAAGGCCTTTTCTAGAATCTCCTCTGTTACAGTATTGGCAAGATTGCGTACAAACAAAACTTTTACCTAAGGGGGATTAAAAAAAAAAAAAAAAAAAAAAAAAAG
>VXBU01016832.1:55722-70950 GCA_013400315.1 Bombycilla garrulus
AAACTTTTACCTAAGGGGGATTAAAAAAAAAAAAAAAAGACATAGGAGTAAGATCTAAGATCTGATTTCGAAACACAAAATGAAGCTTTGTAATTTACTGCTATTGGCAGTACTGAAAAAACATAATTACATTTTCTGTATAGCATTTTATATACAGACACGTGAATATGTACATTGAAATAGTCACACAGCATGAGTTAACTCCAAAATTCTCTGACAGAAATATTTAATCTGTTATCAAACATGATTACGTAAGTATTAGTATCCTGAAAGTCAATCCAATTTGTGTTAAGTGTTTAAAAGGATCCTAGCAGAAGTTATCTTCAACCCAGAACACTATCAAACTTGAGAGGAGGTAACCAGAATTGGTTATACACAAAACAATTAACTTATCAAAACATTTAATTGTTTAGACAGGCTTTTGCTCAGTTATTTGCAGAACAGTCATCACTGCAATATCTAGGTCAGAGGTGACAGGCCTGCAGCTTTCAAGCTGCTTAACTTGTGGTTCCCATGCTGTAGCTACACCAAATACCTAACGTCAGGACTGTGCTTGCCTGAGGGGCACTCAGTGACCTGAAGCCACTGATAAAATACGGAACTGCAGACAGAGGGGGATACTAAGACCGACACTGGCCAGTCACCCTTCAACTTTCTCAAAAGTCAAACTGTGCTGGTCCCTTAAGGAAGAGTCACCCCCAGATAACTCTGGAAGTTTATTCTCTCCCCGGCTCACTAAAACATGCAATACGACTCTTAAGCTACACAAAGACTGCTCCACACCTTCTGAAATCAGAAAGGCAGGTAATCATCCAACTGCTGACTGCCCGACATGGACTAAATCACAAATATAAAGTTTCATCCATCACCAACTTCACATGATAAAGGAAATTCTAGAGCAGTCTGACAAAGGCTTAAAATAAACCCTTACTTAACATAGCAGACAACATACATGGGAACTCAGGAATCACCTATTAGTGACCTGACAGTACTCAAAGATTCATCCTTGTGTCCATGCCGAGGCTGCACTCAGTGACTGGACATGAGCATGTTTACATGACGCCATCCACGTGTTCTCACAATTTACAAGACTCTTCAACTCGTTGAGAAGAGTTCCTTCCACATGCTGGCACCATGCTCTGACAGCTTAATCACCTCCTGCTGCCAAGGAATGCTCAGCCTTACCTGCCTACAATGCAGCTGCCAATCAGCTGCAAGACCTGCAACTTCTGCTTACAACCCCTCTTCTCCTGCTGGTTTCAAATTAGCTGATGACACAAAATGAACACTGCACACGGCAGCACTGACTCCTGACCCTGAAGGTCAATACAAATAACACAAGGTGTGAAAGGAACAAGGAAAGCATGCTTCGATTTCTGAAGCAGAGCTGTGCTCTACTCCCACCACATACAGGAATTCAATAAATCCAGACACCCTTTTTGGAAGAACTGCTGTGTAATTAAGTTAAAAAAAAAAAAAAAAAAAAAAAAAAAAAAACAAAACAGGACAGACTTCCATAAATCACTCACTAGCTGAACTAGGATATGATGCAGAATTTGGAAGAAGGGATACACTACAGACCATAAATCTAACCCAGTGTATCAACTTTAGACTTTGGCAATAGTTACTCCTGCTGATTCTCAGGAGATTATAAAAGTCACAGCCAACTCCACAAGGAAAGCTCTTTCCTATTATGTATTAAGCTTCTCCTACATGTCTTGATGGTAAAAGCAACCTTTATTTATTGTAGCCCATAGGTAATAACCATTTTTAGTAAAATAACCTAACTGCTACCTTAACCTTATTCCATGGAAATGAATTACAGGAAGTTTTGTGATGTAATAGATGAGTTTGAAAACCACTAACTTTTAAACAAATGTTCCATATTCTTGTTCTTTAGAAAAGGATGAAAACCAAAACCTCACAAGGAACCCTAAGTAGCCTAAAAAAATCCATGATGACTGACATGATTAAACACTAGACAGAATAATCACTATTTTTAATAGTGTTTTCTTAAGAAATAAAAAGCAACTAATTTAAAATTTCCCAGTGAAGACAAATCCATTAATCTCTAAACAGCTGAATTTTTAACACCTTTTCTCATGTTACTGATTAGAAGTGAAACCAAATGAGTCAAAGATGATGTAAAAACTATTAGGCAGATTAAAGCAGACTGAGACAAGATGAACCCATTTTTACTTCACTTAAGCCAGCTAAAAAGGGAGGAAAGGAAAAAAAAAACGACCTCTCCATTAAAGCTCACACATTATTACACCAAGAATCCATAAATACTCCTAACAAGCAATATACCCAGCACCAGCATTTTGTTTCAATGGCAGAACTCCCATATAAAAAACTGCTTAAGATTAGACTATCCCAAAACTTCTGGTACCTGCTCCTTTTCCTCCTCTTACCTACAGCACAAACACTTCAGGCCACATTCTCCAAGGGTTACTAGCCCTGTCTCTTGTCCTGTAATCTGCCAGACAGTCACAAGCATAAGACTTTATTTAGCTGCTTAACCTGCCACTCCGGAACGTCCTCTGCAGCCTCAGCCATCCTACAGAAATCAAGTAAAACATTAATAAATTTAGCTAGACTACAGGTGTAAGAGGCAACAAAATGACACTTAGGAGAAATTAAACTATCAACACAGCTGCTTGTGAAGTTGGAAAAGAGCTCGCTTTCAACCAGAAGTCAATATCTTAGCCAATTATACTCTGATCTGTTATTACAAGCACTAATCTCCCGTAGCACATTCATCTAGCTTGAGAATCTAGCTTCATCCCTCATCAAGCTCAAGCTACCTCGTACTTAAGGTAACAGTCCGTTTACATGGTAAGTATTTACCCGTACGGTACTCTCCACATTTTATCAGAAGGACAAAGGAAAAAAAGACTCCAGTAGGCATTTCAGAAATATAAATTAGTAGGTGTCCGTATATTGATGAAATGACATGCTGCTTCTGAAAGATTTAGAACACTCTTCACACCTTCTGGCTACATACATGGATTTGTCTTCCTTATAGCTTGCTCTTACGGACTTGCTCTTCCAGCAATCTTGACAAGAAAACTGATGACCAGATGATTACTCTGATAAAAACAACCTATTCCTAGTCACAGTTTCCTCCAGAGCCTTCTACCACAGTAACATGCAAGATGACATGGGTCAATAGCTTTCCCTTTGCTCTGGACTGACAGTAGACAAAAGCAATGAGAGCAAACCAGCAGCTCACATCCAGGAGATTAGTGACTGCAGCAGCAGCTCTGCTGCTCCTTCTCTTAGGACAAAGATAGCAAGAACAGAAAGTAACCCTTACACTTAGAGAAAGGCCAGATACAGTCAACTTCTGCACAGGTACAGGAGATGGCCAAGAAAGACTGGAGTAGAGACTTTCCTTGATGCAAGAATAAACTAAGGGACACAGCCAGTGAGGAAGGTCAGACACCAATGATCATCTCAGTTTCTGTCTTCAGACACAAGCCAGATGTTCTCTACTTTTACAGTATTCTTATTCATAGAGCTTTGTTTTTGCATACATCTTCAACCCAAGCTCCATGTCCCATTTTGGCATGTGGCACTAGATGTATGATTTTCTCCATGTTTTCTACATTTCCTTCCTTCATTTCCATGTTTCTTCTCTTTTCATGTCCCATTTCAAATACAAAACAATAGAAGGTATTAACACATTCCAAAAAACTGTACAGTAAATGGGGCAAAACACAATCAAGCTTTAATTTCTTTAGCCTTTTACTCTGCACATCTGTAAACTTACTTAGGAGAGATGCCTCATTATGTCCCCTATCACTTCCTTTCCTCTGTTTTGTTATATCGGCAGAAATTCCTGCTTATTTATTTTAACAGTTTGGTGGATTAGGTCTCTTCTCTTTTGAGCCAAGAAACTAAACACACAGGCTGCCATATTTAGCAAGTGCCAACTTCCACATATTTGACCTGCAAGACTCTTTCCCTGCTGCTGACAGTCTATCATGCTGGGCAAGAAAAATAAAGTCTGCAGACAAGATAGTCCAAAAGCTTCTGTAATACCTGTATTACAAAAGCAGTTTTTTCCCTAAAATGAGCCCCCACCCCAGCCCTTTTCCCTTATGGCTCACCAAAGAGGAGATCCCAGCCAAGCTATCTTACTAGGTCCATCAAAGTAGGACTCCAGCAAGTGACGTGTCTCAGATGAGAGTAAAAGCACAGACGAAAAGCAAGCAAAGAGAAAGAGATAAGGATATGGGCTAGCTAGGAGTTTCCATTAAACAACTCAGCTACACAACACAACTGAAAAAGACAGGATCAGGCAATATCTGATGGGGGGCGTGGGGGGGAAATCAGGTAGTTTGGTTTTGGCAAGATACCACACACATATATAAAAAAACCGCTACAACGTACTTCAAAATTTTAACAGTCCAGCCTCCAGCTTCACCTCAATATTTGAAGTCCAAAATATTGCCAGTCTAGGTATAAAAAGGAATTAACTCTTCCAAACTAAAAACAGCTACCAAGTTCCAAATACAAGCTAACTGCTTAACTTCTCAGAAGTAACTACTAATGGCCTATGAAAAAATATTTGTGTACACTTGAACATGGGCATGTTCTAATGCTGAAGTGATACTGTTCCACGTTTAAAAAGAATTAAGGTTTGCTCTGTGATGATAACCCTATTTCTGTCCTTCCAAATACTAAAGTAAAAAACCACTTTAACTATAGGAGTCACCACCATCACTTCTAGGTAAAAAAATTAACTTCATCATCCTGTGTGTCATTTTGGTAAGAAATACATTCACTATTCAGCCTTGGGAACACAAAATAATGTAAGGAGTTTTTAAATCCATGTAATTTCTGAGGTATATTCCTTTTTTATCATCATACCTACAACACCTCTGTCAAGAAGGCCAAAAGATGTTATTTAATTTTAGGCTAATGCCAGGAAATACCTAATTTGGAACAGAGCACTTTAAATGTACTATGGTCCCCTTACAGCTTTATTACCTTTGCCATGACTTCAGGATCTGGGTCTTCTATAGGGTCAGCCCATTCCACTGTAACAACATTTCCCCAGACTTTCACTTTGCCGCTCATTAACCTACGTCTGGCCTGAGCAGCAGTTTTGTGATCTTCATATTCAAGAAAGCAGAATCNNNTGCAAGAAAGCAGAATCCCCGGTTCTTTTTCTTATCATCAGGCTGATGATACAATATGACATCTGTAAGACCCTCTGAAATGAAAGAAAATATTTGTTATGCTTTCAATCATTGATTTGCATTATAAAGTGCAGGTTGTCTTTGTAGCTATGGAAGAATACCCTTTCTCTAACTGAATGGAGGAGAGTTAGGGGCAGCCAAAAGTTTTGCTTTGTCAATTTTCCTCTTAAACCCCTAAGTTACAACACTTATCAGCACGTGCTTTTTCCATAAAGTCTATAAACAAGAGATAAAAGCTGCATGACTTCAATACCTGAAAAGTTTATGTCTTCAAAGAACCTGAAGTCTATCATACAGTAACAGATGAAGTCATCGAACAGTACCTTTGCAAGTTCAAATGTTATCAAAAAGAGATTCTTAAAATTGAGGAATTATGAAGCAAAGAACCAGTTACATTTTTCAGCCTGCTTCAGTTTTGCCTTGAGAAGTTTTAAAACATCCATTAGTATTGAAATTATTACACTTTTAATTCAAATTTACTTGAACAGATTTTAACCATTACACACTCTCCAGGTAGAACTTAGAGCCACCCATCTAGTCTAATTACAAATACCTCAGCCCTCAACAGAACAACAGCTTAAAAAAATCCAAACAAACCCCAACACACAATGTTGAGATTCATGCTCAGTGGTCTTAGTTTGGTTTCATCATCATTCAACTATAAGCCAAAAGAGCTCATCACATTGGACACTTTCCAGCTCTACAGAACCTAGCTACTGACTCACCTGTTACTTTGCTGAATTCTTCAACAATTTGCTCCTTGGTTTTACTCTTAGGAATAGAGCCAACAAAAAGCCTATTATTGGCAACAGAGATGCAAACACCAATGTGTTTTCCAGAACGAATTTCATGGTTGTTGTACTGCAAGAAAAAATTATTGGACAATCATCAGTTACAAGTAATTTTCACTCCCCTTCAACAGCAGCATACCAAATATTTAACTCTGGAAAACCCAGAAGGGAGCAATCTATTACATTTCTGCAGCTTAACACATTTTTACAATGCATATTCAACTACTCTGAAGTATACCCATGTTTTCTAAGGTATCTCCACAATTTCAGCCAAAAATTATTATTGCCTCCTTGTTCAAGTCTTTCAATACATTTTTTTTAGAGACTTTTTCATACAAAACTTTGCAAGTCATCAAGGTCAAGGCTTTTCCCTTCACAACCATGCAGAAAAAAATTGCAAGTTCCTCTACAGGTTGTAGCTATAAATTTTTGATTTGTGCGTAAGACAAAACATGAGTTGCAATTAAAGTCAGATTCCCTTCTGAAGTTCCACTTAACAAAAGAAAAACAAAGGAAAGAGTTGTAATCAGGTCTTCTCCACAAAACGTTCAAGAGCAATTGGCAAACACTTTCCAAAGCATAAACATTACACATGTAAAAATAGTCAACAGCAAGAACAACTTTGTAATGACTTGAAATCCTAAGGCTTCTATTAAAATGTTTTTCCCATAACATCTGGAAGATACCCTGAACAAAGACAAGCAACACCCAAATAAGCAGCAGGAAGACAATTGCTGGTACATCAACACACTTCTAGGAAGCCCTGCAACAGACAGTTCTTTAGCTAAGAAAATTAATTTTGTGGTCAACATCTTATTGCCAAGTAGTAGGACAGATTTCATCTAGCTATTTATTCTATGATTTATTTTGTGCTTGAAGGAAAATCTTACTACATAAGCTAGTTATCCCTCCACCCCATCATGCTTTTTGTGCAATATGATCTGGGGAAATATGTTTATTTATATTTATCTTGGACAAACAAAAACTTCACCACTGAAAATTTTCTAAGCTAGGTAACCAGAAGTGAGCAAAATGGAGAACTGTACATGTGAAAAGGACCTGGAGTGACATGTGGACAACAAATTATGTCTCGAAACATAGAAGGAGACACCAAAGGACTATCTCCGTGTCTGCTGCCCACGTGGCAGAAGAATAGTTGATTTTAAAGTAGGAATCTGCAGTAGGAGCTGCACTAGCTGCATAGGAAGACTGTATATATATATATATATCATTATCATGAATGAACATACACATTAATGAACAGATTATAGTAGCTAAAAAAAAATCTTCTAAAGAAGCACCTTTAAAGAAGCTGACAGTTTATTAGTCTGTGAAAGTGATTCCTTACTAACTGAACTGTACACTAGGAAACATTTCCTTGCATTAGGAAACTTTTTACTGAGAGAGTGCTCAAACACTGGAACTTCTAGGCTTCCTAGAGAGGTGGTCAATGCCCCAAAGCTGTCATCATCAAAGAGAGGCATCTGGACGATGCCCTTGATGATCAAGATGACAGCAACAATTCTGGTCAGCTATGAAATGGTCAGGCAGATGGGCTAGATGATCATTGCAGGTCCCTTCCAAATGAAATTCTCTATTCTAGAGGGATAATTGAATGTATTATCCAACTGTTCCTGCTAAAGTCTAACACCAAAGTTTGACTACACATCTAATCCTAAAAGAGTATCATACAACTCAGTATGTTGTATGAGAGTAGAATTAACTAACAAAGTAAAGTTAATATTTTCTACCACGTTGCAGTTCCCCTGGCAGTTTCTAGTCATTTTTTTTTTCATCTGACAATATATATTAAATGCTATTTTTACTGTGTGTTTCTCTTTACATAGAGAAAACAGTCCTCAGTTAGGTGTTCTTGACCATCAAGTTGGTGATTTTTAGGTGAACAGTTTGCATACCATCGGCAAACTCAGATTAGACATAAAAAGGCTCAGATCATGATCTGGGTAAAGTGCCAAAACAGTCAGGCTACCAAAGTAGCTATGTCAGCATACTGCTTCCCCCTCCTGTCACCATGGAATCTGTGTCTGAAGTCAGTAGGAGAGATTGCCACCCTCTAGACAATTTAATAGTTTTGGTTTTTTCTCACTCACTTATGTAAGAACTTATTCACTAACAAGTCAAAATATGCAGAAGGTCTTGTCACTTTACTGACTTAAATTTTCACTATCAATTTTAGTTTATCAGGAGCAAATAGCAAGTTGTACCTCTATGCATAGTTGGCAAACTGCTTAACTCAGCTGTACCTCCACTCAGATCAAGCTTACATTCTAGTCAAAAATATATTGAATGCTTCAATAGTTTTGAGTATGTTTTCCTACAAACTTCACCTCAAAAGTTTTTATTCTGTACATATCTACAGTGACCTTACTCACACAGAAATCTTTTGAAAAACTTAACTCTAGCAACTTCTTATGAAATAGGAAGGAGAACTGAACACATGTGCCAAAGAACACAACTGGAGTTGTAATTCTTAAACAGTATAAAGTAAACATGTTAACAGGGGAAAAAAATTACTGAGATTAAAAAAAAAAGAAACCCTCATACTTTGACAATGAATGCTTGTGTGAACATCTGAGATGTCATTTCTACTTAACTAGCTAAGGGTTAATCACACTGGTTTAAAAAAAATGAGAGAATTCCCTAAATTGTGTTTAAAATAGTTCTGGCTGTGCTTAAGACAAAAATGGAGTCATACTATGGCCTGATACTGAGAAGAATTACAGATATGAAGAGTAATTAATTATAAGTGCCTTAAAAATGCATATGCATAAATAAAATCAAGACTTCAACCTTTTAAACTGCAAGACTACTTCCTGTTAACAAATAAAGTAAGTCAGCATTAAGTTTATTCAGAAATTTTAGTTCAGTTTTACACAAGTTGATTTACAAACTGTGGAAGATACACAGAGCAGCCACACAAACACAGATTGTATGCAAAATACGTTACACCAACTCCAAGAGCCTGAAGACAAGTCAGTTAATTCTCTACTGTAGTTTGGATATTGACAAAAATATAGCTGTCTCTTATTACTCAAAAGCCTACAGGCAATGCAGATACTTTTAATCTCATCTTTTCTATATTGTCTTGAAAAAAAAAAAAAAGCCTCTTGGAAAAAGATGGGAAATAACAGAAGAACCATTATCCCAAAGTGGCCAGAAAGCTGGAAGTAAGTTGTATACACATGAAAAGATGACAGGCAGTATCAAAAAGAACACCACCTGTTAAAATAATAGGTTATGAAAATGGCTAGGACCAAGTGTTCAGTGTTTTGAAGAGGTCTTTCAGCAGTACCTCCCATGCATGTGTAACTCATACAAGTTATAGACCCACAATTTTTAACTGAGCTCAACAGCCACCATTTGCTAACACTCCTGCAAACTACTTCTAGGTAACTTGGGAAACTTATATACCAAACTAGCCAGTCAACTATGGCTGGAATCACTCAAAAAAAAAATCTGACACACATCACACAATCCAATTCAAGACTAATAACCCTACTTTCTCAGAGTTTAGCATAAAGTTTGAAAGACTACTCCATCAATTGCAACACTTCTCAGCTATTACCTTCAGCAGCAGTTTAACTGATAAACAGAACACAGTGTGCTTTTTTTCCTGCATATCAATGATCAGACATAAAGGGACACCAAGTAGCTCCTTCCCTTGTATCACTTAGTGGAAGACTGAGACTAGGATCTGATGCTACTTTTCTGGAAACATGACTTGAATGACTTTCCAGAGCATGTTGCCTTTAAGCAAAATCCAGCTAAATGAAGAAAAGTTGGTTTTTTAGTTTTTTGTTTTTTTTTTTTTTTCATTTACTAGGTGCCTCTGAGAACTTAAGTCATTTGATTCACTGTTTTGGTAAGTTTTAAGAGTTAACACACACTCTGAACATCTAGGCTGACAAGGAAAGTACAAAGAGAACACACAGTTATCCCAAATATATCTGACTGCACACTGAAACAACCAACAGTTCTTATTTAAAAAACTAATCAGCATATACCAAACTGGTTTTGTACTTCCACTTTTGCAGACATTTGTGTACTTTCTCAAAACAAATTCCCATTTTCAGCTTGATTTATCTCCAAGAACTGACTCGTATGTCAACAGGATACCTTAGTTTAAGCTATAGCTCATTACCAAACAAGGTATGTTAACCCTACTACAGCAGTAGGGTATGAGGACACCTCAGAATGCCTGTGGCTGGCGAGTCACACCACACACTCAACTTGGCCAGATCAGTGTAGCAGTAACCAGCTCAAGACAGTCAAATTTAACTTAGCCAGGAAAATAAAGGCATTGTGCAAGGAGCAAGGCAGTGTTTTTCCACTCTCTTTTTTTAGTGATGGGTACTTCAGGCATAAAACCTGAAAAGCTTAATAGGAGTATACTACATCAAACTATTTCATACCTCTGTGTAAAACAGAGGAAATGCTCCTTACACAGGCAAGATTTATGGTGTTTTCCTGTCAGCTGCAGCAAACAGATCAGACCTTCAATGCCCAAGAGACATTTTTTATCCATCAGAAGTATCCTATAAGATTCTGTGACTTTGAAGTACTTTTCCAGCACAGGCCCCCTGCTGGTGCAGAAACACATGAGAAGTCACAGACACTGTGACCAGCACTGCCCCTGTACCACAGCAACTCCAACACCACTGCTCTCCAGAACCTATCCAGATGCAGACAGCTCAGAAGTCACTACTGCTAATAGAACTCAGTTAATAAGAAAGGTTCATCTAACTGGACCAAACAGCAGACCATCAGCTCTTTTTTCTTTCCCTGTCCCTAATGCAGTCAGCAAATATTTATATTCAGTGAGGAAATAAACTTAACACCTAATGGACGTTCATTAAGTAATCGAAAAATGACAGTGTCACCTTAAACATTTAAGTACTAGGACCAGGAGGAAACCTGCTTCTAAGCCAGAGCGTACTTTGTCAAAAAAGGAAAAAAAAATCCAAGAAAACTTACCAGTTTAACAGCTTCCTGAGCTGCCTCTTTAGTACAAAAAGTGACAAAAGCATATCCTCTATTTAGACCAGTTAGTGGATCCATCATTAAGCGGAGATCCCATATAGGTCCAGCTTTCTCAAATAATGGAACAAGTTCATCTTCAAACAAGTCTCTTGGAATCTTGCCCACAAATATCTACAACAGACATACAAAGCACTGTTTATAAGAAGTATTTCTAATGAGTAAGTCTCCATCTGTATAAACATCATCTTCTTACCTCTGTACCAACAGAAGGTTGCTGTCCTGAATATACAGACTCTGGAGGAGGTCCACCATACTTCCTCTGTCCAGTAGTCACATCAAGAGTGTAGCCAGTTCTCTCCAACAGTGCCTTCAAGTAAGAAACTTAAAATTTTAAAATCACATACAAACTGAGCAAGTTTAGCTGCACTTCATTCAGACAGACATGCTTCTAATTCCTTTTAAACTGCACTTCTTTGAAGCTCCCACAAACAAATCTACTGCTAGTACTTCAATAAGAAATTTGCTAAACAATTAACAGAACTGTAGGATAAAGAAACACTACTAGAAAATTAAGAGATTCACATCCAGTTTTCCCAATACCTTCATTTTCATTAAAAAAAATCCTAGTAATATAATAGTGAGCTTCCCTTTAATTAGGAAGATCTTAGTCTGAGACATTTCTTGTTTTGGCATGTCCAATCCTGCAGATGTTTATGCACAAGAGTTCCCTGCACTTAATGAGATTACTCATAAGTGTGAAGTTAAAGAACACATGTTTAAGTGCTTACACCCCTGGAACACTGCACAGACTGCTGCAGGTACCCAACTGCCGAAGTGGTAGTACCACTTCCTTTCTCCTATCATCCCCTCCTCAAATTCCTTGTGGGCTTATACAGGATCCCAGGAGAACTAACCCTCACTAGAACCACTGCATGTAGTTATAGATACTGTTAGATATAGTTACAGGCATACTACCAACTTAAAATGTCAGCTGACATTCAGTATGCAAACACACGAGAAACTCCTCCAAAATGAAGTCTTTCCTAATAATTTTGTACAAAGACAAATCAACTCTATACACAAAGAAACTGCATATTAAACAAGCCAAATTACAGTCAAGAGCTAGCAATTTTACAACTACAAAATTGCAGTTATTTTAAATGCTATAGCCATCAGAAGTAAAAGCTATGCTACTTGAAGTTATTAACCAAGTCCTCATAATATTGTTGTTTTATGTGGCAATGACAAAAACTATACCAAATTTTTAAAAAATTTATAATTAATGGCATCCTAGCCTCAAAGTTAAGAGAAAAAAAGATTTTCTAATTTTACAGGGTACACAGTTATTTGTAATGATGATTTTATACTATACACATGAAGTGCCAAAGAACAAAGATTCTCTGGGGTTTTTTATGACATCACCTAAGCATGCTTAGATGTTCTTCCTTCCCTTAAGCTTTCATAAAGTTGCTAATCACAGTATTTTAAAATAAATCATTCCAAGCCTAACTCTTGAGAAAGGAGTCTTTTGCTAGCAGACATGGTCAAAAAATAATTTATCCTTATCAAGACAATTTAGGGTACAGTTTATGAGTACAGTGATTATGTCATAAGAAGTGGGCTAAATCCAAAATCCAATACCACGTTTGAAAAAACAGATTATATCTCTTCCCTATTGTTGAGTTGCTCTAAATCTGAACCAAGGGGGCAGAGTGGAAACAACAACAGAAAAAAACAGAACACAAAAAACAATCAGCAGCAGCTGAACTTACACATTTTGAACTCAAGTAACTATGCTGACAAGTATGCACAAACTTTTTACTGTGAAACAGCATATCTGTCTCAGTAAGACATAGAGCAAACTGTTGAAAATTTTTTTACTTTCATATGTTCAGTTCCAGCAATTAATATATTAACTTGCTATTTGAAAAAGAAGAAGTGCAAGACAAAATTGCAAGCAACAGCTTTCAACAGTGACAAAGATTACAAATAATCTGTAATAACCTTTTTAAGAAAAGCACAGTTCCAAAACAGCAACATAACCATCACAACAACTCAGAACAAATAACAGGTATGACTTTTATTTTTACCAGCATACCTTAATTTTTGCCTCATCTGGTCCTTTGCTAGAATCTGCCACCTTGGTCCCCTGTTTTTCCCTCTGCCTGTATGTCTTCATAACTCCACATAAAAAGGCACTTTTGTTCTGCAAAAGATACAATCTTCAGTTCTGAAAACATGACAAGCTGGAATCTCATTTTACCTTGAAGCAATACAGTGCTCACTTCACATATCACACATGGACCAGTGAAGAAACTCAAACCTCTTCCCAGACAACAGTTTATTCCTCAACAATTGTAAATTGCTTAATGTTACCTGAACGTGTGAGAGATCACTGTCTTTAAACTGTTGAAGCACTGCCAGTGCACCTTCTTCATTGAATTCCTTTAAAGCTTCAATAGCTCTTTCATCTAGATCACTATGTGCAACTAGCCCTAGAGAAAAGAAAAAAATTACTAATTATATTTGGTCAGTAATCTTTCTAAAACCTAATGTAGCATCCCTAACACATTTCAGTGACCTCTAAATCAATTACTAATTAAACTAAGTTACTATAACTAAAAAACCATTTAATTCCTTTGAAGTTAAATATTTAAGGCTATATAATCCTTTAATTAAAAACAAAAAGAGATAAGATTGAGAGCAGAAGTTACTACATTTATGTGTCCATTTGACTCCTGTGAATCCCAGATGTTACATGGGCCAAGTTTAGTTCCAAGATCCTGAAGCTGAATTCAGAGGAGTCTATCAAAACCTACCAAAGCCTGACTTAGCCTGCCTAGCAAAGTACCTTGGTAGGCTTTTAGAAGACTATAAATACAAATAAACTGCAGCAATAAAAATTACCACCACAATCCAACAATCAATCTTAAAATATGCTAGCTATTATCACATCTGAAAAAACCAACACCATAACTTCTGCATCCATGAGCCCAAACACCATGTCAGAAAGTATCACCTACACACAAGAAGATGCATACCATGGCTTTAGTTTCTTACAGTTACCTACAATTGCCACAAAAAATGCACAAAGACCACATCGCATGCTCCTCCTAAAAATCATGTTGCCTATTCCAGCTGTTGCTCTGGTGCCCCAACACCTCTTCCCATCCCTCAGCCCAAGTAGCCTGGGACTTTCCTCTGAAAAATACCACAATGAATTGAAGTACTGAATCTGAAACATCCCGATTTTGCAAAGACTGCAGTTCCCATACTTTTGGAAACCACAAAAAGTTGCCATTTTAGCCCAAAGATAGCAGAATCCAATAAAATATTGTTTGTGTGGTTTTGCAAGTCTTAGATCTTACCTGCAACGTAAATTTCATCTAGTTTTTCAGCAACTTTCTGTGGTAAACCAGCATCGAGCAATGTCTGGAAATGCTCAGAATGGGTAACTGCAGCAGAAGTATCCATGGGCTCTTCAGTACCATTCCCATTAACATGTTCAGTAGCCATGTTTCCAGATATCTGTTCAAATGCAATAAGCATCAAAATTAAGCTAAATGTATCTTCAGGCACAACGAGTCAAGTGACAATACATGCAACAGAACACCCTATCCTTTGAAACTAACGGGGAAAAATATATATAAAGAAGCAGATCACGGCCCTAATACTTTTTTTTTTTTTTTTAGTTTTGCAAGGCGCAAGAAATTCCTCAAAAGAAGCACTAACACAAAGGAAAGCCCTGACACCACTGCCTATGGGGGGTGGGGTAGCTTTCACTGCAGGTTTTACACAACCCAGACAGACACTGACTCACCTCCCCACTCTCTAACACACTCCCTAAGACGCTCTGAACAAGTTAGAAATGGAGCAAAAAGGCAACAGCGGGGGTGGCAGGACAAGCAAGACTGCCACATGCACCGCGATACATGTCACTGACACTCGCTGCTGCCTCCACCGCCCGCTGCAAACTTGCTGTCCCTCGGCGCACGCCG
Organism: Bombycilla garrulus; assembly: GCA_013400315.1. NCBI lineage: Eukaryota > Metazoa > Chordata > Aves > Passeriformes > Bombycillidae > Bombycilla > Bombycilla garrulus. The sequence goes on from VXBU01016832.1 coordinate 70,723, forward strand.
CCTCTCCAGGCCCCGGGCGCGGCCGGGATCACTTCCCGCCTCCACTCCGGTGCCGGCCGGGCAAGCGAGAGGAACAAAGCGCTCTTCCCAGCCCGCACCCACCCACGGCGGCGGCGGCCATGAGCGCGATGGAAACACGTGCTCCGCGCGTTCAGATGTCCTACAACTTCCTCCAGTGACCGACTTCCCCCCCTCCCCGCCACACTCCCGCGGGAGGAGCGGCTCCCC
>VXBU01016832.1:72167-92890 GCA_013400315.1 Bombycilla garrulus
GAGGAGACAAAGCCACGCAGACAAAGGGAGGGGAGAGCCACGCTTTGTGTGGCTGCCGGCCAGGCGAGCCCGGCGGCGCTCGGCGTTCCCGCACTGGAGACGGGAGGAGCCTCACCCCTGCCCTGAGGGGCGCCCCGCGCTCAGCACCGGCCCTCGCAGCGCCCGCCCCGCCACAGCCGCCGGGCGGAGGCGGAGTTCGGCCCGGGGGGGACGGGAGTTTCCTTCGGGCACTGCCCGGAGCGGCGGCGTCGGACGGAGCCCCGGGCGGGGGTCGGCGGTGAGAAGGCGCTGAAAGCAGCACGGGCCAGGGCGCTGCGCGGCTCCAGCGCCGGAATTCCGCAGCACGGCCCCGGGAACGGGGCCTTTGACCCGCAGCCACGCTTGCAGCTCAGCCTCGGCGGTGATTTAACTTTCTCCTGATGGCCCCGGTGGAATGTTGGTCTGCCCGCACAGCGCTGTCAGAGGCGGGTTTCGTGCCGGAGCGTACACTTCGGAATTCCAGTTCTGGGCACGTCGCGCTTGCACACCCCACACGGGAAACTTGGAAATCAACCTACTGATCTCTGCCAGACTTGTGTGTCCAGATAAAGACAGCTAAACGGAGGCAGGAAGGCACATACGGTATTACTCACTTCCCCAGAGGCAGCTCAGCCAAAAGTTGAGCAGCGCCTGCTGCCCCTGAGCCCGGCCGAATACTTCCAGCATATCTCCAGTACTTCAAAAACACTTGAACCTGTGCAGTGGAGCAAGCACAGACAATTACAGGGTTAGTTCAGTGTCAACAAATGCTCACATGCTGGCATATAAGTATGTGAAAAATACTTTGGTATTCAGAGACACAAAGAAAAAAAAAACAAGTTTTCTTCAAGTATTCGATGCAATAAGACTTCATTAAAAGCTGGACCACTCCACAGATTTGTCTGAAATAGCAACAAGTAGAAAGCATATGTACACTATCAAATAGTCCAGCTAATTTTTAATTCAAAAATCTAATAAAAGGTAATTGTTACTCTGACTTTTCCCCACCTTTAAAAAAATGAAACTTCCTGAAAAAGAATTAGTAAAACAAAAACTAACTTTTTTAGTGCAAACCTGTGTGGTGTTTTTAAACCTATCCTTTATAAAAATACATATTCTTTTTTCTGTTCAAAAGCTAATAACTTTTTCCAAGAGCATACCTGTCAGCTCAGCAGTGAAAGTAATATTCTCAAAAGCAAGCCTGGGGAGCATTTTTCCACATTTCCAATTTTTTCCAGCTTTGGAGGATTTACACCAAAGCGTGTTTTTTTTAGATGTTTACAGAAGGTGTTTCAGTGTTATGTTTATAGTACAGATGTGGTCTGGAATATTACCTAGATTTTATAAATGCATTTGTTCCTGGAACTAATGAAAATAGTGAAAAAATCACAGAATCATTAGGGTTGGAAGGGGTCTCTGGAGATTATCCAGTCCAACTCCCCTGCTGGGAGTTGGGTCACTTAGAGGAGTTGATACAGGAAAGTGTCCAGGTGGGTTCAGAATTCTCCAGAGAGGGAGATCCACTACCTCCCTGGGCAACCTGTTCCAGGGCTCTGACACCCTCAGTGTAAAGAAATTCTTCATGTTGAGGTGGAACTTACATTTCATTATAATTCTCAGCCAGTCAGTCTGGCTAACTGTAGGTGGCAAACTCTTGAGAAAGTAACTCCTGCTTTCAGGCCCATTTTTAGAGGAAAACTTTTATGCGCTTAAGTTTTTCCTCCATAAAAAGGAAGCAAAACCAATAAAAAGACTAGGATTAATGCAGTGGACAGATTTGCACCCTTACTTAAAATCACAGCTGTCCCAGAGTCAGAGTTGCAGTTATTTGATCATTTGAAATTTTACATATAAAGCAGGAAGCACAGAGTCTGATACACAATTCCTCCAAATATAGCTTCATTATTAGCCCTAATATCAAAGCCAAACATGGCATGCCCAGGAAAACCTGAGATTAGCTCAATTGGGTAGAGCACCATGCTAATGAGACCAAAGTCACAGGTTTATCATGGGCTCTTCACTTAAGAGTTGGACTTAGTGATCTTTACAGGTCCCTTCCAACTCAGAATATTCTGTAATTCTGTGAAAAGATCCATGAAACCAGCGGGGGTTTTTCTTTTTAATCCTGTAAAACATTGATTGGAAAAATACCCTTGCCAAGAGCATTTGCAGGTACTTACCTGGTGACTTAGATTTATGGGAGGAACTTCTCTGCACATGCCTGGAAGTTTGACAGTTTCTCACCATAATGAAAGTTGTGTTGATTCCTAAGTTTTCCTGGTATTTGAAAACCCTACCTGTTTCTGTTCCAGTTATAGCTATTGTAGAACCATACTGAAGCCACAGCTGGACTTCTGTGCCTCCCAGCACGCCCATGGTAAAACTAGTGATTACAACAAGACCAACTACAGAGTAGCACAGATAAAGCAGCAAAAAAATAAATTTAATTGGACAAATAGAATAAGAGACTATTTTTTTGCTTTGGAGCTACTTATATACAGCTAAACAATTGTATCCTAAACGAAGAACAAAAAATCTAGGAAACTCAACAGGAATCTTATTCAGTTTCTATGATGCCTCACCTTCCCAAAGGGTGTACTCATTGGAAATTTAGGCTTATCTGTAGAATTCACTGTGCTTGAGCTATGAAATGCACCAGCTGCAGCCCTAGAGGGGTGGATCACTCTGGTCGTGCAGCAGATGTCATCGCTCGTAATAACGAAACAAGCCCCTTGTGCTGTGTCTGCCACAGCAGAATCCTGAAATTAATGAGCCACTCTTGGGGTTTCTCAGCGGTGTGCTTTTTGAGCCATTCCCTGCCCTTAGCCTGGTTGGTAAGGCTGCCCAGTTATTAATACAGCTATAATTACAAAGATATTTAACTTCAGAAAAGGATTGCTGTCTGCATTTTATTCAATTTTATTCATTTGCACACCCTTGTGTGTAGTGCATAACTGGCTAGTAGCTTGTTTACCCTGTAGATCCTCAGTAAAATAAAGCTATTTGGAGAAGCACCTGTTTAATTAAAATTTTGTGCATTTTCTTCATTCTATCAGTCAAATTCTCTGTCTTAAAAGATAGGTTGCATTAAAAAAAGCAAAACACAATGCCTGTGTCTATTAAGACAAAAATGCAAGTCAGAAATTAATGCAAAGGAGATGAATCACATATATGAAACTTCCTTCAGAAAAAAATACTTTTCATATATGACTGTCTCAGTCTTTAGTCCTTCCATTCTACAAAAGGTAGCTTACTATCTAAAATTGTCATATGATTTCAGCAAAGAAACTTTACTAACTATAACTAATGGTAATATTTTCTTTTAACATTCTTTCCAGTTATATCCTTTGCACATATTCAGACTTTTTCAAATCTAGTCGGGACAGCATTCTTAAAATCACCCGTATATTTAATGCTAATCCCCCTTATATTTAAACTATTTCTAAAGTTCTACCTTTGACCCAGGTAGCTCTACAAGCACTCCACTTCTAAGTCAGGAAAACAAAAGGAACAAACAAGGCGTTTGCAAATCCAGTATGATTCACGGCACCAGAGGCAGTGGGCACAAACTGAAACACTCTGAACATCAGGAAACACTTTTTCATGTGAGTGTAACCAGGCACTGGCATCAGTTGCCCAGGGAAGTTGTGGAGTCTCTGTCCTCCAAGACATTCAAAACCTGTCTGGACATGGACCTGAGCAACTAGCTCTAGGTGGCCCAGCTGGAGCAGACAGATGTATTCTGTGATTCAGTTATTTACCCTGGATCTTTACAAATCCAGGTCTACCCACAAATTGTTGCTTCTTTCTCCCCCCTCCCCATTCTCCATCACTCCCCACCCCCAAAAAAAAAATCAAAAACCCAAAATAACTAAATTTTAACTAATTTTTTAATTCTAGTTCTGCAAGATGGAAGAGGAGTCTGATCCTACAGACTTGACACAATACATTTCAAGGCTTTTGAGGGTGAAACCACCTGCATTCTGCTAAATATTTGCCCAGATAGTTGCAGGCAGAGAACAAGCCTGGCAATGAGGAAGAATGAGGCTCTCCCAGGAATTCTTTTGCTGTTGAATTCCATGTATAGACTGAAGGTATTAAATCCTTATATCACTTTTGTTTTATATCTATGCTATAGCAACACTGCCAGTTAAAGAAAGGGTATCAAACTGTTCATTTCTGTAAAGTATCTATATTTTAAGTATTTTTTTCCAGTATCAATCACTGGTTTTACCTCGTCCCAGTCAACATTATCCCCAAACACAGAGGTACATCCATCCCCAAACACAACACTCCAGAGCTGACTTTGTAAGAAAGAGGCACAAGAATAGCAGCAGCAGCAAGGTGGTTTAGTTCACATTCTGCTAATACCTTTAGTTTTTTCTAACTTAGTTAGAAGATTTTAACAGTTGTTTATCACCTGAGGGTTGAGAGAGCAATCACTGTAGAATTCAATGTATTTGCAGTATGCTGTAGGCTAATGTGCAAGTATTGAAAGAGGACCGGAGAAGGAGAGCACTCTATTTTTGCATGCTCAGAAGACAGTGAAGTCGCTTCCACATGTGTTGTGGAAATGCCAATTGAAAGCCACCCCAAACTGACTACTGTCACTCAGAAAATAGGCCCAGCCTTGCAACAAAGAACCACAAATGCCACATGCTTACTGGCAAAAAAGCAGTGGTAAGTTATTCAGAACCTATACCTTCAGTACAGACAAGACAGATAAGGAAACCAAATGCAGGCCTACAAGTCAGATGTGGCGTGGGGAAAACTAGAGAATAACTGCTCACTCCTTCCAGCAGAAAAACTAGGAAACATTAAATTAAATAGGCAGATACCCAAGAAAAAAACAGTACTTTTACCACATGCAGCTAAAGCTGGGGAATGAATTGGCACATGAAGCTGTAGGTATTTCCATAAGTCCCCAAAATAACTAATTAATGCAAGAAACAACCATCTCAAATTGCTAAATGTGGAAACAGAGATATCTCCCCAATTTAAATTTTGCAACAGAAATTAGTGAAGGAATTGCATAAACTGGAGGAGCATACCAGTACTATGATATCTATGCTTGCCCTATCTTTGTATTTTTTCATTAGCCAATATCCACTACTGGCAACTGAATATTGGTCTCTGCTCTTCAGTCTAACAATTGAAATACCTTGTAATACTTTGTCATTGCAGCAACCAGAACACAATGCAATCACTAATCTGTTCCTTTCTTCCCAAATACTTTCCACTTCCTGGAAAAGTATACATGTAAATGTTCCTCCAGAAACTTCCTATTCGTATAGGAAGCTTCCTATACAAATAGCCTGCAAGTTTATCAAGGGAGAGGAAGCTATGGAAAAAGGCTTCCCAATCTGACCAAAAAATACAGCTTTACTATTGCTGTGGGTACGAGGCCAAGAGTTAGGACACAATTGCTGCCTTTTCCATTCCTGTAATCCTAAGCATCTGATGCTTTAAAGCTCTTAGAGGAATGCTACCATTAGGTCAGTGCCTGGCAAAGCTCCATGGAAGGAGGAGACCAGATATTCAGCAAAGAAGTGACAGAAGAGTTACCCTATTTCCATCAAATTAGCATGGAAAGGTTGGAGAAAGAGGTTTCCTCTGTGTCCTAGTGCATTCTGCCATATGAGAAGGACTCATGCAAGAGAACTGCAGAGAGCATTCCTTATCCATCTTCAAAACATCTCCGAGTCATCTCAGGACAGCAGTGCTGTCCTGTCCGCTGCGCAGTGTGAGGTAGCCAAGTGCTGAAGCTGCAACTCACTGAACACAGCCACAATTGGAAGTGTCAATAGAGACGTTACTGCTGTATTTAGCCCTTCCTTCACCCCAGACACACATGCAGCCTGGCCCTTACATCCCCGTACTGCCTAGCAGCCATAAGGATTCCAGTACTTGGCGCCCTTGCAAAAGCCAGCTGAAGGAAAGAGACCTTTGGGATCTACTTAACCCCATGTAAGTTACTTACGGCACTAAGCCCATCTCCGGAGGCACACAGCATGTCACTGGGTCACAGAATATTCTTCTTCTCCAGATCTGGGCATCTTTCCCAGGAGAGGAGAGCACAGCACAGCCACAATGGCCACAGCCGTACAGCAGGTGGGACAAGTCACAGGCTGTTCTCCAGCTGTAAGGCAAATACGGAGAGCACACCTTGCATTCCCACTGCTAAGCTCTCACCCACCATAACTTGTAAACCATGCCCAAATATTAAACTGCTGTCCAGGCTTTAGCTGTCAGACCACATTAACCCTCTATGGCATGGATGATCAGTTGCCAGAAATTGTGCTTATGTCCCAGGCCTTTTTAGTTGGCTAGTAATGACACGGCTGATTACTCAGGAAAGTGGCTGAGGCAGCAGTTGCAATACACAGCTTTCAGGTCAAGTGTTCCAGGCTACTTAACATGTAACCAAAGAACCTAAAAATCCTTTCAAGGATGGGTGAGCCCAAACAACCTTGTGTCTTCAAGGTCCTTGAAGGAATAGAACAATCTCACACACACATTTATGACCCTTGCCAGATGCAAGGAAAAACTGACTACCAAAATGCACCATTTCTGCAGATCCCAAGAGCAGACAATACAACCTTTTGTATACAAACAATTTTTTATTTTATTTTTTAAAAAAATATCTGGAGGATGCTGCCCTATGGGAATTCTCATTTACAGCACAAACATCAGACCACAGCAAAGGGATTAAGAACTCTGACTATACCAGTACCTCAGGCTGTGCTTGCTGCTTTTCAATGATCTTATTTCAGAAGATCTACTCTCTACTTCTACGTGGGCCTTGAGTGATACTAGAACTAGATCTTATCCTAAAATAGTCTCAGCACATGTGTATGAGTTTTCCCTTTCCAGCTTGTGCAGAATTAACCAAGAATCTTTGTTGTTTTGCACAGGGTGATGCAGTGCAGGCAACAAAACCTGTGCTCAGACCTGAACAAATTTGTAATTTAATATGGTACAACTAATGTAGCTGTATTGTGCTGCTAGAGGCACAGGTTTAGACCTTTGGAGAACCTAAGTTTTAATTTTACATGGCAACTGGCAACTAGAAAAAATAAATTGCTATTCTGTTATCTGCAGGGGACAGATAAAAAATATTATGCTTTTAATAAGTTTTTTTTTGTTTGTTTGTTTGTTTTTTATTTCCAGTTAGCTTTGATCCTGTAAAAACATAAAAGGTTGTTTTTTCTTTTCTAAACTTTAGATCTTAAAATCACAGTAAGTAAGAACATTTGCAGGGAAGTATCATTTCGAAAATTTAACTCTATTAGGGTCAATTAAAAAAAAAAAAACCAACAGTTTATGACTGGCTGATAAATCTGTGAACTTGTTTATTGACACAACATTTAAATTAACCAAAACACTTCTAATAGCTCTTGTGTTTTCCAACTGGTTATGTACCAACGGAGAGCAGTGTTTGGAGGAACATACTGAGCAGCAAGAGGAGTCAACGCAACTGTGTGGGAATATGCATTTTTATTGCCAAAACATCAATTCTTGGTTACAGCAGAATCAATAAAGATAGCTGAGTGAGCATGTCCATAAAAAATACTTAAAATCATCGGTAACAGTTAACTGCAGAAGTTTCTAAATTCTTTCATACCCTTCCAGGTCAGGCATTCTTAGGTTGTACTGCCACAATTACAGCAATACTTTATGTGTCTCACATGAAAAATTATAGAATAATTCTTACCCAAGAGATGATCTTATGTACACTAAAAGGCAAATGTTTGTCATTTAGTGCCAACTTTTATTTTAATCCCTTTAAACATCTATTAAAAGATCAGTCCTGGTTAGTAAATTTGGTGCATGAAAACTGTTAACAAATTTCAGATCAACAGTATTGATACAGACCTACTGCAGCCAAAAGAGGCAGTAAAGAAAGTGCAGAAGAATTTTTTTAGTCTCAAAATATTTCAAACTCTTCCAGTTTCAGGGCACAATGGAAAAATATTAGAACCAGAATTAAGAAGGGAGGGCTATTAAAGCAGGAAGTTTTGTAAGCTATGCATAAAAACCCCCAACTAAACCAAAACAAAAAGCAACACAAAGAAACCAAACATGAGACATTCCCAGTTTTAGAAGGTCATCCACTTTCTGTAGCTCAGCCAAGGTTTCTTCTACCCTTAGCCTGATGATAATAGTGCTGGTAACACATCAGCTTTCCCTCTGAGTCTCTGACAGCCTAGCTGCTAGTCAGATTTCTTAGCAAACAGTGAGTCTATCATCCAGCAATGACTAAGTTCACATTAATGTTAAATCCCAGCAAAAGTGGAGAGTACCTCAGCAAACCACAGAAAACAAATACTTCATAACATACTGTTGCTTGGCCCAAGACAGTATTGTCTATATTATTTATCTTAATCACCAAAGTCGAGCAGTAGGATTAGACTGTGTGAAATCAAGACAGCCCAGGAATTTTCTAAAACTTCATTATCATGGTTCTTTTGGAAGCTTTAGCAGAAGCTCAGAATGTTTTGATTCCAGGGCCAGATGCCAATTCTGCTGATAGTTCTTTTTGCTGCTGCTATAGAAAAGGCTGTCATCTTCACAGACGTTAATTTCTGCCTTTTTAATGAATTTGAGGTGCCTGTTTCCCAGCCAAACTTCAAAACAGCCAAGGAGAGAAAAGCAAATTCAACAGAGCCTATTTCTGCAGAATTAAGATATTTCTGAAAAATGGTTATGGCTTTTTGGAGAACACTGTACAAAGTACAGTTGGGTTTTAGCCCTATTACATTAATTGTAAGTAGGAAAGACTTTTATTTAAAATAACATTCACCTTCCACTTTATTTTAACACCTACTTTATAGCCTGAAACTTTCCAGCAGAGAGCTCAGTAAGAACACAGAAGCAGAAAAAGAAGTATTTCCCTTCTATGTCTGAAACAACCTGAAACCCAGCTAGCTGTCCTTGCTGATAGATCAACAATTTACCTCATAAGTGATTCTTATGTGCAGTCTCTGTCTCTGATTTCTAAAGAGCAAATCAGAGCTGTCAAATCACATCTATTATAGGACCTGGTATAGTTTTTAAAACTCATCACATAATTCAATTTCATTATTATATCCTTGAGTCCCAGAGATCTTTTTTTCTTTTTTTCCCTTCACAGAAGTTTCATATATTCTTACAGCCCTTCTGGGATTAATACTGAAAGCTTATGTAGTAGTCTTATGGAATTTTGTGGTTTTGCCTTGGTTCTTGGGATGTTTAATCCATAACTGTTACAAGGAAAGCAATACAAGGCTATTAAGAGACTGGGACAAAACTGAGTGCAACATAAAGTTTTGGACACCAAGGTCCCAACCTTGGCCCAGAGCAGGAAATCGTATGCTGGGAGATAGAGCAGATTATTTGTGGACGCTTGGGCTTTCTACAAAAGATGTAAATTCAGGAAAGACCAAATATGCATGCTCCTTTTGCCATTCTAAATGCATTTTACTAGTTGATAGTCAACAATACCTCAGTATTCCCTGGTCTCACCTGAGTGAAAAAAAAAATCACAGCTAGAGAACTCCAAGTAGCCCTTAGGAAAAACCAGCAGATAAGACCAAGAGACAGAGCACCTACAGAACACTACCTCAGAATAACAGAATTCCTCTTTTTCTTCTCTTACTGTAGGTGAGGATAAGAGAGCTTCATTATAGTGAACCATCCTTGTCACTGTCAAGTTTCTTCAACCAAAAACCAAAGCTAAATGGCTATTTCCTTTGAAAATTAGTGCTGCCAGGCAATAGTCACCAGGACGTCAATGGTCCTTACACAACAGGTCTCTTCACATCTGTAGCTCCTAGAAAATCGTATTTGTTTGTATTTGTAAGGTAAAAGATTTGAATTTTCCCATATCCACCATGGCTCATAAAGGGACTGCACTTTTATAGAAAATATATCAAGCAGTTGCTAAAATTGTTCAGTGTTACTTTTTCAATTATAAAACTAGAAACTACATAATGCTTTCAGGAGAAAGTACTCATACAATTTCCAGTCATCTCCTCACAGTATTTAAAAACACAGCAAAACCATGGCAAAACACCTTGCAGTCAACCTCTGCCAAAGGATCACCATATTAAGATCTCTTCTCACGGAAAAAAAGTTTCCAGCAGCCTTACAATATGTATGTCCAATTAGCAGAAACTATACTGAACAACTTTTCACTAGCAACAGAAATTAAGTTGAAGTACATGTAAATGAAGACAAGCCAGTTCAGACAAGTGTAAGAGTACTACTTCAGAAACACTTTTAAAAGCCCAGACACTCTTCCCTACCCTGCAGGTTCTTCGAGGAAGCACTCAGCACTGAGATAGTGTTTATTATAAATTACTATTTCAAGATATTTTAGAGGTAACTCCTGTTCCTGCCATTAAACTTTTTATATTGTGGTTTATAATCTGTGAAACAGGAAGAGGGGAAGGAGCACTAATTCCCACAAACCAAACTTCTCTGTTTGCAGTAGCAAATAGGCAGTTGAATAAAATTTTCAGAATCAGAAACTACATAATCCAAGTACTTTCAGAAAATGCTTATTCTAATATACTCTGAGGAATGAATAAACATACCCTGAACTGTTTTAGTTATGAAATCAAAATGACATTAAGAACTGCCCCTCACCATCTTTCAATATTGTACTTTTCTGGTAGAGTGCATGAAACAAGACAGGCATTTTGCTTGTATTTTCTGCTGCAGAAAACAACCTAACTACTAGACAGAGCTAACATACCATCAAGTTCAGCTGGGTTAGTTAGCTGTCTTCTTAGTAGCTGGTAGAGTGCTGTGGTTTGGATTCAGTATAAGAATAGAATTGGTAACAGTTTGATGCTGGAGTAGCACTACTTAGCAACGACCAGAAATCTCTGCAAGTGAGGAGGGGCTCAAGAAGCCATGAGGGAGCAAGGCCAGGACTGCAGACCCAAACTGGCCAAGAGGATATTCCATACTAGCATGTCATGCCCAGTACATAAACTGGGGGAAGCTGGCCAGGAGGCATGGATCATGGCTCAGGCGGGGCATATTAGCAGGTGATCAGCAACTGTATTGTGTATCCTTCACTTACTTTTCTTGGGGTTTCTCTTTGTTGTCTTCCCTTATCTTACAGTTATTATGTTTAATTTCAATTCTGCTCTCATTTCAACCCATTGCTTTTATCTTTCCTCATATTCACCTCTCCATCCTACCAGGGCAGGTAGGATGCAGTACTTAGTTACTGGCTGGGCTTAAACCTTGAGATACACAAAAGAGTTTAAGCCACAAATGGTTTTTTGTGGGACCCCAGTATCTGCAATACTCCTCACTCTGAAAGAAATCAAGGTAAGCCTTGGGCAAATTATTTCCTATTTTGTCAAGATAAGATGGAACACAGATTTAACAATAGCTGTATATCTTCTTCAATGATCTTAGGATGATTTAAAAATATCTTTACTTTTCAATCAACTTACAAATTTCAAAGTAAGGCCTAAACATTGGTTTTATTACAGTACATTCATCTCTTTCTTTCCACAAAAAAAAGACTGAACTTCATTCTGGGACAGATATTAATCATTTTTCATCTGCCACTGTAAAACTAGTACCACTGGTGCTGGCAGAATGCTCCTTCAGTTAGAGAGAACTCGTTTCAGGGAAAGACAGTGTGTATTGGTCTGGTGAGAAGCCTGAAGTGTAGCTCAGGGGTAAGAGCGCAAATCAGAACTTCAAATTTTCATCCCCAACACAGCTCAGTTAAACAGCAAGGCTGTCCTAGCACCGGGGCCTTCACTGAGCTTCACTTACCACTGTTTTCAGTAGCATGAGAATCAAAAGTGACATCAGCTTCAAAAAGGGGAAAGAAAAAAGCTTTTAGTTCAGCCCCCTCCCAATCCTACCCTCTCTACACTTGTTAACATACCCACTACTTCATCTATTTTACAGCCCACATATCATTCATGTTTCAAATATTTTTAAATTGAGATAGGTCAGAATTGCAATGTAGTATTCAAATACAAGTGAAAATCTCAGGAAATTCCCAAGAAAACTGCTGGAAAGGCTCTCTGTACTTCTCCTGTTCCTTATACTGGTCATCCTCAGACAGAATACTGAACGAGGCAGACTTTGTCCCACTCAATACAGCCATTCTTCTGAGCATCAAACACCACTTTGTCCTCCGGAGCCTGCAGGAAGTTTGAGACAATGGCAGAGAAGTACTGTCTTCATAGCCCTGATAGCTCAACTGGACTATCAACTAAAATGCCACAAGATGCTTGAAATGAAACAGAATTCATCAATCTAATTGTATTTTTCCAGTTTATATCCTCTGAGGGAAATACAAGGGCAGACAAGCAAAAATGCTTGTAAAACCGGTTTTAACACCAAAAAATAGAGAAGGCAAATGATCAGACATGCGTTTGCATCACAAATAAAACCTCCATGTGTACTCCACTCATCTGAAGTTACCATTTTTCTGTTAAATTCATTCATACTCCAGATGATAGCTCAAAGGTTGTCCTCTGGGACAAAGAGTGTAAAGAAAAGCTACCAAAGCTAGGGCTGAACACTCTTCAATATAAAGAATACCTTTCCTTGGGCTAAGTCAAACACTTGCTGACTCTACTGTGTCCGTGTTTGAATGTCCCATGAAATACTTTTCTTTACCAACTTATTTCAAAACTGGTTTTTAATTGACAGAACACATACTCCAAACTTTGTATGACATATACTGTTAAGAGCTTTCCTGCAGGAAAGATGGTAGGAACCCCAGCACCAGCCCTCAACATAGCTGCAGCCAGTCACACACTCCTCTACAGGATGGCAGCCTGACAGCACAGCTTACACTGAAATTCCTCTTCACTGGGATTTGATACTTCAAGCAGGTGTCACACCAGCACTGACACTCACATAGGAGGGCAGGTGCTGTGGCAAGATAACCACTACTAGCTTAGTTTCACTCGCAACTCTTGATTATAGATCACAGCCTTCACCAGTAAGACAAGTTCTTTAGCAAGACAAAACCTCCCACCTCAGTAAGTACCTTGTTACTGCAATAGTAACAAAGCATTTATGCAGAGCTACTCTCATATTCTCCATGTGTTAGAAGCAAGAGAAACACTTTGCAAAGTTCAACATTCGTTTGCTTACCAAGTCTCTGCTGGTTTTGTCCAGTTACTAAGACTGATAAATGGCAACATTCCAGAAGTTTGTTTTAACCACCGATGTCTTAGACCACAGCCCAAGAGCCATGTGACAATTCTAGCTCACCACTAATTATTGTTAATGCAAGACTTCACCGGAAAGCACAAAAGCAGTAAAGTGCTTTCATGCTGTTCACTCCATGATCCTAAAGCATTAAACCCAAATCTGTTTTGTAAACCAGAAGTTTCATGAAGCGCTTTCGCAGAGAAATCCCATGCCACGTGTTCCAAATTTGTCACAGTTAACGCTTCACATTTCCATCCCCTTATCTCACTTGTATTAAGCAGCACTCCAGATGTACCAGAAATCCACAACTGGTTTGAAAAGATATTAACCCCTTCCCACAAGACAAAAAAGCCAATTTCAATCCTAAGATTTGTTTTAAAAATTACCTTCCTACATAATTTTCACTGGTCTTACAAACCAAATCCTCTGGAACATGTTTAAAACATTAGTTCACTTTTGTTAATACTTTACTCCCTATACTACTAATACATATTTTCTATTGGCTACCAGTTTTCAGTAGCACTGATTTGCTCCTTGCAAAAGTTATGCAGCTCAGTATTCAAAATGACTTACTGTTCACATCTACCTTCTTCATATGCTGAGGCCAACGGTTTTCATGACAAAACATCCTGAGACAGGCCTCCACCAGACTGATGTGCAGTGACTTTATTACTTTATGGTGAAGTGCCACCAACAGTGCTGAACCTTTTGTCTTCTATTTCATCCCCAACATCACAAATTCACTTTCACCAAGTTTACTACATATACACATGGCATTCTCTTTAAAGGTTTTAACATCCTGTATTATCAAGCAAGGACAAAGATGGTACATTTATTGTCAAAAATACATGCCACTCTTCTGACCCTGTTAAGTCATACATAAATCCCCTTGAATACCTAATGAAGTACTTAGCAAATACTGCTGCTCCATTAACCATCTCTCTGCTCTGTGACATCTTTTTAACATCCAGAAGTGACTGACAACTTCTGAACTCACCAGCCAAGTAACTCCACTAGATGCTAACAGCACCCACACTTCTTGCAGAGCTGCAGTGGATTGAGACTGATCTTACCTTCCCACTTCTTGATTACAGTCAGTAGATTTTGTCCTTGAGCCATTTATGCACAACATGAAGCATCATGTGTCCAGTACATGCCGCACCACCCTGCACAAGGCCACTGCCTCCATAGCTCTTGAGGAGTACAAGCAGCCAAGAAACACTGTGGTGTGATCCACAGCTGATGGGCAACAACCATGACTTTTAACATTTTTATTCAAAAGCATGTATAAAACAGCACATGAAAATATGCACCACTCTCAAGAACATTTAACAGAAACAAGTATTATTGAAAGCAATGAAGAGAAAGCTATTTTCCAGTTTATTTCTGTAGATGTTGATATTTAACAGACTGATTTACCATTCTTTGCTCAAAAGGAGCAGCCTTTAACTTAAGTAGCTGGTCACTGCTTAATAAGCAAACCACAAGAGATGCTCAGTGAGCCAGGGCACTCCCAGAGCTCAGTCAGATCCCTGGCACCCACTTAGTAGCCTGATGAATACTTATGATTCAGTAATAGTAGGTCTATGAGTTTTTTTTATTATGCTAGTCTCATGTTTCTGCCTTTAAAAAGAATTCCTGACAATAAGGCTTGAAAGCCAATTTTATGTACACTACACTAGTTGTCTTTAAATTTACTTGGTGACCAATTAACGATCCTTTATTCTTCTGTGGGACAGTTTGGTGAATACAGCAAATATGCTGCTACTGTCATTACTGTGAGTACTTTTTAAACATCTGTTCAAAGCCCAAGTCCAAATGTATTTAACTCTTTTTCCTCTACCAACCTCTTTCCCCCAGAGAGCAAGCAAGTACTATTTGCCAGTGTATTCCTCAAAGGGCAGATTCCCTGTTGTGGTACTAATCCTTCTCCTGCTGAAGTGGCAGTCCATAAAACCCCAACTCTTCACTCCCTAACTAGATACAGTGATGCAAGCTGTAGACATTGTCTTTTTCCTTGCTTTCAACCCCTCTTTACAGGGCCTCCCTGTGACCCCCACTCTTGAGTTACCGCAGATCTCCAGAATCTGCAAGACTGTGTACCTATATGGTATTTTAAAAAGGTAAATAATCAAGGGGTTTTCCTCTTACCGAGGCTCAACACTCCTTCCTCTAATATTACTGCTACACTTCCTACAGAAGACAGTTCAGTATTTTGGAAAGACTGTTTTAAATATGCAGAGACAGTAATTTTAGTCTACATGCAGTTTCTGAAGACAGCATCTACTGAACTAAATTGCAGCTGTTTCAGCAGGCTTTTAAAAGGATGACATCCCACTCCAAGCCATAATCTCTCTTCAGGTGTGTTACATTTCCTTCTGGTTACATCATCCACATTTGTCAGGCAGTTTTGACAAAGCATTCCAATTCATCACTGAAAAAGGAGAACAAGATCTAAATAAAATGGTTCATTTAAGGTAGAAATTCCAATTTGAAAGTAAGCACACAACAGTTTGTTTTAACATGTTGCTAATTCTGAAAAAATTGAACAAAAAATGAAACCCACAAAGACAGTTTAACACTTTTCAGAAAGTTTAAATAAAAGTATTTTGGTCTCGTCTCAGATTCCGGATCCGTATTAAGTTTTTCAACAAGGAATTCAGGTTCGGGATAGGATCATCACAGATGAGACAAAAGCAGTACATGAACAAAAAATCTAGTAGGAAATATTCCATAAGGTTTCTGATTGCTTGTTTTTTTTTATTATAACCTCTAACATTTTGTTGTATTTCAGTAATTATGTACACTTTAAACTTTTCACGTAGGTTTGAAAGCTAACCGAGTTTAGGCACAGCTATCAGCTCACTGTGCCTTGAAGAATGAGCATTTTTTTAAAGGCCAACTACAACTAACCATACAAACTGATCAATTATGTACATGATTATCATAATGCAAAAAACCTGAACTATAAGCACAGTTACTATAGACTTAGAACCAGAAAATGTTTAGAAGCTTTTCAGTTACATACCTGAATAAAGCCAAAAGCACTTGTTCCTACTTGTTTTCCATAAAACATGTTTTCCTGTAAAAAAGACATTTGTTAGTTTCGAGAAGTTTTCTTTCATCTCAAAACACAACTTGCCATCTATGTAGCCTCTCATACAGACCAAACTGCATGATTTAACATGTGTTGCATTGGCATGAGCACATTGCAAGTTCTGTGAAACTTTAATGAGAAGTGTACTCATGTCACAGTGAGATTTGTTTTGCTTCTCTTGCCCAGCTATTGCTCAACCTGGATATGAACTATGATAGGAAGAGGGAATTACACTTGATTATCAGGATATCTGATACTGGCAATCTGCCTATCAGGAACAAAAGTATTATTTATTGGAATTCTTACCTTCTATTCAGAAGCAGCATTCAAGCATATCTGCAAAGACAAAATGCACTGGTTAGTTAACACTAACAAGGTTTGCTACTTCCAACTTTTCTCAAGGTCAGCCATAGAAGTCACTCCCCTTCTATTCTTGCAATAGTGCCTGTCTAAACAGGCATTTTATAGGCAGCACTGCTGCACAAGAAGTTTCACTCACACATTTGAGCCAATGCTTGTTATTCACCCACTGTAAGGCAGAATACCTCAGCAGTCTAACACTTCCCCCTCTCCTCTTTAAGGATGCCAGCTCCGGCAACAGTACATATTTGTGTCAGCACAAACCTGAGGTGGGTTCAGCTAAGGCACCAAAAATCTTATTTACAGCCTGGTACATGCTGGCACCTCACCTGTACACAGCAACAGCATTAAACCAACACCAGCTGGGATGATTGATGAAAGATTAAGAAGTTTGATCTCAGTAGCCAAAGCCTCATGAACTTGCTGATCAATTTATCAGGTTTGGCATTTTAGCATGATTCCCCACTATTCATAAGTACCAGTGACAGGAACTCTAACACATTCTACAAAACAAGCTTTATGTCTTTCACTAGCAATGCACTAAAAATGCAATACATTACAATCAACAAAAAGATGTCTGCTGTTTAATCAATAAATACTATTTGGCTTATTTCCTGTTGTGGGGAAATATTTCTTTAGGACATGACATAGTCCTATTACTAGAAACTGTTCATGCGACTCCAGAAATTTGAGTAAAATCCCAAATTACAACAAGTTCATGCATCACGTAACACAAATCAGTAAGAACAACCGAATTGTTACTTCTGTTACAACCAGTTGTCAGCATTTGAGTCAAATTAAAATGAATACAGATCCTGGAATTCTTAATTTCTTTCAAAGTGAGGATATCAACTATACATTAAAAAAGTGAATACACTTTTTTATTAAAATATGGAACATTTACTTATTTATATTAATAAGCATCCAGATGTCCTGTTTTATTTGATTAAAGACTGTTTCATACTGATTTCCCAATAAATTGAAAATTAATGATTAAAATCTATACTGAGGTAAACTTTAGATTTAGTATGGACACTTCAGGACAGGCATTTTACCAGCTCCAACACAAAAATCTATTCCCAATCCTGTCAGCCCACAGAGTTCTAGACCATGTCAAACATGCCCAGAATTACTGATACCTCAATTTTAAAGCTAATGACATAACTACTAATTTAATCCTATGCGTCTTTTGTCAAGCCATTTATTGTTAATTTATCCCCACTGATCATTTAGAACATACATGAGTTTCAGGAAAATCCACTTGTGTGTACCAAGTATTCTTCTACTTGTGATGGTCCTTCCATGAAGTGCTAAAACGAAAAATAAGCAAAAATTATCTTTTAAACTAGAAAACATCTCTCGCTGTGGTCTAGCATCATCTCTCATGTTACTATGTCAGAAACATAGTCACCAAGCACTAAAAACTGACTATTTCATAATAATTTAATACTCTCCTGGAACAGCCTAGAATACCTGAAGGGGTGAATTTTTGTAAGCAGAAGTCCAACTAAGAACTGATCTACAAGCAAACTAACTCAAAGACCACCAAACCCCAAAATTATCAAAGAATTACTTATCGCTTTGATAGCAATTATGAAAATGCAATGTAGTCTTTCCTTCTTGTCCCACTCACTAGCCATACAGACTTAACAATTCTCTGGCACTTCCCGTACTTTAACAGATAAAAATACAGCAGTCAAGTTACCAAACACAAATATTAACTTGTTTAAAAACAGAAATGCAGTGCTACTTCTAGAACATTAAAAATTCCAGAGCTGTTACCTTAACATACAATGTACTCGACATCACTGAAAACCTCTTCTCCATGACACCTAAAAACAAACATGGACAGTCTTACAACTTGCAATTAGCAGATTCCTAATTGCAGGTCAGTAAATCACATACATTATGAGGCAATAATCATCAAGATAATATCAAAGAAGCAGCACGTTAAATACAAACAAGTCTGCAGGAGAAAAGCAGCAAAAAACGCAGTTTCAAGCAAGTTATAAGTTATAAGTTACACCCACTTGAAACCTCATACAAAAGGCATTGTAAAAATAACTGCACATACCTACTGGTAAACTTCACTCCAAAGACTTTTTTAAATGAAAAATCATAATGTCAAGGTTTTAATCACTTTTAATAACTGACTTTGATTGGCTTAGAGAATTATTTTAACACACAGCAAGTATAAAAATTGAACAAATCAAGCAGTTTAAGGAATGCATGAAATAGTATGGTGTGTCATTGTTGGGAGTTAGGTATTTTTCCTTTTTTTCCTTTTTATCTACAGAATTTTCCCATCAGCTGCAGGAAAACCTGACTGCTGGTACTTATTGTGTGCTTGAGACAGAGTTTGTCTGGGCCCATGGGGGAGTGGGGGGCATACTACATACTAGTAAAGAACTGCTATTCCTATTCCCGCATCTTTGCCTGAGCCCCTTAATTTCAAAATCATAATTTGCAGGGAGGGGGTTTACCTTTTTCATTTGAAGGGCGGCTCCTGACCGCCCTAGCAGACACCAGTCTTTTAAACTGAGACAGTCATATACGTTATTACTTGAATGTGCTTACTTTTAAGTAATGCTTACTTTAAACTACCTCACTTTCTACTACATAGGTCAAATAAATGCATCGAGCCACGAAAGATAACTCATCACACATTTTCTTACAGTTCACAAAGTTACAGCTATAGAACACTTTGAGTTAAGGTTCCACTTCTCACGGGCAATAAACTTTACACTCACTGAGATAATAAACCAAATTATCAAGGGGTACTAATGGTTTAAGTTCCAAAAACTTACTGTTCAGTCATCTAGTGTGTGACTGAGACTGTTAGACAAGTTATTTAAACGCACAATGAATGCACCTGACGACTTCCTATGTAAATCCACCCACATCCTAATCTTTGCTTGCAGTTCAGAGCCTGGAATCCTAGATATATTTAATGGTATTTCCCGTTCTTTTAGAAGTACTATGGGTTCAATGACATCAGCATTTCATGGGATAAAAGGGCATCTCAAGCACACAATAGGCTTTTAGGGGAAGAGGTATGAGGTTGTTTTGGGTGGTGGTGGTTTACTTTTGTAACTCTATTCTGCTACGTCGTCTTAAAAATATAAAAAAGCCATCATTAGTCGGAATGCAATTTTATGATTTACGTCGAGTATCGTCTACATGTCGTGGGTCTTCCTTCCTTGGCACGCTATGTGGGTTTAAAATTACTTTTATAAGTTTTTTGCTGTGGGGCAATGCCACGATGCCGGTGGCTGAGCCCTCCAAAAGACGTACAGGTAACACAAGCATGTGCACCAACCCTCCGCCACACGAACGAGGTAGTTCCGCCGTATTTAGCGCTTTACACACCAACTCAGAGGACCGCAGGCAGTCGCACGGAACCAGGGCCGCCCCGGCCGCAGGTGAGGACACAGCGGAGGCGGCACCCCAGCCCCGGTCCTGACGGGTGGGGATCAAAATGGCGCGGGGCCGGCGGCGCCACGCGGGCCACGGCCGCCTACCGATCCCAGCCCACCCCGCGCCTTGGAATGCGGCTTCCGGCAGGGAGCCTCCCGCGGGGCATGCCGGGATATGTAGTCCCCTCTAAGTCCCTTTTCCCCGCCGCGGCTGCCAGCAGGGCACCGGGCACGAGCGGCTGTGGCCCCACAGCTAGATTACGGCTGCCTTTAGCCTGGCTCTACCTGCGGCTCCAGGGGTGAGAGCTTCCCCCGCCAGCTCCAGCCTCGAACACTACGCGACCGGCACCGCGGGCGATCCTCCCGAACGTCCTAACACAAGGAAGAATTATGCTAGGACCATCCCCCCCAACCACCTCGCTGGAGCAGCGGCACATGACGCATATCCCACCGCCTTACCGTGCACTACCATTACAGGCGCTCCGCAGGGAAAGAGGAGGCGGGGTCCGCGCTCGCCAGCTTTATATGTACGCTGCGGAGTGGGAACGAGGCTGGCCACGCCCTCTGTCGCGCGGGCCGAGGGGCGGAGCCGCCGCGCGGAGCCGGTGCGGGAGCGCGCGGAGGGGCGGGCGCTGAGGCTGGGTGCG
>VXBU01016833.1:0-44899 GCA_013400315.1 Bombycilla garrulus
TCCCTTCCCTTCCCTCTTTCTTCATATCAGAGAGAGAATATTTATAATCAGCACAGAATAGGCAAGGTATAATGATCAGTTAAGATTCTTGACTTTTTATATACTTTATAAAACTCTTTACTGAGTTATATATTTCTTTTGTTTTTATACCTCTAGTGATACATTTAACCATTATTTCAAAGTCTAAAATAAGTCAGGTGAGTTGCCCCCTGGAAGTGCTAGTCTCAATCATTTTCTTAAATTCTCAAAAAAAAAAAATCTACATACAGATTTCTACACTCAGTGTCTAAAATTAGGTGAGATAAATGATGCACATCAAGCATTCGAGGAGATCGTGCCAGCTTAGAGATGTCTAGATGACAGAATATTACACATTATGTAATCCTATTTAAAAAGATGTTCAAATCTTCAAAATGTTAATGTAATGATAGCATCATCACTTTGAAAATCAGGTTGGAAAACTGACTAGTATACTTTTCATGGCTTCCTGGGTGTGAGCCTGAGTCTTCACAGACTGTTCAGAAAGCCCATCATTCATCCTTCTAGAGGATGAATTTGCTCTCCAGTACACTGTTGTTGATCTTCAGGGCTGAGATCAGAAAAACCCTGGAAAATAGGGCATCTTGCACATTCTGTGTAATTTTTTCTTGTTTATTTAATTTTCATGCGTAGTCCTTGAGATCTTTAGTCAAGCCACAGTATCAAACTGAGCAAGCCGGAAGGGATGGATACCCATGTCATAAACCTCACCTTTATCAAACACATTCTTACAGCTTGTGATGTTGACTTATCTATTAATTTTCTAGACACAGGTTGTGTTTATAGTGACACTTTCACTCCTCGGTATGACTGTGCTAGCCACATGGAATAATGTGTGTATTAGCGAAATATAAGATTGGGACTACATACAGATTCTGAGCATCCTCCTGAGACAATTTTGGCCTGTGACAATTAGTATTCTATGCCATAAAACCCAGTTCCAAGATCCATTCCTGATAAGCTAACCTGTGCTGGCAGACGGAGATTTACATGAGAGGTGTTAGTGGCAATGTGTCTTGGCTGCTAGATCTATTAGGCTAGGAATAACCCAGAACTCTTTGGGAGTAGAAGTAAAATGTTAATTGTAATTGGTGCGAAACCTGAAATTGTAAAATAAGGCTGAAATAATCAATTTGAGGTAGGAAAATACTCCAGTAGCTTTGACAATAATTTGGAAAATATTAACAATGGAAAATACATCACTTATAAACATTTTATAAATTATTCCACAGTGTACTTTGAGCAGGAGCAACCACCTATCTATATTCACCAAACGTATCCAGGATTTGCAGAGAACTACATGAAAAGAATATAAAATAATTCTAAAAAGTTAACAAAACCAGTGCATTTAAAGTAATGTAACTTTCTTTTTCATTGATGCTTGTTTATTTGTCGTTTACTTGCAGTTTTCCAATTCAAGAAGTTGTCATTTTGTTCATACAGTAATACTTTTTATGCTTTATGAGAAATCGATTAAATTATGATTTAGACTTTGCAGGGAGTTAATGGATAGCAATTTAAAGAATTATTGCTGTGCTTCGAGTAACATCAAGTATCTTATTCTGCCTACATAATTTCTCTATTCCTACCACTTAAGCAGCTATTAGGAAGTGCTCCTGACACAGTCTTATGTTGTGTATCTGCAGAATTACACCCCGTTGCTTCAAATCCAGATGTTCTATATTGGTTACCACGGAATTTAAGACATGAGGTAAGGCCATTATATAAAGGAGTGTAGTGGTAGTGTCATTTATTTAGGGAAAAACATCAAACCCAAGACAACAGATTTTAAATTAAAAAGGTGTGAAAATTGGATTAAAAAAAAATCCTCAGGAAGTTTAGGAATAACATTGTTCAGTCAAACTCAGCCTGGAACAATTGCATATCTGAAGGTATTGTGTATGCTAAAAGCAGCTGCGATCCAAATGGATGCATGAACTATGCGGGGAAAAAAATGCTTATGATTAGCTGCAAGGAGTAAAATAATGGAATAAGCAGCACCTCCTATGCATCAAGGAAGGGGTGCTGAGGTGTTTTTCCTGCAAAGCACTACTTTAGTGACTCAAAGCAGCCATAAACTTCACATATGGTTTCATTAACCTGAACATTCTGGGGAATCTGACCTTCTTGAGTAAGAAGCTGTTCCAGTTACAGACTCTTTGCTATTTAAACTTATTTGTAAAAAAAAAAAATAAAAAAAAAATAAAGATTTACTGGGATTTTATTTTTTGATGTAAAGTAGATAATTTTTTTTCACTATAAAATTTTTTCTCCATTCCACAACTGAAGTACTCCAGAGAGACTATGAAGGAAGAGACCAGAACTAGATGCCTTTCTGACATTTCTTCCACTCCCTCATTTTGCATGTCTATTGTAATTACACTGCATGTGGCAATTATTACTTTCTAAAGGACTTATGGTCAACCATTTGCTCATTTTCATCTTTCACCTGCAAAAAATTTAAATAATGATGTTTAGCTTGTCTATCTGTAACAAAAATGTACACAATGTGTATATGAATATTCTGGGTTATGATCCTCTCAAAACTGAATGTGTTCTTTAAAACTGTATCTAGCACATGGGCTTCAGAATTGACTTTGCTTTGTCATGCCTGACCACTGATAAGTGAAAAGCATGAGATCATAACCAAGTCTGCTGAGTCCTAGTTAATAATCCAAATGGAAATGGAGAATCCATGATCAGCAGCTCTCTTTGGTTTCCTTATGGCAACACAAACAAGGACATCATGATTCATGTCTCATGCCCTCACTGTCTGGAGTAAACAGTTGCTGCACTGGAAATATGAGTTTATATAAAATGTACAAAGAGAAAAGACTTTCAAGAATTCTTGATTGGCTAAATGTTTATATTTGTACGCTGTTGTTCTGAGTAATAATTATTTAACTTCTCTGTGAAAAAGAGGACCTTTTACTAATAGGCCTCACAATGCATACTGACATTTCAAAAGGTTGCTATATTAGTTCTATCATTCAGAGACATGAATTATTGAATCACCTATGTATCCCCCTTCAAACTACTGAACCATTGTACTAATGCAAATATCTAATAAATAAGAATGCAAAGTGTCTTTATTCAGCTTTGAAAGCAGATTATAAAGTTTTAGTAGATCCCTTACTGTTACTAGTGCTAGGTAGCAAATTTTTGTTTGCAGCTTTCAGGGTCTGCCATATCCAAATTAGTTTCAGCTTCATATTTCATGGAGATTATACATTCATTTCAGAGGTAGAAATGCTGCTGTAAGTCCAGTAGTTCTTTGACACCTTTGTATTCTTTAACCTCAATATGATCTTCCAGTGGGCAGAGCTGTCCTCCACCTTCCTTTTGTTTCACAGATTCACAGAATATTCTGAGCTGGAAGGGACTCACAAGAATCATCAAGTCCAGCTCTTAAGTAAGTGGCCTGTACAGGGACTGAACTGACACTCAGTGTTGTTAGCACCATGCTCCGACCAATGGAGCTAATTTACTACAGGTTTTCATTATTTCCTAAGTTAGTATTTGTGCATATCAGGAAAAATTGTGGCAATAATTGCAGCTGCACCATGGAGAGAAAAATTAGGTACTGTTTATTTTCCAAAAAAAACATTTTTAATTGAGATTAATAGCTCTTAGTGACAAAATAAGGTGATAAAAGACATTCTAAAGCATACTGCCTGATATTCGCTTTTAAAGGCATGTACAGTCTGCTGTAAAGGGTATACATAGGGTATATGAGAAATTACAAATGAACTTTAGAGTATTCTAATACAACAGCTTCAAAATACAGACAATCTGGAAAATTTTATTGCAAAGCATTCTTCTGCAGTGGGGAATTTCTTTATCAAGAAAATCAAAAGAGGTTTTGGTCAACTCATCTTGTTTGCTTTTGTTTACTGGGTATAGAAATTTAAAATTTTTCTTTTGCTGTAGGAACTGTAATAGATGGACTATGCAGATACTGATATAAAGTGTGCAACAAAAAAGACATTCACAAGAAGATAAAGCAGTATTGGAATATTTCCCTGTTCAAACTCACATAGAAAAATAGCAAAAGCAGTAATTACCTACACCTGGGCCATTTTCTCTGAAGATAGTGACTATACTATAATACACACTTGAGAATTCTTTTGATGATAAAGAGTGTGTTTCAGTCTCTTTAGATCATTCACATGAATTTTTAATTTGAGAAGCTTTGAATTTTCCCTTAGACAAACTAGAAATTTACTGAGAATGATCTCAATCTTTTTATTTCTCATGTAGCATGAAAAAAACCCACCCAACACCACTGTGGTTTTATGAAGTTTAATGGAAAACTTAGAAATCATAGAGCAGCACTTGAACATTCTAATACATGAAGACAAAATTAGCGTAGAGATCCTGATCAGTTCTTTTGTTGCCTGGAAACATTAAGATTCTTAAACAGGCACTTAGCTGAAGTTTTGAAAACCAAATGAGTACAGACGTATCTGCTTGGTAATTTGGGAACATCTGTATGGAAGCACCTACAAAAACATTAAAAATTCCTTTGTTCTAGCTCTTGGGAAAGCATGTGTGTCCTCTAAAGAATTCAGCTCAGTAACTCGGCACTGTGTGGATGTCAGGTCCAAGAGAGGACTGAGCCCCAAAAGCAGCACGTTGATGCCTGGGAGACTCCCAAGAGAATGCAGATTCAGCATCAGCCTCTCTTTTTGCTCTGCATTGGGATATGGAAGTCCTGAAGTGACCAAGCTGTTGGTGGGCAAATTTACCTGTGGGTTTTAGAGCTTAAGTTGCAGTCCCGGCCTTAGGAGTTGGCTGTAACACCTGAAATAGCCACCTCAGAGCAAGCTGGAGTGTATCTATAGTATGCTGTAGCCATTTTAGTGACTGCATTGTTGAAGCACTTTTATTTTTATCCATTGCGCCAAACTTTTATGCTTTGCTCATAACTGGCAAGAAAAAAAGCATTATCTCATCCATAGTTGTTAAGTGCCCTAATTACTTACTTCAAATGACACATCTCTTCCAGAAAACTTTTAGAATAGCTTTAAAAGCTCTCCACATCTTACACCTAAAAGCCAAATGCACAGGCTATAATTCATTTACACCTTATAAAATTATGTAGGTCCTCAATAGGTCCCACAAATCAGGTCTCATTTAAATTTCGTAAGCAGTATGAAGGAAAATTTTTCAAGTAGGAAATTTGGTTGGTTGTCTTTTTTTCCACTGGCACAGTTCTAACCTATAACTTCACTTGTTCAAAACTTTATCAATATCCATTTTCTTCACAAATCATTCCAAATACTCATCTTATTTTCCATGTAAGGACCAAGCATAACTAAATGTTTTAGCCATCTTAATTTTTTCTAGGTTACAAAATTCTCTTTTCATTAAAGCTGTAAAGTTCTGCGGTTTTTTGGATGCACTGTGGCAGCCATCCAGCAGTAGGGCTCTGTATGTACAAAGAGATTTAGGATACTAATTATAGAGAGAAGAAATGTATAAATAATGTTTCTTGAATGTTATTTTTATCCAAGAGATTTATGGGATCCCTTTGTGCTAAGCATTATGGTAGTAATTAATTATATGATAAATTGGGTTTTTCACTATAAGATCCTTTGTGTTCAACTTCCTAATGCCTCAGCACTGCAATTTTCAACCTTCGTATAATTTTGAGGTAATACACAGAAATAAACTTGTATGATACAGTAGAATGTTCTAGTATGATGTGTAATTATCACCTAGTTTCTTTTGGAATATTATTGATTTTTAGTGATTTTATGTGTGCAGTGCAACTATGAAGGTTGTAGAAGATAATAATCTTATGGGTTTGAACTCTGCTATATTTTTGTTCCTATCTCTCTTTTTCTTCTGTTTTAAAAGGGGCCATCCTCTGTGATAAAATTTCTTATCATTCTTGGGTTTTTTAAATGAAGTTTACTATTTTTTCATAAAGTTTTGATGCATGTCAGTTAATAAAAAATGAATTAATGTAAATACAAAAAAACCCAAATTCTACTCATAAAAGTTATGGCAGATCTGTTTTCTGCTGCCTCTCCTTCACCACTCTGGAAAATCTGTATGTGTAGGTTCTATTTTTCTGTGAGAAGCTCTAAATGTTCATTAACAGCAGTGATTAGCAAGAAGTCTGGACTGTTTTAGAGAATCTCTACGTGAATGGGATGGAATGGACTAAGGTAAAGCCTTTTCCAAAAGGCTTCATTCAAGCATCTCTATTTGCATTTTGACAATTTTCACCTACACAGAAAAGTACATTTTGAAAAACAGAGTGGAAGGCATTTGGCTATAAAGTTAGTATGAGTTCATGCTTCAAAAACACTTAGCAGTACTCACAAACAGTGTACGTGAGAAAGATGGGTACATATTATATAAATTAATTTAGTCTCCAGGTACCAAGTTCTATTTACAAACAATTTTCATGTGTTGTATAGAAAATCCACTGCACAAAGATTTTCTCAAATATTTAGGTACAGTTACATGGTATTTATCCTAACCATGAGATTTAAGAAAGCCCCCACATTATTCTGAAAATTTACTACAATGTACATTTTTTGTCCCTTTTAAAATAATTGTTCTCAGGAGGAAGGGGTAAATTGAAAGATAATTCCTACTTTATTTCTGTAATTTGGGAAAACAACCACACCACTATATACTTACACAGCACTGTGAGCATTATTAAGTAATTTTCTTTCTATTTTTAATTCTGATAATTTGCCCTCATTTCCAAAGGCGCTCTGGAACTGAGCCAGTAAAGAATAAAGTCACATGCTTGGCTTTGCACATGTGCAAAATCTTCTGCATATACTGCCTTTGAGATATATTTTTAAATTACTTCCAAGGAGAGTCAGGGCAAATTTATCTAGTCAGAGCATGCATAGTAACTTTGTGCAGGCAAAAGGGAGCAAAGATCAGTGCCACCATCAGCTCCGTGGCTGGCACAGGCTGGCTGTGCCCAGAGGGGCCAGGCCCTGGATTGTCTGCCAGAAGTATCAAAGTCAGCATGATTTACTAAATTAAGAAAAAAATAATGAATTATCCGAATTTCTGTGATGATTTACAACATTAGAACAAAATACTCTGCCCACAATGATTCTACAATATATCTTAGTACAACTAAAATGTTTTGTAAAGAGAGAAAAATGCTCATAATATCATATTAAATACTGAACTATGAGTAGACAACAAACTTGAATTTTTAAAGTACCTTTTCCTTATAGAAGGACTTAATCAAGAAGCAGATATAAGCTTTTTTTTTTCTAAAGTACAAATATTTTCAGAGAACAGCAGCTATGGTTTAAAAAATATTCTGAATTTGAGTATTGGATACAAGAAAAATTATTCCATAGAAATGCATACAAATACTTTAATACAAATACAAGTACAGACTAGCCCAAAAGATAAACTAGGTTAAATTTAGGTCATTATCATTAAAGTACATGGTGGCTTTAAAGTACAGGTAGATCTTTCTGTGCTGGGAAGAAGATTAGATCAAAATAGGAGGATGAAATGACATCAGATTTATTTGAGATCAAAAGCCTAAGGCAAGTATACATCAATATGAGCAAGATCTGTAGCTAACACATTGCATTTCTTAGTCTTCTGAAGTGAGATTCGTATTAATAGACTAAGTATTTTCAACTTCTCATATTCTGTGTGGAAATAAATTTTAATTATTTCCTGGTTTTATTATATATTCACTTGGAAGTCAGGTTGTGTATAACAGGGCTTCAAACAGGTATTTCAAATCTGCATACAGGTCTTCAGTAAAAATATTCCTTGCTGGAAATAGCCATCTTTTCCTTTTTCACTGATGCATGAAAAATCTAGTAATATTCCCTTTTTTTTAAGTAATGAGAATACAGCATTTAATTATTTTTGCTATAAGCAGTACATCTGAAGGCATATGATTATGGTATTTTCTCTGCAAGTCTAGAAGTGGTTGGACTTTTTTAAATTTGGCTTTTAAGTCCAGGTAATCATTTGTCACTGAAATCATTGTTTGCATACATTTTAAGCAACTGTCTCTCAATGCTGGATAAAAAAATACTTTCTAGAACTGCAACACAGTTCATGAGGTTATTCTGTGATTTGTTCAAGACCTTTTATACATAATGAGGTCCTAGCTTCAGATAGCATGCTGTGTGCTTGCAAGGGACACTACTTGAATCCCATAGTCCTTTCTTGTTTAAATGTACCAAGAGCATTGACCCAGTGTCATGTCCTTCACTTCAGTAGGCTAATAACCACAACAGAAGATTACACCTCCTATAAAAAATCACAAGGAAGGAAGAAATAAATTAACTAAAGATTACTTTGAAATACTGTAATTTTTATGGTAGATGAGGTGCTTTACAGAAGGCTACTTTGTTGGCATACAGTTGGCATCAGAATTTGAGTTCTGCTTTTGTTAATATAGCACTGATGAAGAATATAAATGTTGCAGAAAAGCAACTAAATCCTTTCAGAAAATTAAGATAAAAACAACAAATAAACAATCAAAAAGACCCCCACACTTAAATGAAATTATTAGAGCAGATAAAACAGTGGTAAAAAGATGCTGAGTTGAATATTTTACTCTTGTTGGACTAGAAGTACTTTTCTCCTCTCCTGCATCTTCTCCCCTCACCTTCCTCTGCCCCCATCACAAATATCTTTGATGGAACCATATTTTAAAAAGCAATTAATAGTAATTTCTAAAATAGCTGTCAGTACACTGCACTCTGAAGGTTAATCCTTTGCAAATTAATTTAGCTTTATCACAAAGCGGACAGAATGTCTGTGTTCAATTCACTGTATTTAATGTATTATCAAAATTTAGGTCTCTATAAGCAAAAATATCTTTCTTTGAAAGCAGTATAGCTTAGTTGATGCAAAAGTAAATACAGTGGTTATTGCAACCACTTCAATACGCAGAGTGAGAATGTACATTTAAAACATAAAGAAACTGAATCATTTGCATCATTTGAAGAATAGAGGCTCTCCAGGTCTGCTATTTGTACATTTCCAAGATGTCTGTGTGAATACAAAATGTTCGCTTTCATACTGAAATAGTCTTTGATACTCAGTCTTTTAAAATTTGAAGTCAAATATCCTGATAAAACATATCTATTTATACAGCATATTAAATTCCAAAAAGCTATCTCCTTAACTAGTTAAAAAAACATTTTCTCAGCTTTAATTAAAATAATTCTGGTTTAAAAAAACATGACTATCCATAGTCACTAAAACAAACTCATTTTTAGTCTTGAATTTGCCAGAGCAAAACACTGTCCTTGTTTAAGTATGTTTCAATACATTTTGCTCCCTGAGAAAGAGAGGATTTACAATGCTCTGTTGCATATATAAGGTTATCAAAGTTGTCTTACTTTCCTCAGACTCACTGGGTACATTTCCTGAAATTGCCATGAAACATTGAATGTATAATTAAAAATGGCAGTGTCTATATGACAAACTATTACATGATAAAAAGGATAATTTTGTAATTAGCTATTACCAAACATTCACAGACTTGTGTGGCTTTTCACAATAGGTCCACAAAAAGATTGATACAAAGCAATAAATAAATGTATAAAATGCTGTCCTGATATCATGACCAAATGCCTGTGTCACCACGGTCACTTGAAACAATGAAATGTTAGGCCTGTCCCAACTCCTCCTCAGCAGACAGCGTTTCCATGAGCAATCCGTTGTGGCAGATGGACAGTGACAGCTTAGCTGAGTCAAAATCAGTGTCTGTGATACAATTATTGCACTACTGATTACTTCAGACTTTGGTGTGTTAATCCTTGGGGTATTAATTTACTGCTCTGACTGTACAAAACAGATCCTAGTGCTTTACCCTTTTGAGGGTTGTCACAGTAATTATTCCATATGGCACCACCAGTAAAATTTTCCTGTGCATCTTTCCAAGTAAACAGATTTTAGGTTATTTTCAAGTCAATCAGCTAACAAGAATGAACTTTATATTGCTGTCAAGTACTGCAAAATATAAAGATCTTCCTTTGAAAAGAATTTAATTCTTTCAAAGTCTAGCTATATTTCAATTAGGAAGACTCTTCATTATTTCAAAAAGTGTTCCTAAAAGAAAGTTATAAAATGTTCTATCATATCTGAGTGCAAACAGCATTCTGGTTTTATATATAGAGATGTAGGAACTGTTTAAACAGCATATATTGTGGACAACAAAATTCAACACATTTAGACAAAAGTCCTGAAACAAGCTACCTCAACAAATCTGAATGCTCTGATAATATTTTTTGAAACTAAAATTGAAAGGAATAAAATATCTCGCTTTTGTAAATAAAGTCTTCTAATTTCACCACATTTTTATATCTACTGTCGAGGTAGATATTGTCTCATAACAATTGATTCCTACTTGGATTAACATGTAAGAAAAATAAAAACCACTATGAATTAGGTTTAAAAAAAATCAACATTAGTTCAGTCTCCAAAGCTAGAAATTGTAAAGTGGGGATGATTTATAGTGACTATGAAGTAAACCTTGAATTTGACATATTTCCTTCACTGTTACAGTGTTTTATTTCAATGTTACATTTCCTTGTGTGTGAGGGGAAAGTGAACAGAATTTTTTTCAGAAATATTTTCAGGTGATTTTGTCAAGATCTTTCTATGAAAGTCATAATGAGCTAATTAAGCTTGGGAGAAAAGGTGGTATCATCATGCATTAAAGATGGTCTATGAGTTAAATCTCAAAGTTTGTAATTGAACAATCATTTTTTTCCTGCTATAAAGGTCAAAAGCATGCATCTTAAAGTCTGAGAAAGAGTACATTAAGTGATTGTATTTCTATTAGCTTGAATGAGAGCTAAGATGGAAACTTTTTCAATGAGACAGCATTACTTAGATTTTGAGAGAACTGATAGCTATTTCAAAACTCCACAAAATTGGCAAAGAGGAAAACGACATGTTTTGGACTAAATGCTTAACTGAAGAAATTGATCTCAGCATCCATTTAGAAAAGGCAGTTAAGATCTCCCTGCAAATTATGAAGAGTGGTAATAAAAGACACTGAAATAAAATATTTGGAAGTAAATAAGTTTGTAAATAAATAAGATGATCACAGAATCACAGAATATGTTAAGTTGGAAGTGACCCACAAGAATCGACAAGTCTAGCTCCTTGCCCTGCGCAGGACCATCACCAAGAGCCACACCACGATGAACAATACAGAGCAAATTTTAATGCCTCTGTATGAAACAGTGCTGCAGACTTATTTGGTTATGTTACCAGAAGTAGCAGTAAGACCCTCTTAGAGGAGAGGAGTAGAATGAGGCCAGCTGAAGGCATAAAGTGCTTGCAGAAGAAGAAAGAGGACCAATATGATAAGAACTGTGATAATATAGAGTTATTCAATTAAACTCACATTGCAATTTAAAAATATAGCATGTAAATATTATTAAATTGTTTGAATTACACAGTTGTGCATATTATTAACATCAAATGGAATTTGTGCAAGTCACTTCATGTTTATACACATATAAGCATGGATGGAATTTCACAACTTCTTGTCTGACCTCTTTGAAAGATTTGTGCTGCTTTCTTTTCAGACTGCAAACTATGTCCTTCAGATTTACCTATTGCTGACAAGCTTTTGATAATGCTGTTTATTTGTTCTTTATGGCTAATCTGAGCTGTTCCTTACTTTTATACATTAGAACATTGTTGTGTTGATGAATACAAGAAGCCGCTTTGATCCGTGGGCATTTTTTAAAACAGACAATAAAAGAGTTCATAGAAGACAACTAGTGATTTATTTTTTGAAATTTTCTTCTTTGAAAGCAAAACTTTACTTTAGAGACATAATTTTTTCCAATTCTAGTTTTTAATAGAATTTATAGATGCACTTTAACATTCTTATTGTGCATTTTCAATAGCACTGGACTCTTATAAAAAAGGTCATAAATAAATCTGCAAAACTATTTTCTCTAGCCACTATTAACAGTGTTCCAAAGTGGCATTTATCTAACCAAACACAGCTATCTACATGTCTGCATCTAAGCTAGTAATTTTTGCTTTCCTTTGTCGTCAATGAAAAGAAAAAGACACTTCTTAACTAGGAATTATATCATCCTAAACAAGACATCCAAATTCCATCAAATGCATGCAGCTATAAAAGCAGCTGTTTCTCTCCCTTGACTATAAAGGCAATCTGATTAGCAATGTCTGCTTGGCTCAGACATTGATATCTACACTGCATAAGTCTAAGATGAAGTGAGATAAATCCCTGGTTTGTGCTTTCCTTTCACCTCAGAGCTCTTTCATTTGAGTACCATTGCAATACAACACCTGCACCTCTGGAAATATTCAAATGCCTTGATATTCCTCCCTGAATTTCACATTACTGGCATGTAAAACACTGGCTTAAGAAGCAACTAAAAAGCAAGTTTGGCCCTAGGGCATCAAAAATAAATTCCTCTCAATATTTACCGAGTAAAATATTACCAAATTCAAATTCTGATTTCTTACGAAAGGTCTTTTATCTTTTATTGTCATAAAAACAATACAGGGTTGTCTGGTCAGCCATGAGCTCTCTCTTACAATCATTGACGTGGAGCTTTAGTAATCTTAAAAACATTTTCATGCCTGAGTGGCAATGTTTTGCTGCAATTGCCCTTCAAGTCCTTTGAAAGAAGAAGGAGAGTTCTTAATGCCTTTAAGGTATGATTGAAAATAGAATTTCTAATGCTTAAGGGCATGCTGACCTTGGCAAAATTTGATGCACAATTCATAAGTGATAATGAAAACAATGTGATTATTCCATTCAAGTAAATCCATCTTCAAATACACTAAACACACTTAAATACACCGTGGTGTGTCAGTCATCTACCTAACTGCAAATGTAATTAACTGTTGGATCAGTAATTTTCAAACTCAGTTTAAAATAAAAGCATGCACTCAAGAGCCAAGGAAAAAGCTGAGCATTCCTCAAATACCTTACTATGTTACGTGGCAAATTGAAACAGTCTTTGTATTCTGAAGTAAAACAAAATAAAGTCAAACATCATTGTGCCAGGTGCACAGTGTGTATCTACAGAACATGCCATATCTAGGTATGGCAATATCTAGGATACATCCAGAGAAGCAATTAATTCAATACTGTCATTTAGAAACTTTTCTTCAGTCTAATCAATATTTGGGTTCTAATATTCTCTTTTTGCATGCAGATATTGAAGCCTCAACAGATATTAATATAGTTTTACATTAATAAAGCTAATAATATTACTAGTTTTTATTCATAGATATGTGTGGTTGTAAATGTACCTATAGATTTCCAATAACACTCGGGAATGCTACACATTCCAAGGATTTGGGAGAATCTCAGATGAGAAGAAGAGAAGTGGAAAGTATTATTTTTAGTTTCACAGGAAAACATATCTCCAGATTCACAATTTGGCAAATTCCAATATCTAAGGTGCAACATTAGCTGCGGGAAGGACTATAAACAAAAATAATCAGTATGACAGAGTACGTGGGTACTTCTTGTCCTCTGTAAGACATTGCTTAAAACTTTGAAATACAAAACTAAATATACCTTCCCAAATTGAGATAATTATGATTATTTTGCTAGATATTTTTCTACTTATACAATTCCTCAGTTCTCATTTGAATCATCTTCCATTTTTGGTCTCAATGATACTCCACAGCAGTGTATTTCTGAGACTTACATGATTCACAAATGGTTCAAAGACCAAGAATCAACAAAGTGACCTTCAGTGACCAAATACGGTAATTTAATTGAAAATATTGTCATGTTCCTATGTGATCAGAAGGGAAAACAAAACTTCTTGTCTATTTCAGTCAACCATACATTATGTCCACCCTTGACTCCTAAGGCCAAATGTCATTGTGATGCAGTCTGACCCTCCTCATTTTCAAATCCATTCTTCCATTACTCTTCACCTTGCTCTTTTTTTGCATAAAATGGCTTTGGTGCTCTTTTGACAACAGCTTCACCAAGAGTGGAGTCCTTCTTATGTAAAATTCAGCTCTCCAAATTCAGTAAAAGTTTTGCTGACAGATGCGAAGCAAATGAGCCTAATACTTTTGAGGAACTCATATGCTTATGGTGCCACAAAGATTAAAAGATGACTGATGATTAAAAACAGAGCATAATTGATCAAGTTCCTGAAAGTTGGTTTTTGTTCTGATAATGATATCTTCTTCCATGTCTTACTCCTTATAAGAGTTTGTGCTCATATATTTTCAGTTTTGAAGCATTCTACGGTGGCAGGTACTTATTTCAATGAGATTCAGAAATACGTCATCCTAGTGACATATGCTTAGAATTGTAGAGAAGAAAAATAAAGAAATAAAAAGAGAAACTGAATGTTATTTCTCTTGGCAACATAAATTTTAGAATTTTATATCTATTTATCAACCTGACTCAACTATTAACAAGTACACTTTCACCGTGGGAGAAAATACACATCTTTCCAATGTGAGAAAAATATTCTTATGTTTATCACACTCTAAAAGTTTGAAGTGTTTATTTTGTTCAAATCCATGAAAGAAATGAATATACGTCTGATCCTTTGAGAATGAGAATGGATTATCTTTACTACAATGCACCAACAAATATATATTGATTCATACGGAGAAAATGTTTCATAAAACATGAGTTGACTCTTATTGTTTCTTGTCATGTTTACTTCAATCACTTGGCCTCTTTGGAATTGCAAAAAAATAAATGTGCTGCACTAGAATATTTTGATATTGACAAAAAAATTACCAGGCCAGAAGTGAGCACCTATGCCTGTTTCTGAAAGGATTTTCAGAACAATCTGAACTACAAGCATGTCTCATAACAAGTTGTTGTTTACACTGGCGTGGCCCGTTCTTAACTGGTTTGATGGAAGTCTAAGCACGCTTCCTGTCAGAATGTCAGGTACAGATTGTCCAAATCCTTGCATGAGCCTACTACATTGAGTAGAATAAAAAAGAAAAGCATGAAAGAAT
The DNA here is from genome assembly GCA_013400315.1 of Bombycilla garrulus. Taxonomy (NCBI): domain Eukaryota; kingdom Metazoa; phylum Chordata; class Aves; order Passeriformes; family Bombycillidae; genus Bombycilla; species Bombycilla garrulus. Next base: position 15,016 of record VXBU01016833.1, read on the forward strand.
GGGTCATAAGGAGGGTGCAAAGAATATGAAAAACATTTATAAGAATTTCAATATAATTTTTCTATGTAGAAAACTGAAACACTTCTGAAGATTCAAATTGTTATAGGCAATGTCTTTTAAATTAAAAGCCAATGATTATTTAACTACATATTTCAAGCCTGAGGGGAACAGAATTATAGATATACAGCCATAGCATGTGGACGAAATATTGGAATTTTTGGGGAAAAAAGAAAAACATTTTTACAGGTTTTGATTCCTACTATGATCTAAAATTTGCTCATGACAAATATTTTAAAATATATGTTACTTAGTTGTTAAAAAAAAAAAGTACGAACCAGCTTTTTCCTATTCAATCTTTAGCTTACATCTTAGTCTTCAATGTCTGCAGATTCTGGACAAATTTGCTGGACAGTGTATACAGTGCAGGCAGTTACTGCTATGAATGACTATGAAGAGTGTGTACAGATAGTTTCTCTTATACTGGTTTTGTCATTTTTCCAAAGAACACTTTATATGGACTGTTGTGTTTATCTATTTATATATAACATTTACAGGTTAATTTTGCCAAGACAAGCTCATTTATCTCAATTACTACCAGGTTACTAGTCCTCATTTTGTGCAAAAAATAAAATAGTGCATAATACTTCACTTGGATGATTTGCAACTGCTGATGTCTATAGTGATCAGAGGAATTTAACAAAGGAAGGCAGCTTCAGTGCCTCACCTGGAACGACACTATTAATGACACTAATTACACTACATCTGTACTAAGGTACCATTGCTCAGCTTGTGTCTTGCGCTGGCCATGAGTCAGCTCCATTCAGAAAATCAATGATGAGACACTGGGTACCAGAAAATATACCTTGACAATTCTCAGTAACTAACAACAGGTTGCAATCTGGTGACCTAACTAGCAACATCATATAACCTTTTGTTAGTTTGAAATATTGGTAAATTACATCTACATTTCTACTTATATATTGATAGTAATTTGTCATTCCTAAGTCTACCAAATATAGTGCAGCAGCTAGACAAGTAATCTGTGTGATTTTAACCAAAACTAAAGTAAAAGCTAAAAATATATCTTTTCTGCAATGTTTTCTCTACAGTGGAGTCATGGTTTGTGCTTCCTAGTCCAACTACTTCTGCCATCTCTAGTATAACTGATTTGAGGACACCTATTCCAATTTTTGCAATAGGACTCCTTTAGAATGGGCAATGGGCTGAAAAGGAATTAGTTTCCACCCTTCCCTAATCTTTTTTACTACATAAAAACCCCAGATTAAACTCAGTGGTAGTAGCAATTTGTTCATTAGATTTTCTTAGACCATTTCTGCAGCTTGAAAACAGATTCCTCTTTCCATTTCCACATGGCTAGGGATGTGAGGGCTTTTACCTTCAACAACTTAAATGAGGCAAAAATGAGCAAACTAGCAGTTGAAAAATTGAAAATTTACTTGAGAAGAGAAAGAGCCGCTTCTTGAATTCCAAGTTACATGAATGTCCTGCAGGAATTATTTGAGTGGTTGCATTGCCTGTGGTTTTGGGATTTTCTCTCCCTCCACAACATGACTTCTCTGGACACAATTTCAGCACACATGTGCATTAGCTGGTGTACTTTCAGCATGCTTTACTCTTTTGCCTTCCAAAACCATCTATATTCTGCAATAGCAAAATCTCTAAAAGCTTTGAAGACCAGTTTTTCTGTGAAAAGCAACTCCAGGAAAAGGCATTTCAGTAGTCCACCCTTGTCCCTTGATGATATACAAATCAGTTCTGCTACACTTACATGTGAAATAACCTCTCTCTGAAAATAAAAAGAAAAAAAAGCAACAACAAAAAACCACAACAAAACCCAACAAACAAACCCAAACAAAACCCCAGAACTCCCTAAGAACTTACTTGATATTAAACAGGATTTGTGCATGGCTAGATTTCTAGAATCCTGCAGTACTATTAGATTTTGCAGTACTAGATAAGATAGAAGAGTTATCAAGCATAATGACTCCTTCAACATCACAGATGAGTAAATGCTTTAGAAAGTGAAAAAAACTCCTGACTTTGATAAGCAATGGTGTAACACTACACCATTGTGTGCTGGTGTAACTAGAAATCAGCTGAAATCTGGAACTATAACAATATAAATTCCTCACAAGTCTTGTACAGACGGCTTTGATAACACCAGATATTCTACTATTCAGTGTCAGTCCCATTTTAAGACTCATAAAGATTACTTATCTTCAAAGGGTGTTTTTTTTCAAAGAATTATTATCCACAATATATAGAGAAACCAGATTATCTGTCTATTCTAGACACCTGTTAAGAACAATATTGTCTGCAACAACTGAAGTACACTAAAAGCATTTCTCAGTTATATGAGCTGTAAGAGTTTATAAACACTCTGTAGAAAAGGATAAGATTTAAACATAATTTTGATAAATTGAAGAAAAAGCTCAAAAACAAAAATACAAAATTCAATAAAGAAACATGCAAAGAAAGAAGAAAAAATTCACAGATAAAAAGTAAGCAGTTATGTGATGCAAAAGGATGTGGCAGTTGTGATGGATCACTAATTGCATGAGTCAGTAAAGCCCCACAGTTGCAGAAAAACAGCAACTCAATCTGGTTTGGCCTAACAGAAATTACATATATAGTAAGACAAGGAGATAACCTAAATTCTAGTTGATTCTTGTGAGGGTTCAAATTTAGGACTGTTTTAGATTCTGGGGACACTGCACTTAAATAAGATGCAAAAGAGAAAGACAGAGAAAAACAAACATGTTAAACCCAGGCTTAGACAATGTGTCTACATGAACGTTTGAAGAAACTGATTTTTTTTTTAAGAGGAGGTTCAAGGAGATATTGATGACTTAGGATTTTAGCTTTTATATTTTTCATGTTTGTAATCCTGCAATTCTTTAGTGTACAACTCTAAACTCCATATACAGTGCTAGCTACTACCCATTTTGGTCAGACAAAACAATTCCTCACTTGCCCTGGGAGTCAAAGACACCTTACTATTTCAGGCCCTGAGAGATTTAAACAAAAGTGAGTTGGGGAGGAGCAAACTTGGAGTAAAATGACTTCATTACCTGAAACTGTAATTAGAAGATTAACCCCAATATGCAAATGAACTAAATTTACAAAAGTGTAAAAAACCATTACCTGCTGTCCATTTTTGGGTGCTTATGAGGGCTTTGTCTGCCCTAAGTGTAGTTGAAGGCCCTTCAATAAATATAATCACTTTTTATTCTCCTAATTCTGTCTGTCCTCTGTTTTTAGCTAGCTCCAAAAAAGCATCAATATAAAGACAGTATTCGAACTTATGAAATAGTGTCAAGGAGAGGATAATAAAAAGAATTTTCCATTTTACCAGCAGTGAGAAAAATATGGAAAAGAAGCAAAGATTAATAATTGATGTGTGTGAGAAAATTCTACAGTGACTTGAGTGCTTTAATAGTACTCTTAAATATCTTACAAAAATTCTCAGAGATTTTCAAGGTGTAAATATATGTTGAAAACATACATTCTTTTCCTGTTTTAATAAGTGAGCCAACATGCACAATATCACATATCACAAAGATGTGATAAAAATAAACCGGTAACTTTAAGCAAGATGGAAATTATTACATATATTCTTTATAAATATCTATATAATATACATGCCTACATCTTATTAGCATGAGTTCTGCGGGAGCAAAAGTAAATTGCAAAAAACCCTCTCAAAACTCTAGAAGATGACTAATTCCACCCAAGGAAAGATGACTAATTCCACTCAAGGTAATTGCTACAGTAATTTCATCCTCTGATAATAATAGAAGTATTTATCCAGATATATGAGTCTTCTGTAAGGGAAGTTCCACTGGAAGGAGCTCTGAGTGCATCAGGTGGACTCTGTTAGTCATTGTATCTCATTACACCAATATAAGGAGTCTTTCATTGATGAGCAATTATTTTCTGTGTTTACTGGGGACAGGACAAAGACAAAGGAGCTTAAAAGGGAAAAGTAGGTTTTAGGAAAATATGTAAAATTATGTAGATATTTAAATGCTGAAAGCAGTGACCCAAGAAAGCTTGAACCTCATTTTTGCTTAAGCAAAGGGAGGAAAAGTTATGCCCTGGATGGTGAGATTTATGAGATCAGCAAGAATTATTAGATATCTGCAACTTTGTTTCCACTAACAACCTAGAAAACATAGAATCACAGCACCAGAGAAAACTAGTGCCAGAAGGTAGTTGACTTTTTTCCTGGCAGCAGAACTAGCTTTAGTTGTGTGCTTTCAATCAATAGTTTAGCTAAACTATTCCTAAAGTCCTAAGCAATCTGAACCTTGCAAACTCCTTTTGCAAGCTATGCTTGTGTTCATGCTTTTAAACAAGAGTATGTATCAATGACTACAGAAACAGCCTCTATGACAGTATCTAAAGCTAAGTAGGGAAAAACAGAGATGTAGAATGGAGGAAATATCCCTCATAGCAACTTCTGATTTTATTTTTAATGCAATTGGTACTTTAGAAATGCTACTGATAGCAAAAGTTTTTGGTATATTATCCTCAATTTTTATTTTGCTATATCATGAATCACATACAAGGGAATAATTTAATCAGCATAAAAGTGTAGAAACCTAATCTAGAGTCTGATCAAGCTCATTACAACAGACTCATAGTGAGTGGGCAGACTGGCCAGGCTGCACATGTAATTGGCTGGTATCTGCTACCCTGCAAACCAAGCCTCCTGAAAGGGACACAGAAGTGTAACTTTCTGCAAGAGTGCACAATTTTTAAAAGCTTGTTATGCTTTTCCAATTCTGTTGCCACTTGAGAGCAATGAACTCCCATCAGTGGAAGAGGAAACAAAAAGTAACACTGAGCAAAAAATATGAACAAAAATCCATTTATTTTTAAAAATGCTAGGTTAACTCAGTATAATTTATTCTACACAAGTGACAAAGATAAGTGTCAGTAGCATATGGATTTGGTCATTTGTATTGCTGTTTGCTTTTTTGTGCTGATGACAAAAACCATACATCTGCTTAAAACAGATGCACTGTAATATTGCCCTTAACTAAATTCTGTACTCTATGTCTGTAGATGGAAGAGCCAATAAACAAAATTGCCCCTTTTCATATTTCATAGCATCAAGAGGATTTTGTTTCCAGAGTGTAATTTTTTTTAAAATATATATTCTAAAGCACAATGCTGTGACAGACATTGATCAAATAAATAACTCACCTGATAAAAACTATTAATACCATATGTGCTAATGCAAATGTTAAAAGCAGATGTTTTCTTCAATAACTTCTAAAAGTAAAATTGTATTCTACAATGCTGATTGTTTACTTTACATTTAACTAACTGCATTTTAGTAATCTCTTTTTAATTGGCTTTCAATTCAAGGAATAATAAGTAAAAACAACTCCAAACTCCCAAAATCCTAACAAAATGATATTCAGCTACTTATAAGAAGAATCAGTCTTGCATATCTAGTGATTTCTTTATTCCCTAACCTACAGCCAGCCAGAGAGAGTGGGCAGAAGAAACAAAGCCAGGAAATATTTAGACCATATGTTTTCTCAGGTTACTGCAAAATGGCCTCAAAATGCTTTCACACAAATATTTCAGCACCACCATGTAAACTTTAACTATACATAAATACGATTCATCTTTCAAAACTCTATGATAACCAGGAACATTCTTACTGAGGTTTAGTAATCACCAACAGTATTTTCAAATTATGGCATCAACTCATTTTAATACTAGAGCATTAGTTGCTACTTAAAAAAAAATAAAATAGATTACTTTTGTTTACTTTTATTAAAAATGCATTGTTTTTACAATTTTCATTATTGCTAAATCCATGGCTTCCATTTTTGGCAGCTCGTGAAATCTGAATTGCAAAGCATACACAGAGTATGCTTTTGGCAAGAATACAACCATTTTTTCTTAAACTAAAATAAGCAATGCGTGATGTGAAGCACAAATGTTCCTGCTTAATGGATGCATGGCTGACCGTAGTTTATACCATACACTCTTTCAGAGCCAGGTATATGGGATGCCGGATTTTGAGAGGCCTGGTCTGCCCCCTAAAGCTCACTTATTGACGTCTCTAATCCATGGATGTCTGGAGAAAGGTTCCAATAACCATAAACTTCCTGGTGCTAAAATAAACTGATGATTCTGAGCACAAGATAGGATACATTAAACATATTATATTCAAATATTTATTAAAAATAAAATAAATAAACAAGAAACAGAGAGTACTCCTGGACTTCTTTGCAAAGCTAAGTCTTCTGCAAGACCTTTATATGAGTCTTTATTTTCAGGTATCATTAATTCAGATTTTCTTTAATAAAGTCCCCTAGAAGATCTTACAAGTTTGAAACTGCATTCATTTTTGCTTCTTATCCTCCAAAGAGAGCAACTGATAGAGATGTACCAGATTTTAAGAACAGAGGGCCGATATCTCAAGTTTATCCAGTGTTTACACTGATACATCTTTATGAAGTCTAAAGAAATGAAAACTTCTTAGAAGTTTTAAGCAGTGAGATATTTAGATTGCATACACCTAGACGATTTTTAACCTAGGCAATTTTAAACCTGAACAGAGTATACAATATATATCTATATTCTGGTAAACAAGCATCCAAGAAGCACACTTTTCTGTAGCTATCAAATTCTTATTCACTCTTAGCTATATCCTTAAACTATAGGTGAGTGTCTTCCAATATTTGAAGAATGAGGACATAAGGAATAGAAGACAGAGTCAATTTTGCATATGTTAAAAATAAAAACAAAAAACCAACCAAATAAATAATCAGAAACCTCTTTCCTAAAGCTTTGAAGGATGTGTTTGGCTGCATCAAAATAAAGTTGAAAGAGCACAATATCATTATAAGCTATCTGTTCTCTCTCTAGCCCCAGGAGACAGAGGATGAAGAGGAAACTCAGATAATCATATATTTTGAGGCCAGAAGGCAAAGCTATGATCATCCAAAAAAACATGCTGAAAAAAAATGCAATGTGAATTTTATTACAGCCTTTATACTCAAAAAAATAAATAATGGAAATTCTTCTTTAGAGTCTCCACGTATTCTGAATGTCAGTTATTGTGGGGTGGTTGAAAGTAACTAGCTAAAAGGAAAGCAATATAGTTTTGTTTGTTTTAGTTTGCTTTTTTATTTTTTTGGGAGAAGCTATCAATTTTTGACATATATAAAAAAATATTTAAATGCAAAGCACTATAAAAAAGAATGATGTGTACTAAGGACATTTTCTTAACAATAAGAAATCTACTGAGGGCTGTTTTCATATTGTCCTGGTTACCCTACCACAGGGAAATCTTGTCTACAGTTAAGCATGTGTATCAATATTGGAAATGATGTGGATAAATCTTTAATAAATCCTCAGGAATCAAGTAAAGAAAAAGAATTTACAGTCTAGGGTTTTTGTTTGTTTTGTGTAATATAGTTATGAGAAAGCCTTTTTCTTCCTTCCTTTTAATATCCTCTGTGAGATAAGCTAAAAGACACAACTGTATTTTAAAAGATTCCCCTTATAGACATAGCAGCTCCTTAGAGGTTATCTCCCAGGTGGCAGAAGATCTGCTTTAAGTTGGGTTGCCCTTTTGAAAAAAAAAAGTCATCCAGCATTGTTATCTTAGAATTAAAAGTAATCTTATTTTTTTTAAAAAAGGTATGATTCAGTTATAAAAGGTAAATTAATAATATGCTAGGTTTAGGTATTAATTCACCTATGCTGTGAGATCCCAATATCAGGAATAAATTAATTCATTCAGCTTGTAGTCTTGCTTTTCACTAATTTAAAAATAAATTATTTGTGATAAATTGCAGAATTAATAAAGATAACAAAACCATGAATTTCTGCCATGAATTATTAATATTACAACTGTTTTATTAACAGTTTGAATGTGACCAAGGACCTCTATAATTTATTAATGAGCAACTTTAATGGTAAAAGCCTCAAAAGTCAATGATATAAAAAAATTTAGATTGATGCTATAGTTTAAGACTTGTTAGTGAACTCACAAAATCAAAAAAAATTAAGTGGAGATTTATTTGGCATATATATGACTACACTGTATTCTTATTCTGTGTTGGGTCAGTTACAGAGTGTTTTAGTTGAAGCGATATTAAAGGAGATGTGCTCACTTGGGGCAATCAAAGAAACACAGACAAAATTAATATTATGATCATAAGTGGAATGAAAATCTAAATAAGTTGTTTATAACCACAACAGTTACTATAGTTTTGATCATGTGATAGACTTCCTTCATCTGAAGTATGACTTTTTCTAGCAGAGATGAGATTGTGCCCACTAACTGGGAGATTGCTACATTTGACCTTTGATCTAGCATGGTTGTGATAGCCGCATACTAGTTTACTCCTGTTATCATTAAAAAGTTGAGATCTTGGGTGAGGAATCTGTTTACAACAAAAATCAAATTAAAAAAAAAAATTGCAAAAGGTTTCCATAGGACCAACTCAGTAATCTCAGAATATGTAATCATATTATGAGTTTTGGGGCATTGGTATATTGGGTTTGTATGGACAGGTTTTGGTAGTGGGGGGGCTACAGGAGTGGCTTCTGTGAGAAGCTGCTGGAAGCTTCCTCCGTGTCCACCAGAGTCAGTGCCAGCCAGGCCCAAGGTGGATGTGCCACTGGCCAGGGCTGGGCAAATCAGAAATGATGGCAACACTCTGTGATTACAGATTTAAGAAGAAGAAGAAAAATAAAAAGGTATTGCACAGATGTAATGGTGACCAGAGAAGAGTGGAGTGAGAATATGTGAGGGAAATAGCCCTGCCAACACCAAGGTCAATAGAAAAGGAGAGAAGGAGGTGATTCAGGCACTGGACCTGGGATTCCTTGGCAGACCATTGTGCAGAACATGGTGAGGCAGCTGTTCCACTGCAGCACATGGAGGTCCATGGGGGAGCAGAGATCCACCTGCAGCCCCTGGAGGAGCTGGACCCCACCCTGGAGCAGGTGGATACCTGGGAGGAAGCTGTGAGCCCATGGGATGCCCTTGCTGGAGTAGAGTCCTAGCAGGTACCTGCAGACCTGTGGAGAGAGGAGCCCTCACCGGACAGGTGAGCTGGTAGGACTTTTGTCCTGTGGGGGACCCACACAGGAACTGCCTGTGCCTGAATTACTGTTCTCTGTGGAAGAATGATCCACATTGCAGCAGTTCATAGAAAACTGTTGCTCTGGGATGGACTCAAATTGGAGAAGTTCATGGAGAATTATCTCCCATATGGGACTCCACACTTGAGCAGGTGAAGGACTCATCTCCCTGAGCAGCAGAAGAAATGACATGTTATGAACTGACTGTAGCCTTCCTTCCCCACCTTCCTGCACCACTGGGAAGGAAGAAGGTGTTTCTAAGATGGAGGGAGGGTGGAGGGGGAAAGTGTTTTTAAGGTCTCTCTTAACTTCTTACTACCCTGCTTTGATTTTGTTACCAGTAAATTTAGTTAATATATATAATTTAAGTCTAGTTTTCCCATGTGATGGTATTTGGTGAGTGATCTCTCTCTGTTCTTGAGCTCAAATCATGAACCCTTCATTATACTTTCTATGCCCTGTCTAGTACGAGAGGGGAGTGGTAGAGAGGTGTTGGTGGGTTCCAGGCATCCAGCCAGGGTCAACTACAAACAGAAACAGCTAAACAAAGTCCTAGCACTCATTCCCTCCCTCTTGTTCACCTTTTCTCAGAAGGTGGAGGGGAAAGGACTTATAAACCTTGGATTTATCCAGGATTAGTACATATATAACATCTCTAGCTGGCAACATAACTGCATTGAGATGTTGGCTTGTGAGAAGGTGAGTGAGCATACAAGTGGTGAGCGCACAGGCATGCTGAAGCTTTCCCACTGAGGATAATGGAATAAGTAATCACATTCAGCATTTCTAATTTGACTGGCTTTGAATATCTTACTTTCCTGTCTCAATATATAAAATATAGTTTTGTAATTCAAGTCCTTTGGAAGCGCATTGCATGTTTTTTTCTCTTTTTAATAAGTTTAACAGACCTAAGTACTTAAACAACTTATTTTCACTTGATATCATGTGTTATGAATGTGGCCCCAAGTTTTCTTGTCTCATTTCTTCATGTTTTGTCTCTTAAATGTTGCTTTTTGCTCATGCTTCCACTTCCTATCTGTACTCTAGACTACGGTTATTAAACTCGTTTACAGGATAGCTCTTTAGAAAATGTTAGCCTATGATTGATGTAGACTATTGAATATTTTTTAATTTCCTGTTTATTGCTTCAGCATATTTCACGAGCTGATTCCAGTGTGGCACAACATTTCAATGACCAAAATACCATTGCCAAGCGCTATTTAGTTTTGAACATGAATTTGTGAATGTTAAATGTCTGGAGTTGATTATCACATAACCTAAAATGCTGGCAGACTGCCCTGTATCATATAGACAAGTTTTCCACTCTCCCCGTGTCAATCCCTTGTATAGCTGTTTCCACACAAGGAACTTAATTACCCCTTCTGCTTCCCATTTCCATCTTTGCACTTGCTGTTACTTTAAGTATAATGAATGTAATAGTGATGAACAACAGAAATGTTTGAATAATTGCCCACCTATGAATTTCAACACCTGAGCAGAAAATTAGGGAAATGAAGGCTATTGCCTTGAATGCCTTATCCATCAAAAGTAAACAGTAGCATACAGAAAGGCTTCTGTCCTATCTTTTATAGAATAATTTTCTTCTGTTAACTTGAATGTGTCCCATGTTAATACTGCATAAAAATCAGTGATAACAAGGACTTATTTTAGGTAAAATGTAAAATATGGAATTTTAGTGTTTCCTTGCTATTTTCAGTGAATTATGTTAAATAGAGACATTTAAGTAAATGTATCTATTAAACTTATGCTTGTGCTAATTGGCCTCACAGGCTGTGTGATGGAACAGGTCACATAGTCATCTGCACTTAACTCAGTTCTAAAATTTTCTGTGACATTTACTTTTATGCTTCAGGTTCTGTGATTAAAAGGAAATGATGAATGAGTACCATGAATGACTACTCAGTTGTTTGGGCTACAGTGCTTCCACTTCTCCATCATGATCTCTAACTGATTTCCTCTATCGCTTTCTCTCCTGATTTATTCTGAGTAATCAATTCTAACACCCAGATATTTCTAAAACCCCACATTTTTCACCTTGGTCAGCTATTGCTCCCTCACCACAGGGTTTCTATTTCCTTTTTTAATCACCTCAATATCATTGTGAAAGGTGTTAGAGCTCCTACTAACATAAGATATTGAGCCTATTTCAATTGCTATGGGAAAAATTAATATCAGTCTATCTTAGACATACACAGGTTTTTTGTGTACAGCAGAGTTACTCAGCCCGGTTCCTCTTATAGTCCACAGAGGGAAATGATCCATTTTGAATTTAATTTGTCATATTCTAGGTTAAGATCCCCATGTATGTCATGCACTTAAGAGTTACGTGATCCTTGTGGGCCCCTTCCAACTCATAATATTCTGTGATTCTGTGAAAAGTGTTGGGATTTATAAATACTTGTTTCTTATAAGAGGATCCATTTTTAGACCAGGTAAAATATAACATAAACAGATCTATTTTCACTGAAAGCAACACCTGCTCTTCGGCTTAATTTACTAGTGATTAGCTGAACCTTAAGTAACTTGAAATTAATAGATATTTTAAAGAATATATACCTTAACTCAACAGTCATTGGACAAGATCTTATTTTTGTTACATCTTTCAATTTTTTTTTTTTTTGCAAAATGGATGGTACTTAGGTGTTTCTGATAGGCTGTCAAGTTTTTGTGATCTTGGATAGCTGTAAACAAATCAAGTGTTGGATTAGAAGTTGATAGAATTTGTTAGAAAGATGTGGGTCCAACATGCCTGTATATTCTGGGTCTGCAGAATCAGAGAAAGTCTTCCCACAGAAAGTGCTACCTGAATATTTAAATCCTCAATCTGGTCCTTCTTACGAGTGTGCCTGAAGTATGAAAATGTGTCTGCAGTGGTAATTTCCCAGGGCCACTGTGCAACAGCTCCAGAGCGGCCAACTCTAGAGCATATTGCACTTCTTGCCATGAAGAGATAAACTTTGATGCCGCCATTAATAGAGGTTCAAAATAGATGCAAGTTCTTATTTGCACATCAGGAAATCCAGGTGTTTAAAGGAAACTACAATCTTGGAGCTTTGGTGAATAGATCAGATATATATGTTTCTGTCTGCTAAGAGAATAAGATAATCCTACTCTGTCCAGATTCTCAGAGGTACAAAATTCAAGTAATTACATAGGCTGGGCGGATTTCAGATTAATTTAAATTAGTCCCACCTAAAAAAGGGACACAAAAATAACATCAGAGTGATTAAGATTCTGTTGCTCATTTCCATAGAAAGGAAACTATCAGGAGCTTTGTAGATGGGTAATTACAGATTTACTATACAATCTTCCTGGCTTTCTCACTTTCTTTTTGGTAGAAGTAAAACTGATTTGATTTTAATTCCGTTCATCCACATTTCCATGTCTAGGAAGGTTCCCCGTCTGACCTTCCAGGACCCAAATCAACAAGTCATGCTTTGCTAGATCAAGTCTCCTTACCATCTCAATCACAGATTTCCCATAGCAGGGTCTCAGATGTCTCGGTCCTTAAAACAACCTAGTCTTGGTGCTCTAACTAAATAACAAAATAGCAGCTCGAGCTGATGCATCTGAGGAGAGACCCCAAACAAAGGAAACCCTGGGCCTTTGTCCCCTGCCAGTCTAAATGCAGGAAGGTCTGGGGTCATTGGCTGCTGCCGTGTCTCTGAGTGTCTGGTCACCTGGCCGGGCCACAGGTCCCCAGGCCCTTCGCTGTGCCAAGTTCTGCTCTCCTGGCTTGGGCTCTCACTGCACATAGCCCATCTAAGGTTGCCCCCTGAGCTCTGTAAACCAAATTTTATTCCTCAACAATCCAAGCCAGATGTCCAGATTATGTCCATGCTGTTAATATCATTGCACTGAAAATGGTCCTTTTTCAGGATGCCCTGAGTCTAAAAGTTGGTCATATTGTGAGCAAGCGGAACATGTTTGCTCCTCTGGCCAGTCTGAACTCAGCCTGAACACTTGTTACTAAACCCACCTGATCTTATGCCTACTAACACTCCAGTGAGTAAATTCTGATGCCTTACAATAGGACATTGTTTTTCCAAGGTCTACAAGAAAGAAAGAAAGAAAGAAAGAAAGAAAGAAAGAAAGAAAGAAAGAAAGAAAGAAAGAAAGAAAGAAAGAAAGAAAGAAAGANGAAAGAAAGAAAGAAAGAAAGAAAGAAAGAAAGAAAGAAAGAAAGAAAGAAAGAAAGAAAGAAAGAAAGAAAGAAAGAAAGAAAGAAAGAAAGAAAGAAAGAAAGAAAGAAAGAAAGAAAGAAAGAAAGAAAGAAAGAAAGAAAGAAAGAAAGAAAGAAAGAAAGAAAGAAAGAAAGAAAGAAAGAAAGAAAGAAAGAGAAAAAGAAAAAAGAAAAAGAAAATAATTGGTCCTTGGGAGCACTCTATGGTCCATTTGAAACTGAGTTTTATCCTCTTCTAATGGTAGCCGGGCCAGCTCAGAAAGAGTTTGCCTATGTTCCCACATCAAGGAAGCAAAGCTGAGGGCTACAAACATGTGTGTCTGCTCCATATGGCACTGAAAATGTAGCCAGGCAGTTAAGACTTTTTATGAAGGAAAGACTGAAGAAATCTAAAACACAAACATTTAGACAGTCACTTTGTATAAAAGTGAGGAAGCCTTCTTGACTAGAACTAGGAAAGACTCAGGAAAGTTTGAAGAAAAGTCTGCAGAGATGAGCAAAATGAGAAGACTGGATTCACTGACTATTTAATCATTGCTAAAGACATCCTTTATTCTGCCACTCTACTTTTCCTCTTTCAAGAAAGGAGTGATTTTTCTTCATTTGTATTGGAATTTATGTTCTGATTAATGGTAATAAAACTAGAACTCTTGATGGAGTATTTAAAATCCTTGAATAAGTCATTATGATATTTCTTTTTATTGTTTATTTCCTAAATAATCTTCACAATTGACTTCAGTTGGAATCCAATAATTGATTTTTGAGTCATTATCTTCCATTTTGAAGTCAATAAACTCTTCATATTCCGTTTAACAATGAATTCCCTAAGACAAACATGGAAAAGACCATTTTAAATGGTTCTCTGGAAGACTGAATTATTAGCACAGTAAATTAGTACAGTAAAATTAGTACAGTAAATGTCTTAAAACTGATTTGTAAGAAGAAACTTTTCACCATTAAACAATATTTCATTTCTAATGGTATCACCGATCTTTTCTTCCTTCTACTATGTTTGGCTGATTCTATGAAAACCATGACTACTATTATTTTTAATTTTTAAATCCTTTCAGATAAAAGATTATTATTACTGGATTATACAGGTTGACATATTGCTTGGCAATTTTCAATTGACAATGTGACTTTTTCTTTCCACATTTGACAATTTAACTTATTTTATGAAATCGAGATATTATTTTGCCTCTCCTGGCTACATTGTGCTCAGACCTCTGGCGAAGAAAACTACTTTATATTTCTGTATTCTGGATAACTACTCAGGACCAACTTTGTTTTGAGACAGGAAGGACTAACAACTATTCTATATCTCTTAGTATTCAGAAGAAGCTGGTCTTCAATCAGAAATTTGTAATTAAAAGGAAAAATATTACTGAGAAAAATGGCCAATTCCAAACAAACTTAAACCACTTTGGTTACATAGTGGATTATTCAGGACAAAACCATTCCCTTTTGACAGGACTATTTTTTCCTGTGAGCAACAACATGGTCAAATCTGTACTGAATTACCATTTTGCTTTGAGGTACATAGTTGAATACCAAAAACTTCAGAAAGCAAGGAAAACTCAAGTTTCTTGCTTTTAGTTGCTAATAAAGCCTTCATCTACACAAATTATTTCCAGATTAGTAATACCTGGAGCCTTCAAAAATTCTGTAATCCAAGCACCAGATACCCAGCATGTGTTTAGGACAGATGGTTTGTAGGGCAGCTACAACAGTCGATTAAATAGGCAACAATATTAAAATCATTCCAAATATGGCTTTTAGGGAAAGATCTACACTCTGGGATTCAGTTTAGATTATCGCATTTGTCTACATAATCGCTGGCCAAAGCTGTTGATATGACCCAGTTTTGCATGCACATCCTTCCAGCTGGATATTGTCAGTAATACATTCTTAATCCGATTCTTAATCTGTAGTAAATGGTAAGAATTTAATTCTCTGATCAATGTAAAGGTCTTATTTGAGTTTCATGAAGCATGTTTGTCTTCTCACATAAAAAGGTTAATGTGAATAAAAGATCAATACACTCTGAGGGAAACTGCGGAACCTTTGTTGGATTTCTGTTTGAATAAATCCATACCCAGTTCTCAGCACTGGAAATGTGGCTTTAGTGAAAATTGCATGTATAATTCTGCCAACCCATACTAAGTAGAGTTTAGGACATTTGCTAGTTCTAACTGTATATGGTCTGAATAACTTTGATGGAAAATACAAAGAATAAAAAACTTGTTTACTTTTTGAAGTGTTGTGGCTCATTGTTACTTTGATCAGCCCAGGTCTACTGACTTTGCCACCACTTTCAACACCAAACATGAGCATTCTGGTAGAAGTAAAACCCCAGAAGGAGGTGTTTGATTGTCATTCCACCCTGTTAGTTGTCAAACTAGAGTGGAAATTATTAAAATTCTGGTCATAACATTTTGCATCTGTCTGCCTTTCCCATTCCTCCCCACCACAGCAAAAGAGATAAGTGATCAAAAATCTGGAGAAGAAATGCTAAGTATTTCTTTATATAACACAGTTGTGTCAGTTTGTGTTTCCCATGAGCTAGAAGTGCTCAAATGTCATCTTTCTGCCAACTGTTGATGCGTTATTTTTTTCAATTGTTATCCAATGCAAAATATTCATGACTTTGAGGGACATTACATCTATGGATATTGCAGAAACTTCCTATTCATTTTATCTTTATCTAGCTCCTCCTTATGTTTATGCTACTAATATTTGGCTGGTGCTTTATTTCTACAGGCAATGAGAATCTGGATGGCAGTGTTTTCTGTTTTCTGATAAAACAATAGGTACAGCTGTGCATCACCAGCATATGTCAAGCATTTAAGCCTGTAGCATTTTATAATACCACTGGCTGGTTTAGCACATATGTTGAACAGGGAAGAGAAAAATCTCTATCTTTTTGAACCTGCAGGGGATAAAAAGACTTCTGCTTGTTGACAGTATTGTCACACCTGGGATTTATCTAAAAGAAAGGCATATAATCCTGCGTGATCCTTTCAATTCCTTCTGAATAGTTGATATAATATTTCACTACCTCATGGAAGACATTGTTACACACAGTGAATAGATACAGGAGGAACGGTGTGAATGCCTTTGCTCTGTCTTTGGCTAGGAAGAGATAATCTCCTAGCAAGAATGTCTGTCTCTCTCTGTATTAAAACTTCTAAATGTGGGAAATGGCATAAGGCAAATGCTGCAGAAGATAGGTAGGAACTACTGTAAAGACGCTTAGGCATGACCAGTGAATAAAAGAGAGAATACCTAATCATCAGTTCCATTAAATTCAGAATGTGCCTGGGGGCTGGCACTCAGAGGGTACTAAAACACCTCTTAAGTTCAATGTTTGCTTATCTGTTTTCAGTTTCCTGGCCAAGTACAGGCATTCTCAAAAAAAAAAAAAAAAAAAAAAAATTAAAACTCAAACCAAAACAACCCACTGCACCCTAAAAAAAGGAGCAAATTTTCCCAAATTATGTATTTGTCACCCAGCAGTCTGAATTTATTAGTGATGGTGTTCCAGTTGCTTGAATGTCTGAGGCATATTTCATTTTATGCAAAGCATGAATCCCCCAAAGTCAACACCATAACTAAATGCTAAACTTCTCCTTTTGATATGTGTCAGCTACATGGTTTCATATGGTTTCATGGTTTCATGTCACAATGTAACTTGATGAAATAGTAATGAAAAAGGGAGGATGGGGATGCAACTATATTAAACAACTCTGAAAAATTTTGTTAATATTACACCATAATCATTCAATAATCATATTCTACATCTAATGAAATTAACATCTCACCAGAGAGACTCTCAGAATTATCTTTGTTACCTTCCTGAGACCTTTTTCTGGCCATATCTTGGGCCTCCTCTCAAGTTCCCGAGGCTCATAAAAGCAATGCATCTACCAAGCTTATCTATACAGCT
Source organism: Bombycilla garrulus (assembly GCA_013400315.1). Classification (NCBI taxonomy): domain Eukaryota; kingdom Metazoa; phylum Chordata; class Aves; order Passeriformes; family Bombycillidae; genus Bombycilla; species Bombycilla garrulus. The sequence continues at coordinate 32,310 of VXBU01016833.1, forward strand.
TTTCCTCTGTGATCCTTCAAAAAACAGGAGATTCTTGTCAGACTAATGTGAAGGCCACTGACTTGAATTAGAGACTGTCCTGGATTTAAGTGGAGTTAATTTTTTTCTTTTTACATGTTTCATTATTATTCATTCAATATATAGATTCACCTCTGACAGGTCATATTATTTACAGCTTTTAAAGAAATATTGGTTAAAGATCAGGTGTAAGGTACAATGACCACACATTTATGCCAGTTTTTTATGATTTTGGAGAATAACAATTGCATTTGTGAGCTCAAAATAAAATTCTTGCATTTTGAACAATGACATAAATGACATGAAATGGAAGTAGGGACCTGTTTCGTGTCAGTGATATCTCATATTTATTCAAAGAAGTTGTTGCTGCCTGCATTTTGCCTTTTTTAATTTTCTCAGGTTCATACCACTTTGTGCCTATAGAAACAGCAAAGAAAACTACTCTGTTAGTTTGAAATCTATTATTCAGATGTTTTATTCTTTTTCTTTCTTCCTTGTTTTTGTTTCCTCCATGACATTATTTCTTTGCTTTTATCTCTGGTCGGAAGCCTTGAAAGCTGGAACTAGAGGAGTTTTATTTATTTTAGTGCAACACTATTTTGGGGAAGAGAGGGGAGGAAAGCCTTCTTCAATTATGCTTTAAATGTCCAGAATAGCAAAATCATATTTCTTCTTGGCAAAATTTGCTTTCTCATCTGAGTCCATGAGCAAACATAGTCCCCTGCTCACAGTTAGTGGAAGTGGAGAGGGGAAGAACAGATGGGGTGTAGGAGATAGGGGGGCCAAAGCTGTGCCACAATGCAGCATGCCAAGCAGCAATTTGGTCTTCCCCATGAACTACTAATTAGCAAACAATTAAAGCAGCAATATTCACAGTGGTGTCAGTAATCTCACAGTTATGGGAATTATCCCATGATCTAGTGAGATTAAATGAGAATTTTTCTGTTAACTATTTATCCTATTTGAAGAAATTTCCTTATTTAATAAATCTTTCAAGATCTTATTTTATTGTTCTTTTGCTTAGAGAGGACTATAAATGTATACATCACTTCACAAAATATGTTGAGTGAGTCTTAAAGAATTTGCAGTGGATTTAAAAGAGATATGAAAAACAACTGTTCAGAAAATAGATGAAGTAATCTGAAAGACAAAGAAAAAATAGAAAAAAGAAAAATATAAGACAGATAGGCAAAGAAATATTTCCTAATGAGTTCTGGAAGAGTATCACCAGTAGTACTGTATAAAGCTTAGCTGAGACAGAAGCAATCATGTCTAACCTGGGATCTGTGCTGCACTGTGGGGTTCTGTCATGAGCAGCTCCTGTGGCTAGCAGGGTGGATGGGCACCTCCACATACCTCATACTTTTTCCCTGTGCCCAGTCATGAATTAACAGAGGAGAATATTCTGAAATGAAGTGCAGCCACTAGACAGCACAGCTGTGCTGTGCCATTGCCACTGGTTTCAATTCTTCAACCATTAATTGCAGCTCCAAAATCACTGGAGCAAAGATTTCCAGCAGCCTTGCACTGATAAGTGACTCTAAACACAAATCCCTCTGGCTCCTGCCAGAAATTGCCTGTATGAATCAGGAAGCTCCAAGATTGTAGTTTCTTTAAAGCACCTGGATTTCCTGATGTGCAAATAAGAACTTGCATCTATTTTGAACCTCTATTAATAGTGGCATCAAAGTTTATCTCTTCATGGCAAGAAGTGCAATATGCTCTAGAGTTGGCCGCTCTGGAGCTGTTGCACAGTGGCCCTGGGAAATTACCACTGCAGACACATTTTCATACTTCAGGCACACTCGTAAGAAGGACCAGATTGAGGATTTAAATATTCAGGTAGCACTTTCTGTGGGAAGACTTTCTCTGATTCTGCAGATCCAGAACATACAGGCATGCTGGACCCACATCTTTCTAACAAATCCTATCAACTTCTAATCCAACACTTGATTTGTTTACAGCTATCCAAGATCACAAAAACTTGACAGCCTATCAGAAACACCAAAGTACCATCCATTTTGCAAAAAAAAAAAATTGAAAGATGTAACAAAAATAAGATCTTGTCCAATGACTGTTAAGGTATATATTCTTTAAAATATCTATTAATTTCAAGTTACTTAAGATTCAGCTAATCCCTTATAAATTAAGGAGAAGAGCAGGTGTTGCTTTCAGTGAAAATAGATCTGTTTATTTTACACAGCAATTGTACAGTTGTAGAAATCTAGTTACAAAAAATTATCTGGATTTTTAACATGAAAGACTGCACATGAAATGGAAGAGACATTCTGCTTATTGTTGTGTATGTAATATTTTATGCCAGATTTAAATTTTGCTAAATTTGGATTCACATTTTGAATTCCCTTTAAACTGCCAGTGAAGGAAGGGGGGAAGAGGAATTACATCCCTGGCTTGATTTAGTCCTTCTGTATTCCAGTACAAGTGTTGAAATAAGTACTAATCCAAACCAAACCCATTTATTCCATATGAAACACATCTACTTGTGTAAATTAGTCAGCAACTTTGTGTTCTAATTGAATACACAGAGAATTCTTCTGGGACAGCATTACTTCTCTGCAGTACATGTTTAGTGAAGCAAGGCAGCTTGCATTGAGCATTCTGGAACTGGGTCTCTGTGCTAAACATAACAGGAAATGATGGGATTTAATTAGAATTAAATGTTAATTACTCAATATATTGAGGGAAAAAATCATCTGTAGTGCTTAAGCTTGTTAGTTATGTAAAAGTCATAAAGGAGGTCTACTTTTTAAGAGATTTAATTAAGGAAATAGGTCTTCATGCCAAAGTCAGCTTTCCAGTCTTATGGAACAACAGCCCAATGATTCTGCTGGGTGTACTTAGCTTGTTTGTTGTTCAGTTTCAAGTCTCTGTTCAGCAAGGAAGTCAAGAATGTGCCTAAGAACCAAAGAGATTTAATCTAATTCATTAAGACTTAAATTTAGGTCCATGATAAATACCTTGCCAAAGCAAGAACTAAATGGTGCAACCAGTGTGATGTTTAACAGCTGTGGGTGCAATTCAGACTTAATTTTAAAAATTTTTTTGATTCATATATATTTCAAGTTGGTGAAAGAACATACTGTCTAATTAAGAAACTTACAGCTTCACCACGGTGGTGTCTGAGAACGTCGTCATCTTGAATATATCTCTCCAAGAGCGGCAGTAATTCCATTGTAGAAATAAGACAGTGTAGAGATGAAGTAAAGGTAAAAGCATGTCTTGCTTATTTGGAATTCATATTTGAATCTTACATGCCAAACATCCTTGTAGAGGATTTTGTAAGGATTAAGAGCTGAGAGTGATATTCACAAAAGCCATTATGTTAGTCAGCATAAGTGGCTAATGAAGGAATGACATTCACTGACTATATGTTAAAATCCAGTTTCTGAGAAGACAATGCCATCATTGCCTTGATATCGTCAATGAAACCGACTAAATTCTGAAGCCTTGAAGCAGTCAGAATATTTGACAGTGGCTGAAGGACTATCATGGGAAACTGGATTCAAACCAGGGAGCTTCGAATTCAAACAAGGCTAGGGATTTAAATTTCTTGAACTCCGGTGAGAATATAATCATATGGTTAAAAAAATTAGGAATATATACCCAACTCCACTTTCCTTTGGAAACTCACATTTTCAAAGTGAGGTCCTGACAAGAATATAGAAAGACTAGTATTTAACACAGAGAAGCTACCAGCTTTATGAAGATTGTTTGGGGTCTGTGGGTATCAGCCAAAACAGAGAAATGTAGGAACCTCTCTGACAGAGGAAACACACACACAGAAGTTCCTGTCTAGGAAAACTAAAGAATCAGTCAACAGCAGAGCTTTTTGAATGCAAAATAATTGTTAAAAATTGTATTTTGTTAGTCTTACCTCGAGTGCCTTTGCATAGATCTTCCAGTTCTTAGTTTGCTAGCCACAACCCTGGTTGTTTCCAAGGTAATCTACAGATATTAATCCACTGAAGAGGGTACCAAAATAAGATGAAAGCTAAATGCTGAGTAATTCAGACTACAATAAAAAGTCAGCATATAAATTTTAATATGCTCTTGGTTGTCAGAAATGAAGAGAGGCAGTGAAAATATTGATTTTTGCTGAGAGGTCTGTTAAAATGGGAGAATATTACAATTTTAGTTCATATATCCATACGGAAAAAAAGATCTGCTTGGGGAGAGTCAGTATGGCAAGACTATTAAATAATAAAACTACTAGACAAGTAAATATTCCTCAGAGAGTTTCACTACACAAAACAGAAGTTGGATTTGCACATTGCTTTCATCAGTAAGACTCTTCTGTTTCAGAAGTGCAAGCATAATGTCTCTGCCTTGTATGTATTAATTGGAAAAAGCAAACAGTATTAATGTACCTGACATTGAGTCTGAAGTTAAGCTAAACCATGTAACTTGCTCAGTGTGGACGGTGCTACCTGCACATTACAAGATTCTGCATCTGTGGCTTAATCAGAAAAAATGGCTTAATACTGCCCTAATTTATATGAAAAACAACTTTTCAGACCTGCTTCTATTATATTCAAGTCGACAGTCCTTACAGCTGCTTATTTTCTTTGAATGGTTAAAATATGTCAAGTAAATAAATATTCTGTTGTTTCCTTTACAGTTATAACACAGAAAATAATAGATACATTTGGGGTACTTTTACTTAATTTTATACAGTTCTTTTCATAGTTCTATGAAACCAAGACTGTGTTTGCTTCAGGTTTTAAATAAATAAACTTGACAATTCACCTTGAATACTAGTGAGGCTGAGAAAGTGCATCAGTGTTGCCACGGGCACAATGTTCAGGCAGTTCAGGCACTTTGGTTCCTCTTCAAGATAGCCTCTCACTCACCCACAAACTGATTTCTTCTACCAGACTAGACTGCCTTACTCTAGTCCTGACATCCGGTCTTGTTAGAGTTCATTAATCCAGTGAGTTCCTTTTAAGTTTCAAAACATACACTACAGTGCAGAGCTACTTGGAAATGTGTTCCAGTATGAAGGAAAAAGGTTGCTTCAAACTCTAGCATCCAAGTTGTTCTATCACTTTTGCCTTGTTACTTGCAGTCAAAATATTTGAAACAGTGTTGATATCTGCCTTTTTTATTTGGTATGTTCTATGGATTTTAAGTTTTCTACACATTCCCTAGATTCCTGCTCTTGCTTTCACTTGTGAAACACCAGAAAATACTTTGAATATTGGGATGAATATTTGTTATGAATCTTTATCTCCTAGGAAATTAATAACACTCAATGGATTCTTTCATTTTCACTGTACTTACTCCTTATTTTTATATTAGGAGTATTCACACACACTCCAAATCAGTTTAAATAATTTAAATGATATCACAATCATGAATAATGACATCTGGAAGCCAGAATCAATGGAATTTTTATGATAACTAAGTAATCCCTTTGGTGAAAGACTAAATATACCAAAACTATAACATCATGTTTATAAAATTCACATACGAATAGGAGTGGGTGTTTGTAAACTGTGATGCTTAATAATCTCTCTTGATCTTTACTTTCACCTATTTAACTAAAAATTAAATCTATATGCAAGATTAATTGAAAATAGCTTAGCTGAGTCCTTTAAAACTACCATAGTGTTTTAAATATTTTTCTCTGAAAATTCCAATGTTTTTTCTACAAGAAAGTGATTGAAATTCACATTTTAAAGGTGAAAAGAGTGAAGACCAGAAAGGTTAAAAGCCTGCCAAATGTAGTAGAGTTTGTTGATGGCCAACCTGGAATTGGAATTTATAGTTCATAATTTCCATCCCTGTACACGATTTTCTGCTGGGAGTGTCCTACCAGAAGAAAGTCTCAAACCTCCCCCAAAACATACCCACCAACAGCCTCCCACCCTAAACTCCTACAACTCTCTAAAAATTTTTTCTAGCCCTAGGCTTCATTCATCTTAAGTCTTTAAGCACGAACAAATGAAGAAGTTTGCAAAACAAGTATGAATCTTATCCCAGGACTTGAAATTAACAAATAAATGCATAATAGAAATATTTATGTGAATTTCCATTAATAATAAAGTCTTATGAAGTAAGAGTTTAAAAAACTAGGGAAGAAGATGAACTGTAATCAGGAAATCTTTCTGTTTACCCTCGGACAAAACAAAAAAGACAGACATATTGCTAAAAAAGAAAAAACTTCATCAAGAAATTAGTTTGAATAAAATGCTGAGAATGAAATGAGAAAGTATATAATGAAAGATTAAGCAGAAAACTGCCCAATAATTTGGTGGTTGCTATCCTAGGTGGATATCCTAGGTGGTGCTATCCTAGGTGGAATCCTAGGGGGATTCTAGTTTCCTCATATGACCTTAGTCAAATGTTTTTAAGCTTCCTTCTCATTCACAGCAGTGAATTTTCTACAGGAAGTCTGTACTGCAGTAGCAGTGCATCCACACCTGACTTGTGAGGGTACCACAGCTATCTCCAGAAAAAAATTGTTGGATCTGGAAAATTCTGTGTACTCATAGTGACTTCAAGTGATTAACATTGTCCTCCAGTGTCCAAAGGGTACTTGGTCCTATTAAACACTTCACCTTCACGGACTGACCCTTGTTATTTGGTAACACTCTTAAAATCCTTGTGCTATTTTCATTAATTACAGATATCAAAGTTCTTGGAAATGCATGCTACAGGTGTTGCCTTCAGAATATTTCACAGTGCAGCTTGTTATCTTCCAGTTTCTCTTCGCCCATTCCTAAAATGATGTTGTGAATACTCCAATACCTTTGCCTGCAAGTGCTGTGGAGAAGGAAGAGTCATGGTACTTCTGCTCAATGCCACATGCCCTGCAGGCTACACCATCAAGGCTCTAAACTATACATTTATGGTGTAACATACTAAGTAAAGAATTCCTTAAAGCAAATGGGATAGTGGCAGAATCTAGTGTCTATATTGATGCTTATTCTGACATTATTATAACTTTTCTAGATCGGTTTTAGTCTGAAAATATATTTATCTTGTGCTACTCACTTCATCAGATTTCTGTGCTGCTCACATTTGTCTGTCAAAATTCTGTTTACATTTCCTGACATTTTCCATCATTATGTAATGAAACCACTTCACTTTTAATGGGGATGCGATGAAAACTTGCACAGGAAATTAATTTTGCTAATTTAATAGTTTTAGCACTAGAATCCAAGTTAGATTTGAAGGAAATGTAGATTTAGGAGTTGGTTTTTATATCATCATTGAACTATTTTAATAATTTGATAAGCAATTTGGGCATATCAAAAGAGGAAAAATATGTAGCAATATATGCGTTGTAACATGGTCAGGACTTTCACAAAGACCTGAAATATAGATGGTAAATAATAAAATGGTACCTTTTTAAGACATGCTAAGTAAATACATCTATTACTACTTCAAAGTGTACTACATATAATAACAATATATTTTCTGAATGAATCTGAGATCCTAATTCCTGTGATTATCTGATGCATATATTAGTGTAAACTCTGAAAATTCAGAGGGATTAATATGAAAATATTTTAAAGAATTTACTCATGTACCTCTTTGTTTAAATAATTAACATAAAATGAGTTAGGTTAGGTTATATCAAATACTTCTAATTCTTTCTGCTTCTTGTTCATCAAGAAATACTGGCAGAACTGTTATGCGACCTTTCAGATATGAAATCATGAAGAAATAAGAAATTGAGAAGTATTCAAAACATTTGTCCTATTGTCATAAAAGTTCTTAATATCAAAATATAAATTTAAATTATGTTAATATATTGATCCTCTTTTAGTCATCTCCAATGATCTTTTATAGGCTCTTCTCCTATATATAGAAATAGGTATTTCTGTATATCCATATCAGTATACCCATATTTGTTCTGTATTTTAATTGTTTTACATATGTAAAATGATGTAATACACATATACATATGTGCATGTGTACACGCACATTTATTTCCAAAAAGAGAAACACTGAGCCACAGAAACAGGGCAGGAAAGCCATATTGTATTTACATTGTGTGATGAAAAATTCAATTATGCTAAAATTATTTAAGTCTGGGTATTTCTAAGATGTTTCGATGTGTTTTAAAAATATTTTTATATGCTTTACTTTTTATAATCTGTATGACATAGATGTGGATTATGAAAAGCTTATGATGATAAAGCTACCAATTAATATATAGTAGTGCTCAAAATCAACATAGCAATTGCCATGGCAGAGAAATCTGTAGAAAAATTATGGAAAAATAGAATGTATTCAGTGTTTTGAAGGAGCGGTTAACAAAACCCCTCTGTCTGGTTACTTAGACATGGCAATTGACACACCCTGTGTGTAAATCATTCACCTTATTTTACCTCTCTTCAAGACATTCCTTACCACAGGATGCAATGGGGCTCCTCTGCAGGACAAGGAGATATGAAAGGCAGCCTAAGTCAACGGGGCCTGCCTGTGACCTCAAAATCACTTGTATACTCTGTGGTTTAGCGGAGATTGCATTGTGCATCTAAATGCACAAGTGCTCTGATTCATGAGGAGAATTTAGTAATCTCTTTTTTGGAAAAACAGATCCCAACAGTGAGAAGTTGGACTAGAAATTAAAAGATATGGGTGTTTTTCCATATCTTCCACATCTGCCAGTTTTCTCGTAATGTATTTAGCCTGACTAAATGAAATTAAAAGATATGGGTGTTTTTCCATATCTTCCACATCTGCCAGTTTTCTCGTAATGTATTTAGCCTGACCAAATGTAGAAACCCTTCCTTTAGCTTTGTAGTACAGTTAATAAATATGAATAGACACTTTTAGTAATAAGCTAATCTCATTCTAATATAGCATGTTAAATACATGGAGGTGAATCGTGCCTTTCACATCTTTACAGTCAGTTTGTTTCTATCAAGAATTAAAAGAGTATATAGTATCAACCACGGTATGGATGTCTATGTTATAAGTATATAGAAGTAAAAGATTAATTTTGAAATTTGCTTTGCTTCATTTTTCTGTGAAATGGGATGGTAGTATCCCCTTCCTGCTTTTCTTTGTCCATATTAATTTATCTATTCAAACTGCCATTTGACATGGTAGGAGCAAGACTAATATTGACTAATGTCTCAAAAATTACTGCAAGTCAGGCCTGCTCAGTGTGGCATATTATATAAAAGTAAAACATAAAATTACAAATAATTCAAACAATTCTGTTATCTATTCATTTTCTTCACTCTGTATTTAGTTCACTATGTATTTTATGTATGGTTATCAAATATTATGGGGTTTTATATAAAGTATTTCAACATTTTCACACACAAAGACAATTTGTGTAAATTATATTTAACAATATTAAGATCAGAATTTTGTTTATATAGACATTAATAGTTGTGTAGTTATGTCTGTAATATTATTTTACATTATTTCATGCATTTCTTTTGCATAAATTACACAGATAAAATTAACATTACCTTGGTGTTTAAGATACACTTTTTCTACGCCTATAATGCAAAATCTTATGCAGAATACATCTTGAATGAAAGATAAATATGGCTAAGTCTAATGCCAGTGGTCTGAAATCCTCATTAGAAATGGTGAAAAGGTGAGCCAGGAAGGCATCCTCACATCTTCCCATAGAGGGATTTCTCACTTAAGAAGAAATAAAGCAGAGATTTACAAGACAGATGAAGCCATTCAAACACGCATGTAACTGATACCTCTTCCACCTCACTCAGGTTAATTTTTAAACAGTGACTGCCAGTTTCTGCTTTTAACATGTTGGGGGAAGGTTCTGCATTGTAGTATTATAACCATAAATGAAACCAGCTGATAAAAGTTGTTGCTGTGTATAAATTAAGGCAGCCTTAAGCTATTTTTTTCTGATTAAGCCACAAATGCAGAATTTTTTCATGTGTGGAGAACATTGTTTACACAGAACACTTTACATGGCTGAGTTAACCAGACTCAAAATCAGGTACATTAGTAATATTTGCTTTTTCCACTAATATATACAAGGCAAAGACAATATGCTTGCACTTCTGAGACAGAAGAGCCTCCCTGATGAAAGAGATGTGCAAATCCAACTTCTGGAACTGTTTTTTGTAGTGAAACACTCTGAGGAATATTTACTTGTCTAGTAATTTTGTTATTTAATAGCCTTGGCATACTGAGTCTTCCCAAGTGGCATTTTTTTTTTTAATGGAAATATAAACCAAAATTATAATACTCTCTCTTTTTAATAGACCTTTCAGCAAAAATCAATATTTTCACTTCCTCTTTTTGTATAGTTATATGACTGTACAGTAAGCAACAAATCTAAGTGGAAGGCAAGAGAACTGGATCCTCTCCAAAGAAATTCAGTGAGTCACAGGCAAAATTGCTCAATACTTTAGAGAGATACCCTATTACTTTGCATCCTCATTAGTATTTATCTTAACTAATTGGAATTTAGGTTCTCCAGGGGAAGGGAATATTTTTGATTCATTGTGAGTATTCTGATGGAGGAGGATCCTGACCTCCATAAGTATATCTCAGTGCTATGTCAGTAATGCCTAACAATATGCCAGTTTTGCCTAACATTGTAGGCAAATAAAAGAGGCATAATTTAAATACTCTGTGTGTATTAAGAAAAAAATTTAAAAGTGTTTTCTGATAACTACGCTTCTTTAAAACAACCTGAAATTTCTCCAATTATCCTCACAGAAAAAGTTGCTCTTGATGACCTTTTAATAGATATTGCTGATACAAAAAATAACAAGAGTACTTCTGATGGAAAACATACACTAAGCTTCCCATAAAATACAAAAAAATAAATCCTTCTCTTTGTGAAATTCTTTGTCTTCATCTGCCTTTTAAGCTTTGTAACTTCAAAGAACTTAATTCTTGCTCCTGCCAATATTCTGGTCAATTTAAACTGCAGTCCTTTGCTGGGCCTACATAAGAAAATTAAGTTTCAGTCAGTGATTTAAAGTTTCCCTCCTCTATCGCCATTGGTCTCCAAATAGATTATTAACTCAGTAATTGAGATTGAATCTGTTTTACATCACTTGCTTTCTTCATTTATCCTTTAATGTAAAATCGCTATCTCATCTCTGAATATGAGTAATCACAATTGTAGATAACAGATAACATGCCACACATTTAATTCCAAATCAGTATTACTGTGCCCATTATTGTATGTTAAGCAAAATCTCATTGATCAATAAGAGGCAGCAACCACTGTAGGAAAATCAGAGCAGTCTCACAGGTCTTAGACAAGATTGAAGTAAAATTGGATACTTCCATATTGTTATAACTCTTTGATTATCCAAAAAAATATACAAAGTATATTTACTTTTTTTCTCAAAATTAAAAATATTGAATTATTTAGAATTATTGAATAACATACTAAAAATATTAGGATGCAGAATCCTTGCTTATTGTATTTCAGCTGTATCTTTTGCCTTGTTTCCTTAACTCCCTTATCTGCTGAATTAGGATTGCTTTACTTGTCCACGTTTCTTCCAAACAAGGTTAGTGTGTTTTTAGGGCTTAAGTTCATTGGATGATTTATTGAGTATAACAAACCCTCTTTAGTTGACCATCAACTCATTCACTTTTGCTCAGAACTTTTCTTTCTGCATTTGAAATGATGATTTAAAGCAACAGAAAGAGCTGCCTACAGCAGCTTCCCAGGGTCTTGAGTTTCCCCATCTCTACAGTTTTGCTAATCCAGTCTGGGTTATCCTGAAGTACACTTCTTGCTTAGATCTGCTTGACAGGTTCCTGTTTATATCCTTCTCCAAATTAAGGTTTCTTTCTCTATCTGGAAGGAACATCTAAGATAGTTTTGACTTCTGCATGCTACCTAAAGTTCCTGGTTGCTCACAGATCTTAAAAGTTCTTCTTACTGCTCTTTAAAAAATTGCAACACTCTTAGAGGAATACACAGCAATTTTCTGCTCAAATGTAAAAAAAAAATGGCCCTGCTTTTCTTCTACTACTCTTCCCATGACCATCCTGCCTCCTTTTTCATATCAGAATCAATGTTCCCTTCTCAGCTAATTGGACACACTGGCTTTTTTTTACTGATCCTTCCCACAATTTCCTCATTCCTCTAAAACAATAAGCTTGACAAAACAACACATTTTTGCTTTCTAAGGCTATTATTTGATGGCTTCTCTTATTGGTTTTCTTATGGCTCCAAGTCAGATAGCTTTCATCTCTCTTTTTAGAGTCATTGAACTATGCTGAGTAACAACCCAAATCAATATGAAGCTGGTAGGAGTCATGGATCATTGGCAACCCAGGGCATCAAAGAGAAATCTCTCAAAAAATAATGGTTTTGGAACCAATAAACTGGGCGCTGTAGTGTAAGAATCTCTTTTTTTGCATACCCAAAACTATAGTTGCTTATGGGTTATATGGCCCACTTCACCATTTTGCAGGAAGTTCTTTCGATGAGGGAAGAGATGGGACTTCTAGATGCTTGAAAGTGCAGTTTATTTATCTTCTACATGGAGCAAAAAGTATAAGGTCTTTTACAGGTTCTGAAAGCATGGCTAAAAATCATGGGACTTCTGCTTGCATTGTCCTTTAAAGACTTA
>VXBU01016835.1:6617-34554 GCA_013400315.1 Bombycilla garrulus
CGCGGCTGTGCCCTCGGCGGGGTTCGCGGCCTGCAGGTAACGGGGCGCTGGCCGGGCCTCACCGAGCACTGGGGACACCGGGAGAGGAGGAGAACGGGGGAGAGCGGGACGTTCGGGCTGCTCGGGAGGGACCTGTGGTTGTGCCGTTCCGAACGTCTGCCGTGTCAGAGCTGCTGCGCACTGACTTAGGAAACACCGTGGAAATAATGGAATTATTTGGGTGGGAAGGGACCTTTATGGTCATCTTATTCCAATCCCCTGCCACAGGCAGGGACACTTTCCATTAGCCCAGGTGGCTCCAAGCCCCAATGTCCAACCTGGCCTTGGACGCCTCCAGGGATGGCACAGCCACAGCACTTCTCCAATCGTTGTCTTGTTTTTCTTCCTCTCCTTCCCCAGAGCCTCCTGGCACCAACACTTTCCCTACCACGTCAAGGTCTCGGTGGAGTCCTTACAAAGCAGCACGTAATCCGGGATCCAGTCAGACTTTGGAATCTCCTGGGTGAGTCCTGAGCAGCAGGAAGGGAAAAGGTCTGATTTCATNGCGCCGCCGCCGCCATCTTGAGGCCTGGCAGCGCGGCCCCGCTTCCAAGATGGCCGCCCTGCCCTCAGCGGGCACTTCCGGCCGCACCGGGGCCGCGGGTCTNGCTGCTGCGCACTGACTTGGGAAACACCGTGGAAATAATGGAATTATTTGGGTGGGAAGGGACCTTTATGGTCATCTTATTCCAATCCCCTGCCACAGGCAGGGACACTTTCCATTAGCCCAGGTGGCTCCAAGCCCCAATGTCCAACCTGGCCTTGGACGCCTCCAGGGATGGCACAGCCACAGCACTTCTCCAATCGTTGTCTTGTTTTTCTTCCTCTCCTTCCCCAGAGCCTCCTGGCACCAACACTTTCCCTACCACGTCAAGGTCTCGGTGGAGTCCTTACAAAGCAGCACGTAATCCGGGATCCAGTCAGACTTTGGAATCTCCTGGGTGAGTCCTGAGCAGCAGGAAGGGAAAAGGTCTGATTTCCTAAGAGAATTGACCTTTCCTCTCCTTCCCTCTGCATTCCTGAAAGTGCAGAAGAGGTGTTCTGTTCCTGGAGGTGGGGGTGTTTGCAGGGATCCAGGTCTGTGTTTGGTGACAGGAGCAAACAGTGGCACCTTCCCATGAGGAGTTCAGGGGATTAAATAAGCGCTGGACTCACTAGACTTTGTGTTTGTTGCCTTTTTTGGCTTTTGTTGGCGCCAAAACAACATTGTATCCCCCAGCATTCTTGAGTAACCTGGTTTAATTCCATCACCTGTGTTTCCTTCAATGAGCATTTCCAGTCCCAAGTGTGAGGCTGCTCCTAACTGCCCACACCAGTGTTAGCAGCGGCTGTGCCTTGGGAGTTGCATCCATGTTTCAGAACTAAAGAAATTCCTCCAAGTGATTTCCCTTGTGCCATCAGAACAATCTCTGACCTCTCCTTGCCTGCAGGCAGCACCTCCTGGTTTGCTACATCCAGCTCTCGGGGGAGTAGCCAGAAGAATGGAGGACTCAAGAAGAAATCTCCACAGGAGGAGGATGGTACGTGTGTGCCAGAAATCCTGGCATTTACTGGAACACAGGGAGGAAAATCCACCTTTGTACTTCCCTGTACCTGAAACTTCCCCCTGTACAAGCCTGGGGCTGAGAGCAAAGTTTGAAGGAGTGTTTTGGTTTAGATGATGGACTGGAAGATACAAGAGGGATCCTGTAAATCCTTGAGTGGGTTGGGTTGGAAGGACCGTAAAGCTCATCCTGTCCCACCCCCATGGGCAGGGACACCTTCCACTGTCCCAGGTGCTCCAAGCCCTGTCCAGCCTGGCCTTGGACACCTCCAGGGATCCAGGAGCAGCCACAGCTGCTCTGGGAATCCACTCGAGGGCCTCACCTCCCTCCCAGAGAAAGATTTTCCCTTAATATCTTGAAAGATTGTGAAAGTGATCTGTTTGTGGGCCACTTTCCTTCCTGTGCCAATCTCCCCATTGCTGTTTGCCTTGGCATTGCCCCTTTATGAAGGGGAACAGTAATATTACCTAGGTTTTGGTTGGGAGGTTTTGTTGTAGAGCATTTTGACTTAATAAACTTGTATTAACTAAACCCAGCCATTTAAGCTGGGTTTGGTTTTATTTTCTTATATTTCATTTACCTTCAGTGTGATGTGTCCCTACTTCTAGTGAATCTCAGATATAAATTCCTTAAAGAGCTCTCAGCTGTGTTACTAATTTTTCTTGGTTTTTCTCTTTTAAATTAGTCTTTCTAGACACTGGGTTGTTTTGGGTTTTTTTGGTGTTTTTTTTTTTGTGTGTTTTTTTGGTTTTGTGTGGGGTTTTTTTGGGGGTTTTTTTTTTGTGTCTTATTCTTCTAAGCCCCAAGCATGTAAAGAATTTTTTGAAAATAAGTTTTATGTCCCTAAAAACCTGTCAATCATGGAGTGGCTTGGGTTGGAAGGGACCAAAAAATCATCCAACCCCCTGCTGTGCCTCCAGAACTTTGTACTGTAAGTTGAGAGGCACTAAATGTCGTTACAGACTGTTACATAATTTTATAATTTATTTTCTTAGCCTTTACCTGGCTCTCATGAGATGGTGTGAGCACCTGGCTTTTGCTTTGTTGCGCTTAACAATTGAATCCTCTTGGACTTTTTGCTTTTGCAGTCAGAGCTCAGCTGCTGCTGCCAGCCTGGCTGGTGTCACTGCAGTGTCCTCAGGGCCAGAGCAGTGGCTTTTTCTTGATTTAACCGGGGTGAGGCGTTCAGTGGGGTGTGAGTGCAGGTATCAGAGTCCTCAGGAAGGAAGTCAGGGTGTGGAATTGGGGTGTGGGGCTGCAGGATGACTGAGCACAGCACCTGGAGGTGGCCGCTCCAGTCAGCAACCAGCAGCAGGCTGTGTTCTGTGGCCTCTGCTGCTGTGATTAATGGCCAGCCTGCCTTTGGGAGGGGGAGTGCTGCCCCGTGTCTCCAGGGGAACACTTGTCTCTGCTGTAATTATTACAAAGAACTCTTCGAACTGTCACCGCAGCCCTTGCAAAGATTTTAATCAGAGAGTTCACATTTGGGGTTAATGGCAAATCATTGCTTGGTGGAGGCTGCTGGAGACTCAAAAGCTGGAAGTATTCCCACAGCTGCTGCTTGCAAGTGCCTGGGACTCGTTTCCTGAGTGCTGTGGGGTGGCTGTGGGGCAGTGTGGGTGTTGTGCTGTACACACAGCCCAGCTGAGAAATAGGTTGGTTTTGTCCTTGATTGAACACAAACTAGAAGAAAGTTTGGTGGTGCCTTGCAGCTTTCTAGAAGTGGGGTTCTCTCCTGAACTATTTCAACTGCAGGTTAAAAGTCCTAGAAGGATCTAATTCCTGGAAATGGGAGAAGTTGTGTCAGGATGTGTGATGGGCAGCTTTCCCCTGGGTGATGTTTTTGTGGTCACACCCTGATGGTGTGTTTAGAGCAGGTTGTGGGCCTCCACTTGCTCTGAAATGAAATAGAGGGAAGTGCTCCAGCAGGAGCTGACTCTGACACCTCCAAGGAACTTGCACAGCCATAGATGGACTTTTCCTGTCGTGATTCACTTTCCTTAAGTCGTTTCTTTTCTCTGTAAAAATCTCTTTATTTAGAGCCTGCTCAGCTTTTCAGGATGTTGTGCAGACTAAGTCTTCTATCACGGATTTAAATTTTCCCTAATAAGAGTGTAGTGGGATGTCATCCTGCAGCCTTGGGATGAATTCCTGAGTCCTGACAAAGCTGGATGCAGCAGATAAC
The DNA here is from genome assembly GCA_013400315.1 of Bombycilla garrulus. Lineage (NCBI taxonomy): Eukaryota > Metazoa > Chordata > Aves > Passeriformes > Bombycillidae > Bombycilla > Bombycilla garrulus. The sequence goes on from VXBU01016835.1 coordinate 10,386, forward strand.
ACTTGGTGAGGGGATGGCAGCAGAGAACAAAGCGGATGGGCTGGACGTGGAGCCCCAGCTTGTCACGGCCCTCTGAAATGATGACTCCTCTCCAAGCTGCATTGTTTCTATTTAGGAACAAGCCTTTCCTGTTCAGTGTGGAGCAGAGCTGGGAAGCAGTGAAAAATGAGGCTGTGCCTCTGAAGGACAGAGGACTTTTTTTAGCAGCTGCCTGGGTCATATGTTTGTCCCTGGGTTTGGTTGCAGCATGCGTAGGGCCTAATTGGTGGCCGGTGATAAATGCTGGTGTCAGGACATTTGTTATAAATTTGCAAATAAATCAAATCTCAGCTGCAGCACTGCTGCATTAGAGCCCAGTGGCACAGAATGAATTTATTTCTGGGTGCAGAAGGGTATTTATGTGTGCCATGTTGCTGCTGCTGTTAAATTGTATATCAAGAGCAAGTGTTAAATTATATATTGGGAACACTCACGTGTGACTGGAAACAGGAGGAGATATTTGTTGTCATTTGAACAATTCAAGCACTGGCCAGCAGCTGACATTGAACTGTGCTGTGACAGTCCTTTACAGCCCACGAAATTGTAAATTTGCCTGTGCAGTGCAAAAAAGAAAGTGTTGTGAGACTGGAAAAATATTTGATGACAAATAGTTGAAGCAAAACATCCCTTTTCCGTGTGTCATTGCTTCAGCGTGGCTGTAGCACAATAAAAGTGTGGGAAAGCACATCCAGCATAGGAATCCCTCTTGGATACAGATCCTTCATGTGGGCAAGTTATCAAACCCTCTGAAACACGAGGTGAGTTGTACGGGAGAAAATCCAGGGAATTTGGTTAAGGCAGACGGATTTGCAGTGCATTTGTGTTGTGTGCTCTCTCCCATTCTCTGCAAACCCAGGTATTTACTGAGGTGGTGGAAGCACTGCTGCTGCTGTGTGCAGGTGCCAGCAGATCAGAGCTCACCTGGAAGCAATAATGTGCTGTGGGATTTGTAGGGACACTGGGATTACTCCTGATGTTTTTTGCTGTGGAACCGTGTTGTATAAAGTGGGATACAGTCATTCTGCAGTTTGATTTTTTTAACAACAAGGGTCCTGTGGCTTTATTTGACCTCTGACCACATGGGGCCAGGCAAGAGAGTGTCTCATTTTAGCCTAGAATGATATTTGGTAAGATTTTAGTGGGTTTGGTGCACTAGGACCATGGGAAGCCTAGTCCTTCAGGGGAAGCCTAACATGCAGCACAAAAACCTCCCAAAAGTACCACTGTGTTAATCTTTGTCATTTAATTATCCCTTCTTTGGGTCAGAAAACTCCACAATTACACACTAATCCTTTTTCCTCTGGTATCTTTTTTTCTGAAGAGGAGGAGAAACGCAGGAGAAGGGAAAATCAGATGCACCTGGAACGTTTGAGGGCGCTGCTGGTGCTCACCGTGGTCGTGCTGATGCTTCGCTTCATGATCAGCGACAACAGGGAGGGGACCAACATCTCCTGGAACTACTTTGTCAATGAGATGCTGGCCAAGGGCGAGGTGCAGAGGATCGAGGTGGTGCCTGAGAGTGACATCGTGGAGATTTACCTGCACCCAGGTGGAACTCCACATGGACAAGTTGTGAGTGACTCCCTGCAGCTGTGAATGGGCTTAGATAATACTGCTGAAGGTGACTGGGTCAGTAAAACCCCAGCTGGTACATTTGCTTTAGTTCTTTTCTATCTTGTATTTGAAATTCAGGGGCCTTCAAGTAACTGGAAACTAAGACTTGAATTGTAAAAATGATTAATAATGGCCTGGGGAAAAAAAACATCTTTTATATGTCTAAAAAGGTGGAGAAACTCAGTTTTCTTCTACCAGCTCAGTCTGATATGGGAGAAGATGTAGATTGTAAACTCTTCTGACTGGATTTCGTTTCAGAAGTTTTCTCCTTTTTGGATTTCAGTCATGAGTGTTCTGTCAAACTCCATCAGCCTTTTTTGCTAAGACCAGAAGGTTCCTAAATTCACTCAGAGCCCTGGTGTCAGTCATCTGCTCCCAAATTCATTGATGCAGGATCAAAGGGTGTAGCACGAGGCTGATTTTTACCTGCCCTGTCCCTGCTATGCCCCTGTGCTCCTTGCAGATATTGATACCTAATAAATAACATTTCCATGCTTGCCTGTCCCCAGAACGTGACCCTGCTGTTCACCATGCGTGTGGCAAACATCGACAAATTCGAGGAGAAGCTCAGAGCTGTGGAGGATGAGCTGAATATTGATGAGAAAGACAGAATCCCCATTTCCTACAAGCACCCTGGCTTTTATGGAAAGTATGATATAAATTTGTCCTTACTGTTGCTCTTGTATTGGTGACAGCATCCTTTGCATGGAAAAAAATGACTTTCAGCTAAATGTTACCTAAAAGTGGGCTTGGGTTTGGAGTACTGAATGAATGTTTCTGAAAGATGAGATGCTTTAGATGTACAGTAATGTTTGAAAAGTGAGGGTCCTAAGAATTCTGTAATCGCAACATGCACTGGGCCAAAATGTTTCAGGTCAGGGTCACTGAGTTCTTGCTCAGCTGAGCACTTTTTGTCCTCATAATCAACTATCTGAGTGCAGAGTGTGATTGAAATCTTGGCAACAAGTGATGTTACAGGCTGGGGATGCACTAAGCCTTCCTTCCTCATTATAATGATTCCATTTTCCCACTGGAGATGGCCAGTGTGTGTAATTTATCCTCCCAGACACCTTGCAAAAATGTAAAGTTTGTGTATGAAGGGATATCTGGGCTGGATTTTGTCCTCTCATCAACATTTGGATGTTTTTAAATACATATTTCAATATACAAAGATAAGCTTTTTTAACTAATCATGCAGTATGAGACCTTCAGTTCAAATTCACAACTTGCCAATTTTTTCAGACTTATGTGTAACAGGAAGAGAGGACTGAACAGACAATCAGCCCCCAACGCAAGCTGTTTCCCCTGCTCCTCAGAAGAGATTTTAAACAATTTTTTAAGAGCTGTGATGGGGTGTTAAGTCTCTCAGAAGACCTGATCAGTTGTCAGGAGGATTTGGTCTCAGTCTGGAGTTTGAGCCTGTGATGTGCAGAGCCTTTGCAGCTTGGGCTCAGCTCTCTCCACGCTGTGGGCGCTCAGGGTGTTTCAGAATTAATCCTGTTTGCAGAGCAGACAAACTGAAGGTGACTTTCAGGTTTCAGTGTTGCCTTTGCATCTCTCACTGAGCAGAAACAAATGCGGCTGGGTGTAGAGCTCCTGCTGGTCCCTTGCTTCAGTAAATCATCCCTCTGTGAGAGGTGGAACACACGTTCCTGGTGTAAAGATAAGCACCAAAGTGTGGCGAGGCAGGATGGTTCCTCAGGCCTGTGGAGCAGAACAGGTGCTCACCTATCTCAGCCTGTCATCTGGTTCAGGATTATTTTTTCCTGCTCTTTGGAGCATCCTTTGTTTAGAGCTCACAGGGTATTTGTCCTGGAGCTCTGTTAGACCTGGAATCTCATCTCAGCTCCCCATCTCCCTTCTAATGCAACGGGTGTTGTAAAGGATGCAGACAACTGAGAGTGTTGGTGCTGGAGCACATTTTGTGGCATAAAGGACCCCTGAGAAATTTGACTAAGGAGGATCAAGCTGTCTCTTAATGGGAGACCCACACTGGGATTACTGCCAGGATTGGGAGAGCTGGAATCCCTATTGTTACCAGACACTGTCCTCTGCAGTGAGCTCCCTTTGGATGCACTGCCAGCCCCAGCGGATTCTGCTCTGGGTGTGAGCTGAGTGCCTGGAGGTCCTGCTTGTTTTAGAAGCAGAAATGCCTCTGAAGTGGATAGTGAGGTCGAATTTCCTCCACAGCTGTAGGCAATGTTTGCCAGCATCCTCTGCTTAACTTTTTAGGTTATGTAATAGTCGGAGTTTGGGGTTTTATATATCTGTATAAAAACCTGTGGACGTTCAGTTTTTTTTAATCACATCTGCTCATTTACACTGTAGCCTAAATGTCCTTTTAAAGTAGCCACGTTGGGTAATACTGCCCAGGTTGTGGCTCAGTGCTTCAGTCTGTGCTTGTCTTTGTCCTTGCAGCGATGTCTTTTCCCTGATAGTGACCCTGGTGGCCGTGTCCATGCTGTGGAGCATCTTCCGCCTCTTCAGGGTGGCCAGCAGGGCCGGAGGCTTCAACGCCTTTGTGAGTAGCCTGTCCTTTGCAGCCTGTGGGGACTCTTGGCTTCTGCTGGGTTATCTCCTCCCCTTTTCCCGAAGTCAGGGCAGGATGAGGGTGAACTGGTGCCAAAGATCTCCAGTCTTGCCACATCTTGCATCCTGTGCTGCTCACCTCCCTGGCTGGTACCTTAACTGGCCTTAGCCGAGGTCCCTTTCCTTCCCAATGGCAGGAAGGGCTGAGCTCAGGGAATTTCAGTCCAGTTTGCTGTTTTCAAAGCTTGCTAATGAGCTGCAGCTGCAGATGGTGTTTTTCACTGGGCCCTGCCAACATGCCTCCCATACAGCCAGAAGTAGGAATTGCTGCTTTCTGCAAAATGAGTTCTCAATTTATAAAATATGTTCAGATTCTGGAGTTCATTATGTGTTGGCCTGTTCTGCTCCTGCCGCATGCCCTGCTTGCAACACCAGGCAAACCTCCTCCTTCTCCTCCTCCCCTCTCCCACCCTGGCCTGGATCAGCTGATGAAGCTGCAGGAATCAGCCCTGGGTGCTCTGTCCCTGACCGCAGGGACTGGGGATGAAAACACAGTGAATTCAGTCCCTTGTTGGATTTCCCACTCAAGTCTCCTCCGCAATTCTCTTTTGGCTTTGAGATTCTCTTTGAACAAAAGGATGCAGCTGCTCAGAGAAGAAGAATATTTTAAAGTGTTGAGTAATGAGGCCTTGAGGACTAGATTGTGTCCTTGCTTAAGTGGGGACAGCCAGGCCCTGAGTTTAACTCTTCCTTAGGATGTTTCTGAGGCCTCAGAAGCCATAAACTTTCTTCAGAAAGGAAAAAAAACCTCCTGAGTAGCTGCTTTGAGCAGTTATGAGTGGGATGTTTAACTGAATTCTTGGTTTGACTCTGGTTGTGGCTTCACATGCATGAGGACATGGAAACGTGGTGGCTGTTCAGTTTGAGAACCTGTAGTTTTGGCCTGGGGTGTTTCCAGCAGAAACCAGCAGCAGCATCAAAGACTGTGCAAAGTGTCTGTGCTTTCACGAGTATTGGCAATTATTTAGCACTGGCAGTTACTCACACATATTCCTCAGAGCTGTGATAGTCCCATGTGTATTAAGGATCAGAACATTCAGAAATCAGGGAGGAGATCCCAAATTAGGTTTTGGACATCTGCATGTTTTTGATAATCATCCCTGCCTGGTGTACGTGGAGTTCGAACTGGATTGTGTTGGGACTGTTACTGCAAGTTTATTCTGTCTCTTCCCAACATGTGGATAAATAAAGTTTGAGTCAACCATCCATCTGGGAACTTCCTCCAGAATAAAAATCCCGGTGAAACATCAGTGCTTTGGTTGGGGCTTCAGTGGTGTTTGGTAGGGACAGCTGAGCTGTCTCCTTGGGCTGGGCTGGCTCCCAAAATGTAGCAAACAGCCTTTCCAGATCGTTGCCTTGTCCAAAGTTGCTTGGTCCTTGTGCTGCCTTCCACAGAACCAGCTGAAGATGGCTCGTTTCACCGTAGTGGATGGGAAATCTGGAAAAGGGATTGGCTTCAAGGACGTGGCGGGAATGCACGAGGCAAAAATGGAAGTCAAGGAGTTTGTGGACTATTTAAAGGTATGTAAAAGTAGAACAAAATAAATGTTTGCTGCCTGCCTTCTGGGACAGAGGGGTGACCTGGGGAGGAGAGGTGCTCTGCTCTTCATCCTTTGTGGTTTCAGGCAGCCTCTGTTGCAACAATCTCTGTATGTCCAGTTCCACAATGCGAATACAGATGGAGCTGCTCCTGTTGGCAGCTCAGTTGCCCAGGCTGAAAACGTTTTGGGGAAGATTTTGGGGAAGCTCTGAGAGGCCCCACTGTGGTGTGAGCTGTGGTTCTGACCGAGCTGTGTTGTCCTTGCAGAATCCCGAGCGCTACCTCCAGCTCGGGGCCAAAGTGCCCAAGGGTGCCTTGTTGCTGGGCCCACCAGGCTGTGGGAAGACTTTGCTGGCCAAGGCCGTGGCTACAGAGGCCCAGGTGCCATTTTTGGCCATGGCAGGCTCCGAGTTCGTGGAGGTGATTGGAGGTGAGGTGCTCTGAGGAATGGGGGGAGCTCTCTTTGCCTGTTGTGGAGTTGGAGGGGGCTGGCTGGGCTCCCTGCAAAGGACAGCGTGGGGAGGATGAGTGGGATACTTAGACTGAAGATACAAAAGGTTTTCAGTGATGCATTCCTTAATTATGTCGTATCTGAAGTGCATTTGTGGTGGCTGCTTTCTGACAGAGTGCAGCTGTGGTCCTTCACCTGCAGGCATCCTCTCTGGTTTCCCTGTACCTATTATTAAAGCCCTTGACTGAGGCTTCCTTCCTTGTATGGAAATGCAGGTGGGGAAAGTAGGGCCTCTCCGTGCCTTGGGATTTCCATCCTTCTCCTTTTCTTCCTTCCTCGCTGATCTCTTGAGACCCAACAAGGGTCAGTATGCAGGAAAACGTTGACTATTTCTGCTCTGAGCTGTGGGAGGAACAGGAGGCCATGTTGGGAGCAGGGAGCAAAGCTCCTTTTGCAGCAGCTGTAGGAGTCCCTGCAGGTTTCGGAGCCCAGTTAAACCCAGCTCCGGGACACACTGAGCCTAAGGACTAAACACGAGTTCTGGGGCTGTTTCTTTGCGCCCAGAGCATTGAGAGAGGGGATGTCCCGTTCAGAGAGTGTGTCAGGTGTCTCACTGAGGCCAGTGCTGCTGCTCTCCAGCCGTGCTGGCAGCTCAGGGCTGTTCCCTGTCCCTGCAGGCCTGGGAGCTGCCCGCGTGCGGAGCCTGTTCCGGGAGGCGCAGGCTCGCGCTCCCTGCATCGTCTACATCGACGAGATCGACGCCGTGGGCAAGAAGCGCTCCACCAACGTGTCTGGCTTTGCCAACGCTGAGGAGGAGCAGACCTTAAACCAGCTGCTGGTGGAAATGGATGGTCAGTGTTTCTCCCTGCCCTGATCTCCTCCGAGCTCCAGCTCTTGGCCTGTTTGTCCTGCTTGGACTTGCCTGGCCTGTCCAGTGTTCTCTTGCTGAAGTCTGAGCCAGTCTGAGCCCATGTATCCCATCACTAGTCCCTGTATCTGGTAAACTTTAACCCCCTGGAGTCTCTGTCCAGCTGCTCATTACATGTTGTTGGATACTTGCTGTATCCAGTCTGAGGCAGGTAGTGGTTTAAAGCCTGTCAGAGTTTAGAGTTCAGCTCTCCTAAAGGGGCAGAAGGGATGTAATACATCAATTCTGTCCATTGCCTTAGGTTTGTGTTGCCTGCCTGACCACAGGATCTCTGAGATGAGGGAGATAAGCTTTGAAAACAAGTCCTGGTTTGAGGCCACACTTTTGTTTGATTTCTGGCTGTTGCGCACCTGGAATTGGCCCTTTGCTCAGACACTTCTACACAAAGAATGATCCTTTGGCAGTCCTTAGTCCTGTCTCTGTCCAAGCCTGCAGCACTGACCCAGCTTGTAATATTTCTGTTGCTAAATCTTACTATTGCAGCATCAGGAGTAACCAACTACCTGCCCATCAGGGAGTGCTTGTTTCACTTTTCCCGTCACTCTGTGACTCATAGCTTGACTGTCATGTTGTCTCATCACACTTTTCATATGAGAAACTAAAAGCCATCGTGCACCAAAAGCATTCCCAGACCCGTGTTCCAGCTGCAGGCTCTGTACTGAGTGTTTCCAGTGAAGGAGATTGACAGGAAAGGTCAGTGGTAACACAGCCCAGCAGTCCTGGCTTGGGTGGGTCCTTTTGTCCCCTGACAGTTGAAGGGTGAGCTGGCCCCTGAATTAAATGGGAGCCTGCGTGTCTGTTCAGGAATATATGTAGTCAGTACATTCCACATCTCTATGCTAGAAATGAAAATGTCTGATTTCCATCAGTCTGTAAAAATTAGGTGTGGTTTCCAGAGTGTTTTCCTGGTGAGTCTCAATGCAGAAATGAGGGTTCAGCTGAACTGGAAAGTGAGTTTAGAAGGTAAATATTATCCTCAGTGTGTACTTTATAGTCCCTTGTTTGCAGTGTGCTGCCTGGTTTATTTTTAAATCTATATTATCTCATTCTTTATTCGTGTCTCGCACAGATCATGTACAGAGTCCTTCATTTTGCTCAGTGCTTTATCAAACACATGCTAAAAAAAAAACAGTCCAAGGAGTTGACTGTGTCAAACAGGAGACAGCTGGCAAGGATGTCAGCCTGGTGCTGGGAACATGGGGTCAGCAGGGATCCTGGCACATGTCACTGGAGCGTTACCTAACAGAGTGTGTCGCCTTAAACAGCGCTGATGTGCCACATGCAGCACAGCAAAACACTTCCCAGGTTGGTGGTGAATTACCTGTTTAGGAGGGGAGCAGTTCTGCCCCAGGAGTGGGGAGTGTTTGTGAGGAAACCTTGAGATGGAAGGAAGGTTGAGAGTTCTGGTTGAGCTTAAATTGAGGGCTGAAGGCAAGGCAGCACTGTAGACCTGAGTTGGGTATTAGTTGGAGGAAAAAATCATGCACAAAAGCAGATCAGTGAGTCATCACTGATTGTTGGATTTCTGTGATTGAATGAGATTCCTTGCAGGAAAGGAGGATCAAGAGCTGGGCAGGCTGCAGGTGGCTGAGGGCACCATGAGCTGCCTGGGGTGAGTGAGGCTGGGGCTCGCTCACATTGGTGCAAACATTTTGGAGAAATCAGAGGGCTCTTCCCTCAGCAGCCTGGGTTCCTTCCCTCTCTCAAAAGAAGAGAATTCTCAAAGAGAACTTGCTGTGAGTTGGGGAAGCACCAGGAGGGGTGGGAGCAGGGGAGGCGCCGGCGGGAGCCTCTCCACAAAAGCTGTTTGTGAGAGTGCAGCGAGTGACGCACAGAGCCGGCTCTGCCGGAGCAGGTGCCTGCTCTCAATAGTGAATCTTCCTCTCAAACCACAGACAGGCGGAAGAGGAACGTGACCCAAATCTCTGCTCTGTTCTGGCTGCTTTGAGAGGAGCTCTGGCAGTGCTGGGCTGAGCTGGGGGTTTGTGAATGGAAATGCAGCATGGTTTTTGGTAGCAGCTCTTCACCTGGAGCTCTCAGATTAATCCCTGTGCCATGTGCAGCTCCGAGGCTTCCTTCAGGAAGGTGCCTCATTTCAGTGCCACTGCTCCCAGGAGATGTCCATGGGTTTTTGGACAAATGTGACTGAAGGGTGACACGAGTAACCCTTCAGGTGAGCTGCCCACTAAGCAGTGTGTTGCTCACTGGGGGGAACAGGGCACTTGCAGCTCAGGTAGACCCGTTTTTCCTTTCCTTTCTGGAGTGGTTCATTTGTGACCCTTGCAGGAGCTCTTCAGGCTGCATTTTCAGAGCTCTCTCTCATTTGCTGATGTGATGAGGTGTTGTTTTTGTAGCCTGCTCCTTTGGCTGATCTTTGCCTGTGACATGCCAGCTGGTGTTGCATTAAGCAGGTGGGGCAGAAGCTGATGTGAGGAGGATGCTCTCAGCGCTCCTGGTTTTTATTTGTTCTAATAGTGAGACCTATTTTAAGAGAGCCTTCTCAGCTGCAAGGCCGATAATGCACCGTGCCATCTAATCCTGCATTCCTGGAGTGCCTGCCAGTCTCTGCTTGTTTATCCCACTCCAGAGTGCAGTGTGATACACGCCTCAAGGATGCTGGGCTTCATCCTCTCCGGCAGCTTCTGGAGGCAGGAGCCTGCAGAGAGGGAGCACCAGGTCTGCTGCAGCACAGGCTGGCACAGCCAGTCCCCTGCCTCACCTGGAGCCTTGATCTGTGCTGAGCTCTCTCACGCTGACACATTTGGCAGCTCCTGTGCTGGAGCTGAGAGCTGAAACTGGCCCAGCTTACGTGCACGGAGCCGCCTCTCCACAGCGTGGGACTTGGCAGAGGGAAGCACATGGGACTGTAGTGTCCTTTCCCTGGGAAGGCTGCTGTGTGCCAGGGCTGGGGAATGTGCTGGAAGCAGGTGACTCATGCCCAGGGGCCTGCAGGCACCTGGAGGAATGCAATAAATAACCGTGTGGGGCAGTGATTCAACAGGAGCTCTGGCTCCCCACTCAGGCAGCACAAAGTCTGCCCCTCTTTGCCCTCCTGCAGCTGCCAGTGCCTTCCCTTCCCCAGGAAATCCTGCCTGTCTTTGCCTCCTGTAAATCCCAATGCTCTCTCTGCTTTAAAGACCTGGAGACACAACCTGCTCTGACTGGCTTGGCCGAATTCTGTGCTGATCATCAGTGTCAGTTGTGTTTTGTCTGGGTGGGTTGTGCAGGGGCCTGTAAGAGGTGAGTGAGGAGGCAAAGAACAGCTCGTGCCTCGTGCTGTGACATGGCCCATGTTGCGTGGCAAAGCTGTTCTCTGCACTAACCTGAGCAGCTCAGGGCACAGCCTGTCCCTCCCCTGGTGGCCTGGCTGTGACTGAAGGCTGAAAGTAAATAAAAACTGAAAGGGCTTTCCATGGAAATTTGTGGAAAAGGCTGTTTCACCTAAGAAATGCTGCTTGTACAACCTGGAGCTAAAGGCTCGGGAATTGACTTATCCTGGGGGGTGAGAAGGCATCTGTGAACTCATCAAAACAGATACTCTCTTCTAGGTTCTAGTTGGAGCAATTTCCAAGTGTGGCAGTAGGAAGGAGAAAAAGAAATCTTAACCCAGGACTTACAGAGTAAATGGAAAGGGGATTTCAGAGTATCTGTGATAACCAGGGACTGGTCTGTGTGACCTGGGAGGTTCTTCCCTGACTTTGAAGGGACCCTGAGCCTCAGCAGCCCCAAAGGGTGCTGTGAACGCCCTCTGGCTTTGTGTAAAGCTGTTTTCTCCAGCCCACTGTGTGCCTGCAGTGCAGTCTGAGGTAGGGAAAACCTCTGGTCCTGTTTTTGGCAGGAATGGGGACCACGGATCACGTCATCGTGCTGGCTTCCACCAACCGCGCCGACGTCCTGGACAACGCTCTGATGAGACCTGGCAGGCTGGACAGGCACATCTTCATTGATCTCCCTACACTCCAGGTATGTTGGACCAGCTGCCTTGTCCTTCCTGTGGCTGAGGTGTCCCAGTCCCTGCTGGTCTCACTGGCCTGGCTAGGCTGAGCTCGGAGGGGATGGAGATGTTGAGCCTCTGTTTGCCTTTGTTCTTGTTTCTGTGCTCTGAATCGGTGATTTGTGGTGCTAAAGCAGTGGCCCGTTCCTCTGAAGTGGCAGCTCACCGGTCTGCAGGTCTCTGCTCTGGTAGAGCCGTGGCAGTGAATTTTCTGTGAGGTTCCCTTTGCCATGCAGATGCAGAGCTATGTTTGTGTCTTCTCTTCAGGAAATTGGGAAGCACCTAATTGGCAATTGGCTGGTGTGAGCGCTTAAATTGTTATGTGCCTTGAGCACTATTTGTTCTGGAGGTTTATTGCCCTCCCTATCCTTGTAAGGCTCCTCGTTTTCCTTTAGGCAGCCTGTTAAGTGACTTTCTCCTTCTGAATGCTTTTTAAATCCATTTACAAGAGTCTTCCATGTCTGCTGTGTTGACATTTGTAGCAGAGTTCTGGGAATAGGCTCAGCTGCAGTGAGGATCCGTGTGCTGTGCCAGCACAGGCTCTTCCTCTCCCATCTGTGCTTCACTGTCCTCCGCAGAGTTTTCAGTGAAAATACCTTAAATGCCTGATAGAGTCTGGCCCCGGAAGCATGAACTGTGCAGCTGCCCTGAAGGAGGAAGGGGAAAAACCCTGGCAACTGAGCCCATTGTTTGAGTCAGGATCTCCTGGACCAGCTGAATGAGTCACTGGTGGCTGCTGGCCAGCGGCATCTCACCCCCACCTCCATCTGGGAAATGGGCTCGGGCTGAGGAGCTGCTGGATGGGCTCTGCAGTTTGTGGTTTGTGCAGGAGCAGGTCGAGGCAGTCAGAGCTCCTTCCTGCGAGAGCTTTTGTGGTGAGGGAGAAGTTAAGACAGATCAGAGTGAGAGTGAGGAGGGGAGAGTGGCCCTGGGAGAGAAAGCTGTGACTCAGGGAGAGCCTCGTGCATCTGTTGGGAATTTGAGAGCTGGGTGTTTATCAGGGCTGCTGGAGCACTGGAACTCTGCAAGGAGAGCCCTGCCCTCTGCTGGCACTGTCGCTGTCCCCTCTGCCGGCAGTGCCACCACCCTGCTCCCTGCACGGACAGCGGGGCCCCGTTGTGACCCCTGGCTGGGCTCAGGTGCTGGGTTTTCTTTACAGGAGAGAAAGGAGATCTTTGAGCACCACCTGAAGGGCCTCAAGCTGATCCAGGATGGCAGTTTCTACTCGCAGCACCTGGCAGAGCTGACCCCAGGATTCAGTGGTATGATGTGTCCTTGGGCTGCTCCTGCTCCCTTCAGGCTGGGCTGACGGGGATCTAACGGGGAGTTTTGGGCAAAGAGGGCTTTTTTTTTCTCCATTTCTGTGGGAAATAACAGAAAAATATAGCTGGTTTGGGTCCAGCTCCCTGATGAGCAGTTTTTCGTGACTATTTTCAATATTCTGAAATTTGTTGGACTAGCAGGGTGGGGAGGTAGGGAAAACACACTTTTATAATGCCCAGGTGCCTAATTCCTGAGGGAAGGAACCAGTCATGCTCCTCCCAAAGCTGTTGAGGATGAGGTGCTGCACTTCAGAGGAGAGATTGTTAAAGTGATTTATGTTACCAGGAAAGCAATGGAAGGAACGAGTAGGAATTATTTTGCTGAGCAGAGTAGAAATTGAACAGCTCTGCCTGGCTCCTGCATCCAGCCTGCTTCCAGGGTGGGTCATTGGGAGCTCGAAACAGTGCTGAGCAAGGGGTCCAGAGTTCCTGTTTGTGTGCAGTTCCTGAAATATCCTTTCTGGGTTTCCCCTCTCCCAGGCCCCAGCACGCTGCCTGTCCGTGACTGCTCCCAGCAGCCCCCCGCCACCATCACCCACCCACACAAACTGGGAACAGATGTTCCTTCTCTTCTCAGCGAGGTTGAGCAGAGCAGCAGCCTGTGCCAGCCCACTGCCCACACCATCCCTGTCCCTGGGAGCCAGCCTTGGCCCCAGCCTGCTCCTGGGTTGCTGAGCTCTGTGTGGTGTCGGCGTTCCCTGCCAAAGCAGTTGTATTATTCAAATCCAACATCAACACCACGGGCTGGGGTTGCTCTCTGTTCCCAAGGAACAAAAAGCACAGGCTGTTTGACTTCCTTAGGTCCTTCTCCAGATTTGTTTGTGCCCGTTCCTCCTCTGAGGTCTCTGTGCCATTCAGACCCGGTGTAACTCTTGTGAACTCGTGTCTGCAGGAGCTGACATAGCAAATATCTGCAATGAAGCTGCTCTTCACGCTGCCAGGGAAGGGCACAAGTCCATTGACACCTCCAACTTCGAGTATGCTGTGGAGAGAGTCATTGCAGGTGAGAGATGCAGCCGTTCCCTGGAATCATGGACTGGTTTGGGTTGGGAGGGACCTTAAAGCCCATCCAGTGCCACCCCTGCCGTGCCAGGGACACCTCCCACTGTCCCCAGGTGCTCCCAGCCCTGTCCAGCCTGGCCTTGGGCACTGCCAGGGATCCAGGGACAGCCACAGCTGCTCTGGGCACCTGTGCCAGTGCAGCAGCATTTCTTGATGTTGCTTCAGTGGTCTGTTCTTCTCAGATAAGGGAGTTACATCCCACAAAGACAGATGGGTCCAGAGTGTGTTCTGGCCTGAAGGTATTCAATGAAACTCACAGAAAGTTCTCGGAAAGACCCCAAAGGTCTCCATCGTCCTGAATCTGCAGGGGTCTGAACCCACAGCTCAGGGAAAATGGCCGCTGACAAAATAATAAAGAGGAAAATTCAAATCCATGTAGCTTTTTCAGTTCAGAAGGTTGGTGAGTTGCTGGTTGTTTTTGTTTTTCTTTTTTTAATAAGAAGAGTGACAATATCTCTGCATTTTTCTTGCTGCTCTGGACACCTGCTACATAAATATCAATAGCAAACACACTCTGCATCCTCACCAGCAAGAAATTAGAGATTTTTCTTTCTGCCTTCCAGGCTTTGATGAATTGGCAGAATAAACTGCAAGACAGTAGAGCACTGTTCTCCCTCTGAGAACATCCTGTGGCCTTTCCCTGCTGCTTGTGCCATTGCCAGCAGAGGAACCTCTGGAGATTTCCCTGTAGTGGCGTCTTGTAGCGAGGGGAAAAAGAGTTCCCAGAACTCTTGACTTCACCTGAGGGGTTTGAATCTGGTGGGTTTTGGGCTGAGCTGCCCTGGAGCCAAGCTGTGGATCTCATCATCAGCCACTGAAGTGCTTGCAGGCTCCATTGCCAGCAGGGGCCTGGGCACACAGACTGGAACTCTGTGTCTGTGTGGAACAGGATGTTTGTACTGGGTCAGTTACTTCCTGATCCTGGAATTGAGTCCTGAGTGTTTGCTTTATCAGAAAATACTTAGAGAATTCCTCATTTAAATTAAGATGTTTGAGAAAATTCCTCACAGCTCCACCTGTTGCAGGAAAACAACCCGTGAAGTGCTTTGGTTAAAAACACAGATCCCAGACTGTACTCAGGAGCTGCCAAGAGTGGACAAATCCTGTTGTAACACAGAAATTCCCATCAGCTGCAGCAAAGATCACAGAATCCTGGACTGGTTTGGGTGGGAAGGGACTTTAAAGTCTAGATTCCAGCCCCTGCCCTGGGCAGGGACACCTTCCACTATCCCACATTGCTCCAAACCCCATCCAGCCTGGCCTTGGACACTTCCAGGGATGGGGCAGCCACGGCTACTCTGGGCATTCTGTGCCAGGGCCTCCCCACCCTCCCGGGGAAGATTCTTTTCCCCTGATATTCCAACCCAACCTCCTCTTTTTCAGTTTGAAGCCATCCCCCCTTGTCCTGGCACCACATGCTCTTGTGAAGATGTGCTCTACTTTCCCATCTGCAGGAGCACAAGCACCAGACTTGTGGGACTCACTTGTCTTTCCTTTCTGAGCCTTGCCCGAGTTCCTCAGGCTGGGAAGATGAAGCAAAAAGCAAGGAAGGCTGGGGGGGCTGGCAGCAGAAGGGATCTCTGGGATCCATGTGGTGGGGCATTGCAGGACATGAGCTCTGGCAGTTAAAGCTGCCTGGCCTCACTCAGGCTCTGCTGTGTGGAGGAGGCCACGGAGTCTTTTTGTTGCTTAATCAGATTCTCTCATATTAGCAGGACTGGCTATTTTTTGTAGACAGATTCTGAAAGACCCCAAACAACCCCCCAGGCCGCTGTATTAAATGTACCCTTTCCATGTCATAGGAATGCTTCTGGGTTTCACAATCCAGAGGGCATTTCAGTTCCTATAAAAGCTTTTCTTGAAAGAAAGAAGATATTACTGTGCTTTCCATTAGGAGCTTCTGGTTTTAATAAGAGTGGGGTGGAATCAAAAGGGAGCTCTGCGAGTCCAGAGGCCCTGTCAGCCTTAAAGCTTTGTGTTGCTGTAAGGGAGGAGCAAGAACTTCTCTCTGTGGTAGTTCCCATTGTGTTTTTAGTTTGGGAACAGAAAGCAGTCAGTCAGATCCCCTGGGAGTGAGGGAAGAAACCTGCTGAGCACACAGAGGCTTTTAGGGCTCGGCTTTGGAAGATGGAGCCTGTTTTCTTGCTGGGGTTTGTGTAAGGCCAGCAGAGATGCACCAGAGTTGTTTCTTGGATGGTTTGTGCTGTGAATGTGATAACTGCAGGCTTTCAGAGGACTTCCACGCCTGGAGATTGTGTAGGAAAAGAAATAATCTTGGTAGGCACACTGTGTGCTGTTGTGAAGAGCACAGTCCCTCCCTCAGTGGGCTGACAGGGATTTTTTAAGTGTCTGTGTGTGTATATATTTATATACATATATTTATAGAGAATAGATACATCTTTCTGTGGAAACAGCCATACAGGCCGTGCTCACACACTGCTGAGGGCAGGGTGAGGGGCTGACTGATGAAAATCAAGGCAATTGCAATTAATCTGCTGTTCCATCATGCCTGGGGAGGGGGGGGAGTCACAGCAGTTTCCAGGGTCCCTGAGCAGTAATTTTACAAGATCTGCCACACTAATTTTGTTGTTTCCTTGTTTAGTGGAACCCTTGACTTTGTTTAAAAAAAAATCAGGTTAATAGAATGTTGTTTTCCAGGGCATGAAGCAATACTTGGTGCAGTATTGGTTCTGACTGGCTGCTCTGGGCTCTGTGTGGAAACTCTGGCCTGCAAATCCTTTTTGCATCCACATTCTGAGCTGTAACGAGTCTCTGACACACTGTGTGTTCTGTACTTATTTCTTCTATGTGCTGGAAGTTTTACTTCCATTCACCTTTTTTTTTTCTTTAATCCTTTTTGGACTTGCTCTGCAAACAATACTTTCCGAAATCACCTTTCTGGAGGAAGGGTTAAGTGTGAGTTATGGCTTCATTTGCTGGTTCTCAGGAGCCTGGGAATAAGCTCATGCACAGAGTGCTGTGTGTAATCAGAGACATTTTCAGGCTCTGGAGAAGGATTTCTGTATCTGCTCCTGGACTTCAGCTGATTTGAACACTCTAAATGCACAGTTTTCTCAACTGGGACCTTGTATATGTGATTCGACATTTCTCTCTTGTTCTGCCTAAGGGACTGAAAACAGCAAAATGAGTGAGACTCTAGCTAGTCTCATTTTTGGTTTTGTTGTTTGGGGTTTTTTTGTGTTGTTTTCAGATGTTTTCCACACAGAAATAAAAAAACAAGAGTAAGCTGCCTTTTTACAGATCCAGCCCTGGGAACAAGGTTCTTGAGCTGTGATCAAATCAAACGTCAAACTATTTGACTAATGATAACGTCTGTTGTAAGGAGAAGGGGGAAAAGTTTCTGCCAGGGTTTTCAATCAATGCCAGGCATGGATGGCTTTCCACCTCAGGGCCTGGGAGCACCTTTTCCAAACATTTTAGTTGAAGGGGTTTTGCTGCCTCCCCCTCTCCAGAGTCAGCACAAACAGTTCATGGGGCTGTGCCCTGGGCTGGACCAGGTTGTGCCCCACTGGCTGCACCTGTTGGTGACTTAACCAAAGCCTGCTGTGTGTTCCCACAGGCACTGCCAAGAGAAGCAAGATCCTGTCCCCAGAGGAGAGGAAGGTGGTGGCGTTCCACGAGTCCGGGCACGCGCTGGTCGGGTGGCTGCTGGAGCACACTGAGGCCGTCATGAAGGTACCAGGAAGGGGTTCCCAGGCCTTCCCTGCCCAGCATGGCTTGGTGGTACCTGTGTGCAGTTCTGCTCAGCCCTGGGAGCCTGGGGCTGTGCTGCTGCAGCAACGTAAATGGCAAGGATGGAATCACGGAATCGTTTTCTTTGGAAAGGACCTTTGAGGTCGTTGAGTCAAACTACTCAGCGCTGCTGAGCCCACCACTAAACTAGGAGAGGTTCAGGCTGGATATTAGGAATCAATTCCTCACTGAAAGGCTGGTTAAGCATTGGAACAGGTTCTCCAGGGGGTGATGGAGTCACCGTCTCTGGAAATGTTCAAAAACAAGTGGACGTGGCACTTCACGGTATGGTTCAGTGGGCTGCTGGGATTTGGTCAAAGGTTGGACTTGCTGGTCTTGGAGGGCATTTCCAACCTTAATGATTCTGTGATTATCTAAACCCTGTCCCTAATTTATGCTGTAGAGAAATCCGTTATTAGGCTCCATTGATGACAGTGCTGCAAAGCTGATTAACCAGCTATAGGAGAGGCCTTGCAATTAAAAATTAGAAGCAACTGAGTCTCCTGGTGCTGCTGCTCGGTCGTGCACTTCCAGGCTGCTCCGTGTGTGCACACATCCAAATGTGATCCCTTTCCCAGCACGTTGCAGCCCGCGGAGCCGCTGCAGGAATGGTCTGATAGTGATGGAGAGATGTGTTTTCAGACTGGGAGGTTGTCTGCCCGGAGCTCTTCTCTGCAGGGAAAGGCCTCTCTGGCACCCGGGACGTGATCCGTGCACATCTCCTCCAAAAGCCGGGGCACTGGGGGGAGGTGGGGAGTGAAATGACAGGGGTGACAGCTCCTTGGCCTGGTACCAGCAGCACATTCGCTCTGAATGACCCATTGTGTAAGCAGAACTGGTGTTAATTACTCTCGTTTAGTGGGTGGGGAAAATGGCTGTTATTTTTCTGAAGGCTCCTGTCTTTCTGCAGGTAGTCTCAGGGAATCTGGAGCAGAATCAGGGAACTCTGTGTGGCCTGTACATTCCAGAGTAACTCCTGAATGTCAGGATTTCTGTGACTTACTGCTAAGGATAATTTCCCGAGCAGGAAGTGTGTTTGTGTGCAAAGGCAGAGCCCTCAGCGCAGGAATGAGGACACGCTGCTCTCCTCGGCCGTGTCTCTGTGGGCCAGCCTGTCCATGGCTGTGGACAAACCTCACTGGGAGTGCAGAGGCTGTTGTGGCCTCGCTGTGCTGCTGTGGGGAGAGCTGTGCCGTGCCCTGAGCTGAGGAGTTGTCCTGTGTCCCAGGTGTCCATAGCTCCCCGGACGAACGCGGCGCTGGGCTTTGCGCAGATCCTGCCCCGGGAGCAGCACCTGTTCACCAAGGAGCAGCTGCTGGAGAGGATGTGCATGGCCCTGGGGGGCAGAGTGGCCGAGGCCATCACCTTCAACAAGGTCACCACAGGTGAGGAGCCACAGCCTGCCGTGGGCACCTGGAGGTCCAAGGGGTCTGAGCAAGGCACGGAGGATTCCTGTGCTGGCAGGAAGAAACGTCACATGGCATATTTTGACACTTGGAGGTCTCGGGGGTGGTTGTCACTGTGTTGTCTCAGAATTGTCCCAAAGCCTAAGGCCACGGTTACAGTTACTGGTGAGGCTCTTGAGAAGACGTAGAACTTTCTTTGCTGTTTCTAACTAGTCAAATCCAAATAGGATCACAGAATGGTTTGGGTTGGAAGGGACCTTAAACCCCTCTCGTTCCACCCCTTGCCATGGGTGGAGACACCTGCCACTAGACCGGGTTGCTCTGTGGGCAGTGGCAGGTCAGGACTCAGGTGAGCTGGCCACAGTAGGGTCACTCTCTGTCCCTCCTGGACCTGCAGGAAGGTCCCTCAGTGGGCTGAGTGTTCACCCCCATGGGCTGCAGTGGGTCCTCTGCTCTCTCCACTGGTAGAACATGTATTTGTGCAGGATGTGCTCTTCCTGCCCTGAGCTGAGAGCTCACCTGTGTGTGTGTGTGTTTGTTCTTGCCCAGGAGCACAGGATGACCTGCAGAAGGTGACCAAGATTGCCTACTCCATGGTGAAGCAGTATGGGATGGTGCCCAGTATCGGGCAGATCTCCTTCCCAGACCCAGAGAGCGCCGCTGGCATCGGCCGGCGCCCCTTCAGCCAGAGCCTGCAGCAGATGATGGACCACGTAAGGCCACCCTGGCTAGGGCTTGCTTTTTGGTCTTTGCTTTCTGCAGTTCACTGAGAAATGGCGAGTGGTTTGCACCCAAACAGTTTGCATTTTGCTGTTGGCCAGTGGGTGAGCAGTTCCCTGTCCCATGACTGTGTCAGGGCTGTGCAGTGAGGAACAGGCAGAATCCCACCTGGCTGTGAGTTCAGCCCAGCTGCCCCTGCTGTGCAGGGCTGGGATGGCAAGAAATCTGTGTCTTAGTCACAGCTGCACAGAGTACTTCTAGATAATCAGTTCTCTCAGTGATGGTCAGACTGACTGCAAATCAGCCTCTTTTGACAGGAAGTTTGCCTTCATTGCTGAAAAAACACATTGCTTTAGTTCAAAAGTCAAAAAGCTGAAAACAAAAAAGCTCTGTTTCAGAAGCACCATGGCTGTGCTTCCTTGGAATTTGTGCTGAGCTGCACCTTTAGCTCCTGGGCAGCCTTAACCTGCATTTCCCATCGAGCTGAGCTAGGGCAAGATTTCACTGCCCCTTATCACCAGCACTCCTTGGGCCTTTTTCCAACCAGTTTATCCATGGTTTCTGTTGATGGGAACCACATTCTGCCTGGCTCAGTTTGCAGATTCCATCCCTCAGTGCTCTCCTTGTTTAGCCACACGTTGTGTTTGTTGCCACCTACGCCCCAACTCCCTCTTCTTGTTTCTTCAAGGAAGCCAAAATCCTGGTGGCTCAGGCGTACAGGCGCACAGAAAAGCTGCTGCTGGAGAACCGGGACAAGCTGCAAACAGTGAGTTGGATTGTGTGGGGGTTTGTTGGTTGCTTTGGGTGTTTTTCACTGGTGGTTTTGTTGCTTTCTGTGCTGTGCAGCTCAGCTGTTGCAGTGTTGTCTCTCTCCTGGAAAGTCTTGTAGTGGGAGTGTTGGGAAGGAGTGAGTGTTTATTGTGTATTCCCCGGATTCAGAGCAGGCACGGGAGGAATGTGTGTGCCTTTCCCAGCAGTGAGTAGTCTGCCTCCTCACACCAGCTGGTGTTTGCAGGCTAGAGGAGGAGGAGTGCTCTGTGGAAATGATCAAAGCTGGAATTTGTGTCCTTCACCTGCCCTTCTCTGCTTGCCTCTTGGCAGTGCAGTTTTCTGGAGAGCTGACAGTGACTGTTTTTGGGAAGCCAAGCCAGCAGTCAGGTGGACAGCGTCTGGCTTTGGTGCAGGAATATGGTGCCTGTCACCTTGGCTGATGGGGGCTGGTTCCTGCTTTCCAGGCAGTTTTCACCTCCTTAATTACTGAGACACCAAGGAATCCTTGTTGCAGAGATAGAACTTTGCCTCTGATAGTCCCAGTCCAGCCACACACCCTGGCACGTCCCCACCTGTGCCAGGAGCTCTGTGCCCAGCGCTGAGCCAAGCCTGGGTCACAGCACCCTCTCGATCTCCTTGACTTCCCTTCAGAATTCCAGTCCGTGACTTCCAGAATGACCAGGAGTCAACTTCATGTTGCCTATTTTGCAAATCAAGCAATTCTTTTCCTTAAATCCTCTTTCTAAACAAACAACAACAACAAGCCCTTCAGCTAGGCAGTGTCAGGCCTCCAGTGCGTGGTCAGGACAGAGCTGGGACACGCTGCTGTCCCTGGGCCAGTGCCCTGGCAGCTCTGGAGCAGGGATCCTCAGGGGTGTCTCTGCAGGCTCCTCTGTCCTGCTGCTGCCATGTAACAGCAGTCAGATGTTTGCTGGAGGCTCAGCACAGAAAAACTTTAAAGTGCAGCCAAACTATCTCCAGAGTCAGTGTTTGGGTTGCCAGGCCAGCGTGTCACATCTCGTCAGCGGGATCGAGCAGTTCCACGCTGGACAGCCACCTGCTGCTCCAGAGGGGTGGTGCTGCTGCCAGAGGGGCCAGAGAATTCCACTCTTCTGCAGAGGAACTCGTGCTGACCTCCAGCCCCTGCCTGCAGGAACAGGCAGCTCTTTGTTAGCGCTGTGTGTGCAGGGAAGGCTCTGCGTCTGCCAGAGGTCTCCATGCTGCTGCTTTGGCTCTGGGGCAGGGCCACAGGTGCAGTGGCAGTGGCAGGAGGGACACTTCTCTCATTGTTTTGGAGCTCTCATTCCAAATCATTCCCAAGAGCTCGCTTTGTTGCCTGCAGTCACACTGTGTATTCCTGGCCAGACGTGCTCTCGGGAACGGTGCTGGATGGAGCCTGGAGAGTTTGGTCCTGGCGCCTGTGGCTTCAGGGTCACCCCATCTGTGGTGGCACACACTCCTGGGGGGCTGCAGGTGCTCAGGCCTGAGCTGGCAGCTCAGAGAATCAGTTCTCTGCTCTCTGAGGGCTCCATCCCTCATTTTGCCTCCTCTCTCTTTGCCAGCTGTCCAACGCCCTCCTGGAGAAGGAGGTGATCAACTACGATGACATCGAGGCGCTGATCGGGCCCCCGCCCCACGGGCCCAAGAAGATGATTGCTCCTCAGAGCTGGCTGCAGGCACAGAGGGACAAACAGGACACCAGGGAGGAGGAAACACCTCCCCAGGCCCCCAGCCACGAGGAGGAGGAGGAGCCACGCCTGAGACCTGTGTGAGCCCCTTCCCGTGTGGAATGGGAGCGCTCCCGAGGCTTCTTTTGGACACTTTGCCTTCTCAGCTCCAGAATTAAAGATGCTGAGCAGGGAATTGCTGTGCTGCTGCTGCCACCCCAAATGAAGGGATGGCTCTGTTGGCTCTTTGAGCTCTATCCTGCAGGAAGGAGAACTCCTCAGGGTTTCAGAGCTGGTTCCTAGCAGGGTGGTGGTGATTAGGAGTTGGGTAAGTCTGATCTGCTGTGGAAGTTTCTTGTGCACAGGAGCACAGGGAACGTGTTCCGATGGGTGAAAAGTCCCTTGTAAGACACTTTACTGCTCTGTGCCATGGCAGGAGGGCAGGGCTGTGCCCTCAGCATGGGGACACCCCTGTGGGGCTGAGCTGGGCAGCTGCAGCTCTTGTGTAACCTTTGAGCACAGCACACAAACAGCCCTGGCTGGAATAAACTGCCCCCAACGTGCTGCTGTGTGTGTACAATGTGTCAGGCTCCGGGGGTGTTTTGGCACACATGAAGCTCATTAGAGCTGTGGAGTGCTACAGGACAAGGGCCTCCCTCTCCCTGGTCAATAATTTATGTCCAATTTTTACGGCAAGTGTTTCCCAAGCGGAGGTTGAGGCAAAACTGTGCAGAACTCAGCAGTGGGACGTGGGAACCAACTGTGACTGAGGGGAAAAATGTTCTGAGCTGCTGGTTTTGAGCTGGAGAGAGGTGCTCTTGGAAATCCAGCAAAGGCAGGTGTGTTTGTGTTTGTTGGGAATCCTCAGGAAGAGCTGCCTCATCCTCGTGGCTCTTGCACAACAGGCCCTGCTGCCGGGGTTGTCTGGTGTTCATCAGAGAAACATTAAAGTGGTTCTTGCTGCCTGCAGTGCCCTGGCTGTGGCTGCATCTTTCAGGAAGGATTGTTGTCTGGAGTTACTCCATCAGGACTGTCTGGGACCTGAAAGACCCCCCCAGCCAAGGCCTGGGCTGTGACAGCTCCCAGCCCTCGGGCCCTTGGCACAGTCCCAGCTCCTGGCCCGGGTCAGGCTGGAGCTGGGAGCCTCCTGCTTCCCTGACAAGGTCAAGATGTTCTGCACTGGATCTTCTCCCTGTCCCAGCTCCATCCCTGGGCTCTCTCAGTGCCTGGGGAGTGATGTCCCTTGAGTTCAGAGACACAAGTCTTGTTCTACATTTTGGTTGCTGCTGCCTGCATGTTTTAATTCCGAACTTGTTTGTTTCTTCCCATCCTCACTCTTTGAATTTAGTTTTCCAGCAGCAGCTGGAATTCCCAGTGTTCTTTAATTTTATTTTTTTTTAACTCACAAAACTTTTGTGGGGAGGGGAGTTGAGCTCTGTGGAGCTTGAGGGTGATGGTGGCAGCGGTGCAGTGGGGGGGGGGACAGTTGGTGGCTCCTGGGGTGTTGCCAGCACTGCTCTGCCCTTGCTGCCACAAACCGCTGTGGCTCCCACTGCTGTAGGAGCTGGGAGCATGCGACTCCCTGATCCCTCTCCTGCCTCATGTGCGATAATGCTGCTGCCCCAAAGGCCAGGGATCAGTGAGGCAGGGATCCTGCTCTGGGCTTGGGTGGGGATTCCTCAGGGATTTGGGACCAGCATCGCCCCTGCCCCGGCGGTGCTGGGCACAGGAGAGGGCAGCGAGCTGCTGCCGCCCATGGAGCCGCGGTGTGGCCCCATGTCATCCTTCCCCGTGTCGCCGTGGCCCCGTTTCCCC
Source organism: Bombycilla garrulus (assembly GCA_013400315.1). Classification (NCBI taxonomy): domain Eukaryota; kingdom Metazoa; phylum Chordata; class Aves; order Passeriformes; family Bombycillidae; genus Bombycilla; species Bombycilla garrulus. The sequence continues at coordinate 34,057 of VXBU01016835.1, forward strand.
GCCCAGCGCCGGCCGTGCGCGGCCATCTTTGCTGCGGGCGGGGGAAGCTGCTTCCGCCTCTCGCTGGCCCCGCCCCTCTCCCAGCGCTTCCTGGCTGCCTATTGGCCGCCGCCCTCTCTGGTCCCGCCCCTGTCCGGGCGTTCCCGCGCTGCCAATTGGCCGCCGCCCTCTCTGGTCCCGCCCCTGTCCGGGCACGCCCACGCTGCCAATAGGCCACCGCCCTCTCTGGCCCCGCCCCTGTCCGGGCGTTCCCGCGCTACCGATTGGCCTCCGCCCTCTCTGGCCCCGCCCCTGTCCGGGCGTTCCCGCGCTGCCAATTGGCCACCGCCCCTCGCTGGCCCCGCCCCTGTCCGGCGCTCCCGCGCTGCCCATTGGCCGCCGCCCCGGCTCTTCCGGCGCCGCCGCGCCCGCGCTTCCTTTCCGGTCGCCATTGTCGTAGCGGGAGGTGAGTGAGGCCCGGGGGCTCCATCCGCCGCCATCCGCCCGCCGGGGCCGCGC